>CALNVZ010001835.1:0-74403 GCA_940671915.1 Paracentrotus lividus | reverse complement strand
TGCATGGTTCTAATTTTTTTTAAAAAAAACTTGTGATTGTCAAATATAGTACCACGAAACCGTCCTAAGTTTAAGTTCTTGTACAACCAATCAAAACACGTGATAATTATACAACATGAGTCCCAATGATTTGCTAAAGAACTTTGGCTAATGACGGTTTCGTGGTACGGCCCCCATGCCCAGGGGCCTATGCACGCTCCATGTCCAGGATGCGGCAGCGCAGCCCGTACGAGCGAGCTAGCCCTTTAATTTTCAAAGTCTGCGTTTATATGGTAGACTACGTCCGAACTCGAACATAATCATCCCTGTTGTAACGCATGTTGTAACCTTCGATCTAACGTTAAATAGTAAGTGAAATTACTTTATATCTTTGTATTTCTATGGCTGTTCGACTGAGTCATACTTATATAATGAACCAATAACACAGTGACAAAACATTATATAAAAATGCGTGCTGTCAAAGTCATAATTATCAGAATTTTGATATCCAAGATTACTCACGATCCCACCTATTAATGTTTATGTTTGTAGATCTAATTGTATGACATGTATTTGTCTAACGCTATAGAATGCGTGTGCTGGCGCCTAAACATGAGTTGTAAGTGTGACTGTGAGTTTAATAGGCGTGTCAGTGTGACCTGGGATACAAAAGATAACATGAACTGTTTTTTTTTCTTCTTTACTGCTGTACGCTCCAGGCCAGGCTAGGCTAGGCCCACTCATGATACCCAACTATACTATAGACAGCCCCGTTTGCCGAAGGTGACGGGGCTGTAACTGTTAGAAGGAATGGAAATTAAACGTTGTGGTAAAAAATCAAAGCTAGAAAAAAGGCTGAAAAAAATTATGTTTTAGGCATTAAAGATACTTCATTTTAATCACACAAGCAACTGAACCATCTGGGACTAATGACAAGACTCAGTAAGAAAACTTTCAGAAAACAAACTTAATTTTTCACTTTTTAAAATCACATTTTCACTTATCTTTCTTCAATAACTGAGTGTTTGGATGTTCCTTTCACTATCCCTGATGTTTTTAAGTTTTCTTTTTTTCTTCTTGGATGAAAAATTATTTTTTAAAGTCCACTTTCTGAAAATTTCCCCGCACGTTTTTGGGCGGGAGAGGGAAAAAAATTTAGTGATGTTTTAATTTTTTTTTTCATGATTTTGATTTGAAATTTTTCCAAAACTTATTCACTGTGTCTTATATTGACATAGA
The DNA here is from genome assembly GCA_940671915.1 of Paracentrotus lividus. Taxonomy (NCBI): domain Eukaryota; kingdom Metazoa; phylum Echinodermata; class Echinoidea; order Camarodonta; family Echinidae; genus Paracentrotus; species Paracentrotus lividus. The sequence continues at coordinate 73,185 of CALNVZ010001835.1, read as the reverse complement.
CATATACTACTACTAATTTTGGAGCCAAAAATGATTGCAAAAAGGAGAAAAACCTTAGATAAAACAACATTGACAAGGTTGCAAAATTTTCCCCAAAATATGGCAGTTTGGTCCACGAGGTCAATACTAAAGTATTGACATCGTATCATGAGTGATTTTAATCAGAGGCATCTTTAATGATCCTTTAATTATTTTTTAGTAACTACGTGTTGGTGACTTTAATATCAGGGCGCGACAAACCCGCTTGCCCGCTTGCCCGGGGCAAGTGAAAACAATTAGCGGGCAAGCAAAGTCCAAAGTCACTTTCCCGATCGGGCCAGCGAAACCGTCATAAGTCTAACTTCTTGACCAAATCGGAGATAGTGAACAACTTGTCCACAGACCACAAGCGGGTTCCACGAAGCCTTCTCTGACAAGATCGAGGACAACAAGCTAACTAAATACTTATGACAGCTCCGAACCTGTCATATCTTTTGGAGAGCGCTGATATGTCAATCAAACGTAATTTATGGCAAGCGATCGGTTTGGGCGAATTGTATTTGCCGCGACAATCTTGATTTTCTCATTTTTGTTCATACAAAATGTGACAACCTCAGGATTTTGGTCTAATATGCAGAAAATAAATGGTTGTTAACAATTGATTGCTTTTTATATCCAATAAAGATATAATATCTAGTAATATATCCAATCAAGAAATAATATTGAGTAAATTGCAAAAGCATTATTTAGCCTACCATAAGGCTATATAAAGAGACCCGCAGAGACTACGTTGGTAGTTAAAATCGATCTATTAATCCCAAAATAAGTAATTTTGAATAGATTTTTTTTTTATTACTATAGATACACTATTAATTTCTTTTTGTCAGCAAACAGAAAATTTAGAAAAAACCTCAATCTAGCTCCATTTTCAGCTAGCATACTTTTTTTATAGTCTGATTTACGAAACTATCAAATTAGCGCATCCGGGGGTACCCATCTCATGTTTTGACGTGGTCTTATTAATTTCATGATTGACACCTTCTAAATATATGCAGTAAGGAAAATTGTGCGTTTTGATACACATTATATAAATTATACATAATTTTATGAGTTTTTATACTGTTATTGACCGATTTTATCACTTCAATTTCCGATAATATTGAAAATTTCGTAAACCACAATTTCTAAATATCAGCGAAACCGTGATTAAGGCTATTACTCGATGACGTCATCTCCGATAATATCGATATTACAAATTGTCTAGCTTGGAAGAGCTTCGTGTAACCGACTTAGTAAGATTGGAGCTAACTACGTGGTTGGGGGATAAAGATATGACTAACTTGTCCATGGTTTCGTGAAACGCCCCCCAGAGGCCCAGGAGTTTATCAATAACATGGGTTGCAGCTCCGACGATTTCAACAAACATTTCACCTTAAAAACACAACAAAAAACGTGTTTATATACGCGAACTAGACAAAATACTTACACAGGGCTCTCCTCTTGTAGAAAACATTACCTTACAGTTGAAATCAAATCCTAAAAACTTGTGAAATAAGCCGATTTGTTATTCAAAATATCTCGCCGATCGTGGCCGGAGTTTCCGATGTATGGTGCTAGTCTTAACATGCAGACTCATTGTAATATTTTTATAGATTAAAAAGTAATTTAAATTGGGATACATTTTCTTGCTTAATACATTTTGTTAATGTTTTATGCTTATTTTTTCTTCTCTTTTTAACATGTAGAAGAAAGATAATTTGGCATGAAAATGAGTTCATTAATTTTTCAATTAATATTTTTTAAAGGAGAATTGTCCCTTTGTAGATAGTTGGCTTACTGTGGATGCAGAAATATCAAATAAGCACACTAGTGAAGATTTGGTGAAAATCGGATAAATGATAAGAAAGTTATGAGTATTTGATTATTGAGATCTCTAATGACATAGGAGATCTCCCATTGGCAACGCGGTCACCATTTGTGATGTCACAAAGGGAGGACTCCCCATATGGTGTGCACAAAAACTATTCAAAATGTCTCTTTATTTTCATTCTAATGATAGAACAGCTTTTCTTTTCATGATATAAAAATAATTATGACTTTCATATATTTACAAGTCATCCCATAAAAAGATTCTTTATTCTCCCTTTTAATAGAATCAAGAAAAAAGAGGATTTAAGTACAATGTGTACAATAGATATGGGAAAGATCTCCCTGCATTACATCACACATCATGGTCGCGTTGCCAATTGGAGGATCTCCATATCATAAGTGGTCTCAAAATCTAAAAATTCATATCTCTCTTATTCATTGCCTGATTTTTCTGAAACTTTCCCAATATGTTTTGGGGGTTTGTCTCCATTCACCGAAGCTAAATTTCTCTGAGGGGATAATTCCCCTTTAAGTATAAATTCTTTTTTTAATTAATTTTTTCTTTTAGATTCAAATTTAGTTGTGCTGCTTATATTTTTGTCTTTTAGGCTCTTTGTTTGTGGAATTTTATGAGATGATGCTACTAAAATAAAACTTGTGAAATAAGCTGATTTGTTTATTCAAAATATCTCCGATCGAGCAGAGTTTCCAATGTATGGTGCTAGTCTTAACATCAGACTCATTTATAATTCAGATGCATTTTCTTTCTTACCTTTTTTAATGTTTATTTCAATACTATTTTTGTTCTTTTTGTTACATGTAGAAAAAGATAATTGGGCATGAAAATGATTTCATTAATTTTTCAATTAATATATGTTTAGTATTTTTTTAATTTTTTTTTTAAATCCAAATTTAGTGGTGCTGCTTATATTTTCGACTTTTAGGCTCTTTGTATCTAGACATTTATGAGATGATATTTGCTACTAAAACAAAGAAAATGAAAAGAAAATTTGGGCAAGTGTTTTTTGCTTTCGGGCAAGCAAAAAAAAATTTCACTTGCCCAACAGAAAGTGAAAAGTAAATATTTTGTAGAGGCCTGCTTACTTAAAATGATGAATATTGGCTGAAATTCCCGAGACGTCTTGATGATTACACAGAAATCTCCATTCCGGGCTGCATTGCAAAATATCCTTCTGTGACCCCGCGCGCGCTAGGGCCAACCAAAGTGCGCTGCCTCGCTTTACTTTTCATATCGCCGTACGTGCATCGGGTCACAGCTGGATATTTTTGAAATGCAGCCCGCATTGGAGATTTTCGTGTAATCACCACCGAAAACCATTTGCGAAAGACGAAAGAAACACAGAATATCCAATTTTAAGCCTAAATTTAGGACCACTACTTGTATTTCCTGCCACCACGACAATAATAAGAAGTTTTAGGACCAGGTATTCTTGCTGCTCTATCAATTTTATGTGAGTATCGATGTGTATTTATTAAAATTAATGACTCATTTTGGTGTATACAATCACCACATATGTTCGCGGTCAGTTCCCGTCGCTTCGCGACCGGAACTGGTCAGTCTAGAGCCAACTGGACAGGGAGGTGCTCAAAAAGCGCAGTTTTCAATATCTAACTTAGTTATTTGAGCTCCCAGGTAACTAATAAGATGAGGTGTAGAAAGTCTAGAGTAAAGTGCCTGAAATTTGACTGTTGTCAGAAATTCTACAGGTTTGACAAAAATATTCGAAATAAGACTCCAAAACACACTCAAACACACTCCACGCACGTTGAAATTTTACTCCACAAATATGCACGACGCTCGAATGATCATGATAGCATATGAAATACACTACCATTGTGCCTTTGAATGAACAATAGTCACGATAAAATTTAGACTCATTTAATTTTTTTGGTAAGTCCTCATTTTTTCATACGTTTTATTTCAACTGGCGGAGATCGACAGTTGGATTTGTTGAAGTTCCTATTTATTATTTCTCTTCTTTATTCTAAAAAGTGTTGAAAGAGTGGCTTTCTGGCACAAGTTTTATGAAGTCGAGTCTTGCAGTTTTTCTTGCGAAATGGGTCCACTTTGGTTATGATTGACAGCGCGCACGATAAAAGCGGTCTTTCAGGAACAGCTGAATCGCGTTGATCAGTAGTTACGGTCAACGCACTTCAGTCATCGCAACCAGGAGGCGGAGCTTCACGGAATAGCTAATCAGAGCGCCCAACAATCAAAATGCATTGTCCTCTAGCTCTGTACGAACGAACTTGTAGACATTTCGATGTGCTACGTCACTGGAGGCAACCCAAAAAAAAATTATTAAAAAAAAAGAATAATAGAAAAAAAAAATCATTCTAAATACCTTAATTCTGTTCCTAAAATCCCAGATTTCGTCCAAAAACATGAACCCCCTCAGTGGCGGATACCAGATTTTAACATGTATGGTCAATGAGTGGTTTTCAAATTATAGGGGGGAACACATCCCCCTGCACGTTTAGCGAGAAGTTCAGAAAAAAACGATCAGGAAAAATGCGTTTTAAACTTTGAAAATGTAATGCTGACTTTTCACACCGTGTTGGATATATGCAATGGCATATCGAATCTTGGCAAGAAGGTAGGTGTTTAATACAAAACTTCCAATTTTACTGTCAAATAGTTTGTGATTGTTTTAAAAATTATAAGAATTATTTGATTTATAATGTACTTCTAATATCTGTTGAAAATGAAAGATGATATATTTTTCATTTTCAAGCTAGAGCAGCAAAATTTCTTAGCTGCATTAAAATTTCAGCTAAATGTCCACTTTAAATTAAATATGACCATATGATGACATAAATGGTACCCTGGGGTACCACAAAAAATTTGGCCATTTTGTTGAATTATTAGTTTTTTTTTTTCAGCCCGTACCCTGGGTTACCAAAAAATGGGAAATAATTATTGGGATTTTTCAACATTAAATAATGCCCAATATTCTTGAAAAAAAACCCCTGTTAGTCCTTAATTTTTCTGATTCCTTTTTTTTTTATTAGTAATAGTAGCTTTTTTAATTATTGATTTTTTTTTCATGCTGTTATGTTTAATACACTGTTTATCATTATGGATTCTCAATGAAAGATGTTGTGTTGTGATGCTACAATAATTGTGCAGCCGTTATAATAATCTAATGTATAGTAGAGAAACACATTTGCTAATGAAATATTAATAATAAAATTGAAAAGAAAAACATTTTTAAGTGGTATTGTCTTTTATTTTCTGTCTTGGCAAGAGTGAGGAGATTATCCAGTCTTCAGAAGACTAACAGTACACAAAAACATAGTTACAAAATAATATAACATAATATCTTGGCAGGTTCATAGGGATAATTGCACAATACTATGATTGAATGAAATGCTATTATTTGATTAAAGAAGATAGGAGAGGAATGAAGAAAAATCAAGAGGGGAAAAGAAAGTATGAATGTCAGAGAGAGAGAGACTGATCATTGAAAGTAATAAAAAAATGAAGACAGGTTTATCACCTCTCATGTCAACAACATACACAAATTTTTGCAGTAAAATGAAAGTAAAGTTTCACAGTTTTCACTTATGAGTAAAGCAAAATAATTATGAACCTTTGTTTCCCATGCAGGATTTGTTGATAAGGAAAAAAGAAATAAGAAGAACACAGGGAGAGAGGAGAGGGAGAAGGTGGGGTGGGATAGGGTGCTGAGAGTATGAAAACTATTGTGTTATCAAAGAAAAAAATGCCTGCATGGGAAGTAGTCTACTGGCAAGAGATTACGGAAGTTTGGCAAGAATATAAAACCACAAAGCCTTACTCTTTAAAGTGACACCACTTAGGAGGTAAAACAACTAACTATCAAATTCTGGCATTTTTGCAGTTTCACACCAAAAATACGAAAAAAAAATAGAAAAAAATTCTCCGTGAAAAATCAAAAGATGTTAGACTTTAGAGCTTGTTTCGGCTGCGGGGTGAAAGCTGTAGCGCAGCTCGAGCGAGAGTGCGGAAGCCACTGCATGCAGTGCTCTTGCGAGCGAGCGCTAGAGTATCGCACACATCACATAGCGCGTGCATTGCGTAATGCCATGGTTGTACTCGAGTAAACGTGAGATGGCGCTAAACAACGTGATACCCCGGGTTACTACGATACCCCGGGGTAACGCGTGGTGCATCATATACATGTATTTAGAATGTGTTGGATCGTGAAATTAACCCTTTAGCACCTAAACAGCCCGAGACCGCCCGTCAGCTTACTCACTAAACAGCCCGTTTTATGCACGCTATAATCAAGATAATGTCAAAACTATGTGATCAAATATGCCAATACCTGTTGTGCATTACCCATAAGATGTGTACTGTGCGATTATTTTTTTACAAAGTATTTCTTATTGAAACACTCTGATGCAAACACAGCAAAAGGCTTTCCGTTAGGGAGTTAGCTGACACTTTTCACGCAGTCTCTAGGTGCCAAAGGGTTTAAGACCACGTTGGAACATGAGACGGTTACCCCCGCATGTGCCAATTTGATAGTTTCGTAAAGTAGACTGTACATGTACATATGAAATGATATGCTAGCTGAAAATGGAGTTAGATCGTTTTTCCTATATTTTCTGTTCTCTGATAAATGGAAATCAAGAATATATCACATTGTATTTTTTCTAAATATCTATTCAAAATCATTTGTTGAAAATATTTTGGGACATTATTGATTTTTCTACTAATGTTGTCTCTACGGGTCTTTTTATATAGCTTTATGGTATGCTAAATGAATCTATTTACCCCAAAAATTGCAAAATTATTTCTTGATTGGATATAAAATCGCATTATTTCACTGCAAATAAGACCCAAATCCCGAGTTTGTCACATTTTATATCATCTATAGATTGAACAAAATGAGAAAATCCTGAGTGCCGCCGTAAATACAATTCACTAAACTGATCGCTTGCCATAGATCATGTTTGATTGACGTGTAATGGCTTTCCAAAAGATATGACAGGTTGGGAGCCGTCATAAGTATTTAATCAGTTTGCTGTCCTCGATCTTGGCAGAAAGGGCTTTGGGGAACTGCGTGCCGGACAAGTAGCTCACTATCTCCAATTTAGTCAAGAAGTTTCATGGAATGGCCCCCTGGCTTCTAAAAATTTTTGGTTAATTAACCAACAAAGCTTAAACAAGAATTTTAGTATGTTGAACTCTTATATGGCCATGATTTTTGAATTGGGCCAGTTTCGTGTGACATGATTTTGCAACATGAAAATTGTGTCTTTTTTTATTTGAATTCTTTTAAACTTTAAATACTACACCCATTATACATATAAGTATATATTTCCTGAAAGGAAATTAACTGAGGATTTCAGGAAAGCTCTTAAAATTGGCATTGGGTGTAAGCATTAGAAGTTATGAAACCAAACATACCTGAAAACCATGGCAACAAAGACCAAACTTTGAAACAGGAAAAAAGTAGTATTGGTGTACGCTACATCTTTAAAAGTGGCATTTTTGAATTCCTCTCATTCAGAGCTTTTCAGACATATATAACATTCCAGGGTCTAAGGTTATTAAAATAATTTTGCGCAAGCCTCATTATTCATAATTTTCACAATGAAATATTTTTAGATATATTATCATAGAAATGTATTATTTGCCAAAATAAATTCTTAAAGCACTCAAAATTATTCAGGAAATAGAAAGAAAACTAACTATTAACAAATTGATTCTTGAAAGATAAATTTAGAACATAAAAAATGCATCCTCGGGAACCAAATTATATGTGACGTGAATCTCATCATGATCAAAATGACCATGTCAGGTGTTACATGAAATAAAACAAAACAATAACAGTAAAGTAATTTTTTGACATCAATTATGCAATAAAATTTAATTCTACAGTGTATTTATAAATCACTACCAAGGTGTATCTTGCCAGGTTGTACTTTCTCACTTCAAATTTGCCATAATTCTCACCCATTGTCTGCATGATAAAATCACAATAATTAGTTGTTTATTTGTTAATTGGTTTTATTGTTTTACTAAAGAAATATGAAAAATGAATATTTTTCTTTCTAAATATTTTATATTCAAACAATCTCTTAAGTCTCAAAAGTAACCTTAACTGAAGTATTTATTACACATCGCTAAGAAAAAGACACTGTTTGCTCGAGCGATAATGCAGTCAGGTACGTTGCTCTTAGGCTTAATTAGTAAAAACTAATTAATAATTAAGCTTAATTACACTAAGACATCCAACTCTGATTTAGACTCTAAGACATCCCAAGATGTCTTGTCAGAAAAAAGGAATGAGAAAAATAATTATTTAGGTGGGTGGGCCCTGGCCCCACTCCTGAGTGAATGATTCATCTATACCCTTATGGCTGTTATTTGAGAAATGATGACCCTTTTGGTGGCCGATGCCGAAAAATTGTCCGTGCACCTGGCCAGCGTGTCATGAAAAAAATGACTGTACCTTATTGCTCAGCCGGTAATGAAGTTAAATAAAAAAAAAAAATAGGTGTACAAAAATCCTGGATAAATGCCTGTTTCATCTCCCCCTACCCCCACGCTTAAGTTTAAAGGGACATCCATGCTCGCGGTGCATGATATCTACATGTACCCTGATCTTGGAAAAAGTTGTCGACTCTGTAGGCCTCTCATGAATGATAAAGGACTTTGGTGGCACATGTTTTATAAAACGCACAAACTGAGTTGGCAAATAGGTTCTTTGATTTCGATTGGTTCTTGTCTATACCTTTAAATTTCATGTATATTCTCCATATGGAATTAAAAAAAAAGCTCTATATAGACATAGTTTCCCCTCTCAAAATCTTAACAGCCTTTAAGTCCGTAATCTTGAGTTCTATTTTTGTCTATTCACTAATTTTGGTTTGTATGTTTATTCTATCAAAAAGGGAAGCAGTATGTCTGAGCTGGACCCTGTCCTAAAGCTGCCGCTAGACCAAGCACTCTTACGAGATGTACAGGACCAAGTAAGAGACTTTGCATACACCCATGGTGTTGTGATGAGGATGCCTCATTGTGCTGAGAGGTCAGAGGTCATATGCCATGCTCCGTTCACACTGCTCCCATCTCCATTGCCGAGGGTGTTTTTTGACAAGGCAGTGAGGCTTCAGGAGGCCATTAATTTGCTTCTCTACAGAGTGAGCCAGAACAGAGACTTTTTAACACGGACATTGTCCAGGTAAGAAAAAAAAATCTATATATCTATAGGCTGAACTACATGTAGGGTGCAAGGTTTGAAGGAGAACAGTGCATAATTTTAAAATATCTCTAACAAGCTGCAAAACATAAAACTTAGTGACCCCTATTTTGAACCACATTTTAGAATTAAACAACAGCCCATGTTACTTTAATCGCACAATTTCAACATGGTCATCCTATTGTGTGATTAGACTTGGACTGGGGTTTAATTCTAAAAGGCGGTTCAGAATTAGGCCATCGGGTTGTTTTCAATATTGTTTACTTTGATTTACAGTCATAAAGTGAGTTTGTTTTACATAGAGTTGCATTAATTTTTTTATTATCTTTATCTATTTATTTATTCATTTGTGGATTTATTTATCATTTGATGAATTTAATTAATTTATTTACTTATTTCTTATTTATTTTATTTATTAATTAATTTTTTATCAGTTTTGTATATTTAAAAAAAAAAGATTTTTGTATTTCTTTTTTTATTATTTTCTTTTATTTATTATTATTATTATTATTTTTTAAATTTTTTTTTTTTATTGTTTCTTTTCTTTTCTTTTCTTTTCTTTTTGGTGGGGGGGGGGGATAACTTTGCATTTGCATGGGCAAAAGAAGAAGGTATTTTCCTCATCCGGGAGGTGTGATACATATAGTACATGTAGCTCACCTTATGTCATGGCATGGGGGCAGCCATTCTCACATTAAAATATTTGGGAATGTCAATTTTATGGGGAGTTTTTAGATGTTTTATGATTGTGTTAATTACAGCTGTTACGAACTAGCAGCCTTGTATAGCACAACCTCAAGTCCTCAACTACTCAATTCTGCCCTGATTCCCAACCCATAATGCAACATCCTGAAAGTGTATTCTTATAATTCAGGCCCATTTGAATGAAAACACACTTTTTCATTACTCAATAAAGTCACCCCATGATAATTATGTTGCCAAGTATCAAAACACATACTTTCCTTTTCAAAACATTTTATTTTTCAAATACAAATTAAATTGTAGGTTAATTTATACACCGTTTTGGTAATAGTTATCTCAAAATGTATACTTTAAGACTAGCTATTTATAACATACAGTCAATGAGATGTTGCTCGGTTCACTCTCGCTTTAAAATCTAATCACAGAATACACCAGATTGCATTATTTTAATCCCCAAATTAATCAAAATTTGAAAATAATTTTTTTTTATATGCATGATATGTATTGAGAAGCTGTCATAAATTATTGCCAATATCTCCCACAAAAGAAACCTGATGCTTGTATTTTCTATTTGGAGGGAAAAGGAAAGAAATGTCATTCTTATCTGATGACTTGGTTTTATGTGGTCATACTATTTCAAAAGAAAGAATTCAATAAGAATGTAACTTATTGGTACATGTAAAGTGGTGTGGTCTTCTTGGTCTGCAAACTTTGTTATCTCTTAATATCAGGTTTCGATACTTACCCCCGCAATGACTTGAGCATTTGGAATGTTTCACAATTAAGTATTTTGAACTTTTGTAGAAAAGCAAATGACTTGCACAACTTGTAATGCACATGGCATGTGTATGGTGGCCCTGAAGTACGCTGCAAAAGAAGAGACATATATACGGTCAACGGCGTACATTTCGTAACAATTGTGTAGCAATGTCCTAAGATATAGAACACTGCGGTGTGAACTTACGGTGAACCTTGAATTCACTCTTCAACCAGCGCATCTGCGCCAAAAATCTCACATGTTTGATGCGATCTCATTTTCACGCCCCTAAAGTACGCTATCCCAAAACAACCATGTTTGCGAACTTGTTCAGAAATGTTGAACAAATTCTTCTACAATCAGCGCATCGCACTTCCACGCCCCGAAAGTACGCTATGCGAAAAGAACAGCATGTTTGCGAACTTCCGCAGAAATGTTGAACAAACTCTTCTACGAGGCAATCGTGCTTTCACGCCCCCAAAGTACGCTTTCCGAAAAGAGACACATTTCCCGTCTACTGCCGTACACTTGTGAACACTTAAATGTCAAGTCTTCAACATTCATACACATTTGAGGTACAACGGCCCCCAAGTACGCCGCACACAATAAAGCTATTTAGCTGCAAATTAGTCTGGAAGCACAGACCCAAGTTGACAGTAATAGATTACTTTCTCGTGTGAATCTACTTCAGCAAAAAGAACATCGTATCGTAAACTCTGCAGTTATAACCGCAAATTATACTAATCTTACCAAAGTTTTACTAATCTTACCAAAGACTTTACGTTCATTGCAGAAAAATTGGGAATGAAAGAATAAAAAAATGAAGATAGAAGAAAGAGAGACAAAAGGATTTTTTTTTAACTATAGGCTACGACGAGTGTGAACGTTGAAGCCATTTCACTGATTCTGAATATAAATACAACAGTGTTTGTGAGAGGGCGTTATATTAGCTTTTTTAATTTAAAAATCAGCTGGCTTATCCATCTCCATGTTATAAGACCATCAATGAGATGAGTATTAAAATTTTTATATATCATTCCAATTGGTCTATTTTGTACCTTATTCCCTCCAAACCTTACGAAATATACAATTTATTTTTTTTTTTTGGGGGGGGGGGGAAATATATTAACAAGTGTGTTACCCTCAGGAATCGCACATTTCGGGGCGCCATGTTGGGGACACATGAGTGAATTCAGGCGCCCCTAGGGGGGCACACGAGTAAATAGACGCCCATAGGGTCACGTGTTAAATTAACGCTCTTCAAAAACAGACATTCCAAAATTCTGTCGATGGAAATTGTTTTAATTATCACAGCAAAGTTAAAATTCAAAGGACTCGTAGTTAAGGGACTTATAGAAAATTTTGTCAGCTCAAACAAAAATCAAGAATCCTTGAGCGAGACTATGACAAAAGAGACGACTTTTGTACGCGTGATTTAGTAGATGTACAAAATTACGAAAAAGATTCCTAAAAAATACGCCAAAGTGTCTAATCTTCAACTAAATGGTAAATTATAAAAGAGTATAGGACTTATGGCACATATTTGTTCATTAAACAGCAACATAAAACCATTAAATGATTTTATATGACCATTTTCTATCAATAAGAATTACCTCATCTTTAGTACGCCTTCCCAAAAAAACTTGCGTGCATATCATTTACTCGTGTGTACCCCTAGGCGCCGCTAGGCCCTAGCATGTGTTAAATTAATGCTCTTCGAAAATACACATTGTAAGATTCTGTCGATGGAAATCGTTTTAATTATTATAGCAAAGATGAAATATAAATTACTCTTGGTTAAGGGACTTAATGAAAATTTTGTTAGCTCATACTAAAACCATGAGTCCTTGTTCAAGACGATGTCACAAAAGCCGACTTTACTTAAAGAACAAATTACAAAAAAAAAAAAAAACCCTAAAAATACACCAAATTGTCTAATCTTCAAATAATGGAAAATTATTTATTATTAGGACGTAATGCATATATTTATTAAATAAACGGCAACATTAGACCATTAAATGATTTTGTATACAAATTATAATTATTAATTATCTTTACTACGCCTTCCCGTAATACATTGCATGCAAAGCATTTATTTGTCTGCACCCAAATTTTTTTTCAGATTTATAAAATATGGCCATGCGTTATGAGATGGGCCCTTTTCTGTTACAACCCAAGTTTTCCAAGGAATTGTACCGTTTTTATTCAATCGAATATTCTTCTTACATTTGACATCTTATACCTATAAAAGTATACATATTCTGAAAGAGAATTGTCTGAGGAATCCAAAAATACTATCAGAAAAGGGATATGGGAAAGTCATAAGGAGTTACAGAGCCAAATATGTCGAAAACGGTTGGAAAAAAGTACTTCCAGAAAACGGTTACCATGGAAACAAAATTTCACCCTACAACAAAAAGACATGCATATTTGAACTCCTTAAAGTCAGACCTTTCCAACAATGTATAACTTATTAGGGGTAAGCTTTTTTTAAATAATTTTGCGCGATCATCTTTTCAGCGATAATTTCTGATAGGAAAATTTGAGTAATATATATGTGTTACAATGAGTAATGCATGATTTATTTCCAAAATATGACACAGTTTTGTCTTATAACCTATTTGAAGTTATACTAGTGTTACATGAATATAGTTTGCAAATACTTACTACAATAAAATATATCTACAGTGCTTATTAAAACAATTAATTTTATCTGGTTCATGTTGAGACATCACAACCGACAAGTGCAAGTATCTCTGAGATGATCTACCTGGTGAGGATAAAGCATCAAGCCAATGCAGTGATGTTCAATTGTAAAATGTAGTTTGAATTGTAAATAATAAATAATCAATCACCCATGAAATAACTTTTATGGCAAACAGATGTTATGCAAAACTGAATCACACATGTGGTAAAGCCATCATCATCATTATCTCACTTCATTAGGGAAGACAATGCCTTAATGGAGTTGAGGAATGTCTATGATGGTGGGGTTTTTTGGTGGTTGGATTTGCTGTGCCTCATCAATATAACTCAATCCAATTATTACAGTTCCTTTTGTTTTGTGTAAACAAAGCATATGTAAATGGTAGTGAGAATACAATTAAACATGTAGGCTGAATAAGTAAACCCATGTCCTAGCATCAACTAATATTTTATTTCACTTTGTGAATCGTAGAAATACCTGATGACCACAATCCAGACAAGTTAAATCACATTATTTTACTGATTTTACATTAATCAATTAAATTGATTAACTTAATTAGCCTAATTAGGTATTCTTAATTTCATATTTTACACACTGTTACTAATAGATAGATATAATATTCCAATTTAACTGTCTTATGTTAGATTTTATGATGTTAAAACCTGATTTATTAATGCAACAGAAATTTATGCTCCTCCTCCTCCACCACGGTGCAAAAATGGCTACTTCAAGTTAATTAATTGCTAATTACTTGTAAATGAGTGCACCATTGGTATTTCTTCTAATATTAAGTTATTGGCAGATATATTTCCTTCACATTGGTACCAAATATACCCATATGGCACATGTATTTAAAATTTTATATCACTTTTCATGTTTGTGCTTGTCGCGCAAATGTAACGGCACCACCTATTTGGGGGCCCAGTTTAAAACACATGGCCATATATTTTATATTTTGTGTTTAATGTAAAAAAAAAATCTTTTTGTCTTTCTTTCTTCTATCTTCATTTTTTTATTCTTTCATTCCCAATTTTTCTGCAATGTACGTAAAGTCTTTGGTAAGATTAGTATAACTTTGGTAAGATTAGTATAATTTGCGGTTATAACTGCAGAGTTTACGATACGATGTTCAAGAGTTTGAGACTACATTCACTTGTGTGCTGAATTAGATTCACACGAGAAAGTAATCTGTTACTGTCAACTTGGGTCTGTGCTTCCAGACTAATTTGCAGCTAAATAGCTTACATTGTGTGCGGCGTACTTTGGGGCCGTTGTACCTCAAATGTGTATGAATGTTGAAGACTTGACAAGTGTTCACAAGTGTACGGCAGTAGACGGGAAATGTGTCTCTTTTCGGAAAGCGTACTTTGGGGGCGTGAAAACACGATTGCCTCAAACATTATATGAATTCTTCGGCGTAGAAGATTTTTTTAACATTTCTGGGGAAGTTCGCAAACATGCTGTTCTTTTCGCATAGCGTACTTTCGGGGCGTGGAAGTGCGATGCGCTGGTTGTAGAAGAATTTGTTCAACATTTCTGAACAAGTTCGCAAACATGGTTGTTTTGGGATAGCGTACTTTAGGGGCGTGAAAATGAGATCGCATCAAACATGTGAGATTTTCGGCGCAGATGCGCTGGTTGAAGAGTGAATTCAAGGTTCACCGTAAGTTCACACCGCGGTGTTCTATATTTTAGGACATTGCTACACAATTGTTACGAAATGTACGGCGTTAACCGTATATATGTCTCTTCTTTTGCAGCGTACTTCAGGGCCACCATACATGTGGGTGTGAGTTGACCTTTGAAACTTTACCAGTAGTTTTGATTCAGGGTCAGATTTATTGTACATGTGCCAAATAGTCTCTCTCTTTCTCTCATTTAGCTTTCTTTCTCCCTTTCTTAATATTTGTGATTCATTCTCTCTCTCTCTCTCTCTCTCTCTCTCTTTCTCTTTCTTTTTCTCTTTCTCAACAGTACTTCTATTTTTGTTCTTTTAACTCTTCTCTCTCTTTTCTTTCATTATGTTACCCTCCCACACTGCCCCTCTCTCTCTCTCTCTCTCTCTCTCTCTCTCTCTCTCTCTGTGTATGCATTGTATATCTGATTGGGTATTCCCACAACTCTGACATGTGACCCTACAAAGGGCCCTACTTGTACATGTATATTGCCATTGTTTGAAAGCAGTAGGAAAAACAAAAATCACAATCCATCTACATACAGGTGGTAAAATATGAATATGAAAATCAATATTAACGTTAAGTGACTATTTACATTACATGTGTCTATAATAACAATAAAAATTCTCACAATCACACCATTTCTGACAGACATGGCATCCTACAGTTGTAAAAACAGTCATTGTTGTTATTAAATCAATACACAAAGGCATGTTATTCATAGCAGAGTTTGGCACTAAAAGGAGTAGACCCTCAAAATTTAATACTAGACACTTAATTATTCTGAATGCTATTACATCTTAGTCCATTCCATAGAGACCCTGATTTTATTAACCAGAAGTTAAAGTTAGTGTGTACATTTGTACATGTAGCTTTAATTACAAATTTATGTATGAACCTAAATTTAAGGAGCTCTTCATACAAAAAAGTCTTGTACATGTAAATCATGTGAACCTTACAAAATCTGATTTCTCACAGTCCATTGTATTTATAACAGCAATTGTATACAGTATGTTTTTAGCAATGATTACAGAATTAATGAGCCTCAAAATCTTTGGAGTTTGATTGGTTGAGAGCTGTGTATTGATTTTCACTGATGCAGGCTCCATGTACCAGGCTCCCACTTTTGATAAATACGGCGAGTTCACCCTCCTGATATGTTTTGTTGTCTGTCTTATTAAAAGCAGAAAATTTAAAAGAGAAAAAAAAAATCACAAATGGAACCAATCATGAAGTTCTGAATCTTGCAAAAATGTTTACATACTTTAGTGTAGCTCATCACTATGACAAATTGGCAACTCAGTCAGGATGCTGTGATGTCATGGCAGCAGTAGGCCTCCATGTATACCTCTTATGAAGTACCAATTTTCTCTTCATTTTTTAAGATATTGAACCTTATACATATATCTTTACCCCACCCCAAAATATGCACAAAAACTCAATGTTATACCAAAATGCATTTCGCATCAATTTAGTATATCGTAATATATTTTTAATAATGTCTGCTTGCTGTACAGATGGTAATTTTTGCATTAATGTAAAATTTATGAATTCATTACTTACATCGTCTGATTTTCCCCAGACTTTTTGATTTGTCAATCTCTAATTTTCAGCTTTTAATAATGCAACTAAACATCAGGATGAGATTAATTTCTCAGGTGAATGAGAGACATCAAATGTGTATATTGGTATTTGATATACATGTATTTTCAATAACATTTAAAATTCTTTTGCATGCATTGTAAAGTTTTCGTACGAAATAAACAGACGGTTCATTTTCTTAAAATAATACATACAGTGTGTCCCACAAAAAATGCTAATGGCACTTTAGATGAGTATAATATTAAAATTACATAACTACATTTTGTATATTGTTTATATCTTTACACCCGTAAACTACAAGTTGTTTTCTTCAACTGGATGAAATTGTATGATATGGTCCAATAATCACAAAGATATGAGCATTTTGTCATAACATCAGGAAACCTCTCCATCCAAGTTTGTATTGGGTAGTACCGGATGTGTCGAATAAAACAAACCCAAGTTTGATCATTAATACTTTTTTAAAAAATTCAGTAGTAATTATGAAATTTATACCACTGCAAAGTGCAACTCATTACCATTTTAATGATACCTCTCTCAGCTTGCCAATATCACGTATCACTGAACCCCATTGTTTTAAATAATGTCTTGCAAAATTGTGAGTGATTCACTTTCACGCTCATGATGAATCAAGTCGGGTTTCCACTGAGGCACCTTGAATAATGCATCTCAAGGAGCATGAGAGTGAGTACTCACAATTTTGCAAGACTTTTTCAGAACAATGGGGTTCAGCGATGCCTGATAATGGTGAGCTGAGAGAGGTATCATTAAAAATGGTAATGAGTTGCACTTTACAGTGATATAAATTGTATATCACTATTGAAATGTTTTTCAAATTATTAATGATCAAACTTGGGTTTTCTTTTATTCGACACATCCGGTAATTCTCAATATAAATAGAGGTGGGCTATAAATAGGTCATGTCTCAGAACCAAGTTTGGCTGTATTTGAAGCAGCTCATTGTCCTGATCGATATGCCACCAATTTTAAGAAAATCGGGTGAAAATTGAGACAGTGCGGACCAAAAAACGATTTGAGGGGGCGTGACCAAAAAATGCTGAGTCATCGTTTTTCAAAAATTGAAAAAGCTGTAATTCTTTTATTAAAAGGGCTATAAAGATGATTCTCGTGTCTATTTATATGTTTATCAGCCTGATAAATCCAATGGCAGTGTCAAAATTGCAAATGGTTGTGAAGAAAGTACTGAAAAAGGGAGATTATAGTTTTAACCTTTAATTACCGGTAGGGTCTCTGAGGGCACCCTAGACAAATTGTTGTTGCTCAATCAAAACCGCCGAGTTTTCAGTAATGTTTTTTCATGTCTCTTTTCGTTACATTCTACAAATCTTTTTGACACACAAGTTTATTGAAATCGGACTTTCCACGGGAGAGTTACTTGACTTTTCGTGGTCATAGGTCAAACCGAAATTTGAGATTTTGTCATTTTGTGTACAAAACCAATGGCAAAGTCAGGTTTCCTTATTTTACTCTATAAATCACAGGTAAATCATTCTTTAGACTGTTTTATTGTCTCATTGAGAATGAAACTAAATCAAAATGAAGGCCTGAAGTATTAAAATTCCTAAAACAATTAAAAACATAGATATATACGTGTAAGAATAAAAACAATAGAATACATAAGAAATTCATAAAACAATGAAATACATAGGAATTACTATAAATGTTTACCTTCTGATACTTCAAATCATTATCTGGATCAATTTTAATTCTCAATGAATACTACAACCAGTCTAAAGAATGATTTACCTGTGATTTATAGAGTAAAATAAGAAACCTGACCTTGCCATTGGTTTTGTACACAAAATGTCAAAAATCTCAAATTTTGGTTTGACCTTTGGCAACGAAAGGTCAATTAATTCTCTCATTGAATGTCCGATTTCAATAAACTTGGTGTCAAATGATCCGTAAGACTGGACGGAAAAGAGACATGAAACGACATTACTGTAAACGCGGCAGTTTTGATTGGGCAACGCAATTTGTCTAGGGGTACCCTCAGAGACCCTACCGGTAATTAAAGGGTTAAAACTATAATTCCCCTTTTTTAGTATTTTCTTCACCACTATAAATTTTGCAATTTTGACACTGCCATTGGATTTATCAGGCTGATAAACATATAAATAGACACCAGAATCATTTTTATAGCCCTTTTAATAAAAGAATTACAACTTTTTCAATTTTTGAAAAACGATGACTCAGCATATTTTGGCCACGCCCCTCTAAATCGTTTTTTGGCCCGCACTGTCACAATTTTCACCCGATTTTCTTGAAATTGGTGGCATATCGATCAGGACAACGAGCTGCTTCAAATAAGATGGCACAAACTTGGTTCTGAAAAATGACCCTTTTTTCACCCCTCTATAGCCCACCTCTAATAAACTTGGATGGAGAGGTTTCCTGATGTGTAATGACAAAATGCTCATATCTTTGTGATTATTGGACCATATCACATAAAATGTCATCCAGTTGTAGAAAACAAATTATAGTTTACGGGTGTAAAGATTTAAACAATATAATTATGTAATTTTGATATTATACCCATCTAAAGTGCCATTAGCATTTTTTATGGGACACACTGTATAAGGGAGTTCAGATTAATGAGAGCATGTATTTAGCATTGTGTTTAAAATTATTTTGTCATTTTTATTTTTATTTTTTTTCAATCTTTCACAGAACGATAGAAGGGGATGATTTCACAGGCAGGCTATTCAAGATATATCAACAAGTACATGACGAGAAGTTAACAAAAGTAAGATAAGTATATTTTAAATGTTACAATTGGCATTCGTAATTGAAAGTGGAAACTGCCCATCCTCACAACTTGTAGCCTATGGCTCCCTCTCACAAACACATCCACCCCCACAAACACATTCTTTAATCAGCTTGCAGTGCTAAATTGTAATAGAAAAGGTTTCAAATAATTTTTGCATTTCAATAATTTTAAATGCTAAGATGGTGAATACAAGTTTAGGAATTTGACCCTAGGTCACCCTTAATAGGTTCTATTGATCTTTTATTGTATTAAATGACAGGCACACGATGATTAAAAAGAGAATATTAGTAATAACACATTTCCGTGGAATGCCATCTGTTGTTTTCATACCTTTATGAACCGCCCCCACTCAAGGCACCCACTCAGCGTGTTGTCAGTACTTGTACTGAAATTTGTTTTATTTTTAATAAATGGATTTCCAATATTTTAAAATATGCAATTTTAACATATCTTTCCATGTGTAGGTGTCTTTCATATTTCATTGTCTATTGAAGTTTTCTTTAGAATACAACAGGAGATTTTTATTATAGCCTGAGGAATTGAGTACTTAAAATCATCGATGATTAAGAATGAGGGTACTCAAAAATTCTGTTTAATGAACTACTAGATTCCAATTACCTCTGCTCTAGTTATGCTAAACAAAAAACAAATCTAGATGACAATGTTAATGTGCATTTTAAAAATGCTTGGTGGATGTAATCATTGTAAGGGTGTCGTATTCCTCTACCCTATCCTCTTTGAAATTGTTTTTTTGGGGGGTTTGTTTACCTTTTTGGAAACTTTCCAAATCATACAGATTTAATGGTTTTAATTCGCTTGGTGGAACTATTTGTTTCAGATTGTAGACAAATCCTACTCCTATCCTTTGAACAAGTTCCAGGTGCCCTTGCGCACCACTGGTGATACATCTGTCTTCTGGATGGGCAGCTGTGCATCAAACAAAAGTCACAAGCAAATGAACTTTTGATATTATGTGGAGACCCATGAATGCACATCCATTTTATATTACTTTTACGCCAAGGCTGCCAGCGCTCACTTGATAAAAGATTAAAAGATTGCCAGACAAACACTGTCAAAATAAGTTTGTCAAGTGTATGATTTAGCAGTGAATATGTTGTTTAATTAAATAGGCCTACATGTACTCATGCTTATTGTGATTCAGCTACGTAGATAATTTTTTTTATTCTTATAACATTTGGTGCTTTTTCAAAAGAACATGTGCTATACTTTAACAAGGATACCCATTGTGTCTGTATTATGTCTGCATATGATTGTCCTTCAGTGGTGTATTAATGCATAACTTTTAGTTTCATTGGGCCAGATGATCTATTCATTATCTCTTCCAATATTAGCAAAGGATATTATGTGCAGATGTATGGTTGCCTTGGGAGCAAATTATGGATTATGTTTCATTGATTAGATAGGGAAATCCCCTTGATTGCATGGGTGAACTAACACTGTTACATGTAGCTACACATGTTCGCTTAATATTAGTTAATATGTATATGTATATGTACATGTACCTATCAGCTACATGCACATATCACTGATCTATCAATTGTCATAAAATTACCACCCAGTGTGTTTTCTGGTCATTGTTAACGGTAATCATTGAATGACAGCACCACAACCAACAACTGAACAAAGCAAATATTTGCTGGTGAATGACATCATTCACCAGCATTGATCCTTTTCAATTTGCTTATCAACCACATAAGTCTGTTAACGATGCAGTGATTTTGTTAATTCACTTGATTGCGCAACATGTTGATACTTTGGGTTGCTATGTTCGTACCACGTTCGTCAATTTTTCATCGGCTTTTAATACAATTCAGCCCCATCTTTTGATGAATAAGCTTACTGCTATGAATAAAGCCCTCCCTGATACTCCGGTTTAATGATTTTCTGACAGGAAGAATTCAAAGAGTAAAACTACAGGATGTTTTATCAGAAAAAGTCACAACGAACACAGGTTCCCACCAGGGCTGCGTGCTTTTGGCACCATTGTTCATATTGTACACAAATGATTGCGTTTCATCAAATGACAAGGTTTCAATTATCAAATATGCCGATGACACTGCTATCGTTGGTATGATCCACAACAATGATGAAAACAAATATCGAGAAGAGTTATTAATGTTTGAGAATTGGTGTGAAGTAAATTTCTTGGAATTTAAACACAACCAAAACGAAAGAGATGACATTTGACTTTCGCTAATCAAGCTTATCCAATCAAACTGAAGGGAAACGATATACAGGTTGTCAAGAATTTTAAATACTTGGGTACAGTAATCGATAACGAACTATCCTGGAAAGACCAATGTCAGTCTGTATGCTAAGGCGCAGCAACGTATGTACTTTCTAAGGAAAATAAATTCCTTTCATGTCGATATAACCATTTTGAGACAATTCTATAAGTCAATAATAGAAAGTGTAATGCTTTTCAGTTGTGTGGTCTGGTACGGAGGGTGCAGACAAGAGGACTTAAGGAAATTACAGAGAATAGGGAATCATGCTGGCGAGATGACAAAAGGAGTTAGAGATCTAAAGCACGAATGCACTAATGCGATGCTGAATCAGGTCTCACAAATTCTGAACAACCCAAGTCACCCCCTTCATTCATGCTATACTTTTAATATCAGGTAAACGGTACAGATCAATGAGGGCTCGAACTTCTCGCTTCCTTGATTCTTTTGTCCCGCTTTCGATCCGCAAATACAATGATCAAATCCAACCGAAGTAAATCATCCTATATCTTGCCACTTCGCTTTTTCATCATCTCTGTAGTTCTTTTGCTATTCAATCATCCGTACCACGAGTCGTGACTTAACATTGTATGTTACCTATGTTTTCATAATTGCTGAAATAATCTGGATATAATAATTATATGTCATACCGTTAAATTTAATTTATATTAGTTTGTATTTTATATCAACATCACATAATAATTCAAATTTGAAACATTGATCTATCCTGACAAGTACTTTTGTCAACATCATGAATCTGTAATTTATATTTAATAACACTTTATAAAAGTTATTTACAATCCTCATATGACTTTCACTTTCACGTTATATGTTCTATTTTCTTTTAAACTTGTTGCCATATTTTCATGTACCATTCTTGTGTTTGTTTTAGTTCTGTCTGTATCTTTGTAGTTGTCAATTTTGTGTTATATCTGAATGTTTCAATGTAATGCCGACAAAATGAATTTCCTAAAAAGGACCAATAAAATGAATCTGAATCTGAACGAATCTGAATTTCATTCATACAATGTATGGTACTACAAAGAATACTACTTTAAAAAAAAAATTGTTTTTGTCAATTTCTCATTGGAAGAAGACTTGGATGAAGTGTTTTGTCTAGTCAAACTCTATATTTAAAGCAAAAATGCTCCAAATGCTCCAAATGTTATTGTCTGACTCGGATATTCTTTTTGCCCTTGTCCCGTGGGCTTGGCAGCCGCTGAGCAGCGCCAGATGGACATTGCTCTATCCCCCTCTTGTTGCATGAATAAAAGCATCAATAAAAAACATAATTATATGTACATTTGAACATATAAAAAAACCGCTTCTTTAAACTCTGTAGGGGAGCTATTTAGATGCTACAGGAAAAGAGATGCTTCTTTAAAGCAATTTTTGTGGCATTTTATAAAGTTTTGAACATTTTTTTTTTATTTTCTTTTTTTTTCTTTTTTCTTTTTTTTTGCCACTAGGGCAAAACTTCATTTATTCACACTTTGGTTGCTCCAGTTATGTTAATATTTCATTAATTATTAATGCATGAAACAATGATTTGAAAGGTTTGTGTTAACCTTGAATATGTATTGTTGTTTTTACAGGATATTGAGTTAGGTTTATTGAGATCAGACTACATGCTGGACACAGCAAGGGGAGATTCTGGTAACAGTATGGCGCTCTCTATGGTTGAGATGAACACAATGGCTGCATCCTTTGCAGGTCTAGCAACCAATGTAGCATCATTACACAGGTAAGGGTATGCTCAGATATTAAACATATCTAGGAATAAACTGTTTTGCATTTATATAATTTTAATAAAAATATGAAGACCTCTTTAATTTTTGTCGTAACTGAATATTGTGGTCACTACCTGAATTCAAGATTTATTTTGATACTAATATCCAAGAATTTCTTGGTTTGGCTGTTTGGTCAACAAGAAAAAACATACTTGAAATTTCATTGAATTTCGAAGAAAATGAGTAATATAACATGAACTGTACCGAGATGATGAGAATCTTATGTGTACCCTGTGTTTATTATTGATAAAAAAATCACCAGCGTACTATCAATGGTTCTTGACCAGTCCTCTTCATTGTCAATATGAAATTCTTCTCTTTTACAGGTTTGTCCTGGGACTATGTGGCAAACAGTATGAGGCATCCAGTTTACCAGACAACCAAGCCATACAGGGCATGGCTCAAGCCATGGTCAAAGCATTCCATCTCTATGGCCAACCAAGGTCAGTATCAAACCCAAGAATTTGAAGAAACATGCATGAGTCCCAATTAATGGCCGATCTACCTGGGTTAGACTCATTACCACTTTAGGAGGCATAATTGTTTTTGCGCAATGAAATACCCCTCCAAATTATTTTGTCTAATCCGGCTAGATCTACTACTGCCAATGTTTGCAACCCTTAAGATTGGACTAGAAGTATTCTTGTATTCCTGTAATGGCCATGCATTTTGAGGTGGGCCCTTTTCTGTTACATGATATGTTTTCAAAGAAATTGTACCGTTTTTATTTAATAGAGTATTATTCTTATATTTGACACCCTATACCCATAAAAGTATACATATTCTGAAAGAGAATTGTCTGAAGAATTCAAAAAATCATTCTGAAAAGGGATAGGGTTAAGTCATAAGAAGTTACATATCAAAATATGTGAAAAAAGGTGAGAAAAAAGTACTTCCAGAAATATCTTGGCAGAGAAAAATTAAGGGCCCTACAAGAAAATAACATGCATATTTGAACTCTTCAAAGTCAGACCTTTCCAACAATATATAACTTGTTAGGGGTTAGTTGTGATAAGATAATTTTGCGCGATCATCTTTCCAGCAAAAATTCAGATCAGAAAATTTGGGTAAACATGTGTTATGATGTTTATTTACCTCAAAGCAGCCCTTGCATTTCAATAGATCAAGTACTCCTTTGTGCCTAATGAATGGACTAAGGAAGGCTGACCTCACACAAACAATGAATGATCAATCAGAAAGCCAGTGCTGATTCTCAGACAACTTGGTACAGATCACTTTTGACCAATGTTTTTAAACATTCGAGTGTTCAGTCATCCATGACAATATTGGTATGATTTTGGTATCACTAGATAGAATATGAGTTACTCTTTGTCGTGAAACTAAAATTAATTACACATAAGTTATACAATTTAAATATGAGGCTTTCAAAGTTGGGTATACTTTTATCTGGGACGCACTGTAGTGAGGGATTTGACTTTTCTTGGTTCAAAGACATGTGAACAGGTTATACCATTAATTAGCTTAATTAAGTAACTATTAATGAGTGTAAATTTGACCCACTATTAATTCTGATAAATTACAATCCAATCAAACTGTTTCATGTTATGTTCAATGATATTTATAACTCATTTGTCTAACTGAGAAATAGAAATTTATGTTCCCTTCCATCATCTGCTATACAAAAATGGGTACTTCGAGTTAATTCATCGTTAATTAGTCATAAATAAATTGACCACAGGTATTTTCTTTACCCTTTTAGATTAATTCCCTTCAAACTAATACCAAATTTACCCATATAGCATCCATACTTAAAGTTTGACACCAATTTTCAATTTAAACTACCATCTTACTCATTTAGGTAAATTAATTAATTAGCTTAATTAGCTTAATTAGGTATCCTTAAGTTCAACTTTGATCCATTTTTACTTATAAATGGATGATATTCCAATTTAGACTGTTTAATGTTTAGGTAATGTGAAGGTAAAAGCTTAATTTGTTAAAGAATAGAAATTTATGCTCCTCCTCATGCTCCTCCTCCTCCTCCACCATGCAAAAATGGCTACTCAGAGTTAATTAAACGCTAATTACTCATAAACTAATTAACCATTTGCATTTCTTTTACTTTTAAATAATTGCCAGATTAATTCCCCTCAACTTAATACCAAGCATACCCATATAGCACATGTATTTAGCATTTTATATCATTATTTATTTCTGTACTTGTCGCGCACATGTAACAACACCACCTATATGGGGGCCCACTATAAAACACATGGCCTAATGCTTTATCTGTCCCTTGTAACATAAAGAGTAATGATCAATTGTAAATTTGAACTTTTTGACCATTTATATGCAAGAAGTCTTGCAGCAAAAGTCTTCATTGTTCATAAAAAGAGTATTTTTTTTTTTAACAGACTGTGAGGGTAAAAGTCATCAGGAATATCATTTGGGCATCAGACTGTTTTTTTTTTTTTTTTTTCCTTTTTTAAATCTTAAGATATGCATCGAAATCTTATAACATTATAGTCATCAGACTTGTGTTATATCTTTTGTTTTATACAGTGCAGCAATAGTCTTCATCGTCGACATAAAAGAAACCAACATCTTTGACCAAAGGATACTGGAGTATGCCATTACTGAGTATGACCACAGGGTAAAGGTCATAAGGAAAACACTAGGGGATATCGGTCGCAGGGGAGAGCTCACAAAGGATAGGAGGTTATTAATGTGAGTCAGAGGGTGAAAGGTTATAAGGTTCAATCGTATGATTGCGTGATGTAGGTTAAAGGATGTTACAACCATAATTGATATGATGATATGAATTTAAGAGTGATAATCTCACAGCAATGTTCCCTGATGTTGATGATTAGTTGTACAATATTGTACATGTCTGCACATTTTTGGTCAATGTATTTGCCAATCGATCCAAACAGAATACCACCTGAATCTTAAACAAGACTACAAGCAGTTGTCCCCTTGCTAAGTACACCTATGGCAGAATACTTTAATTCTCAGACATTAACCTGTTTAAGATGAATAAATTGTTTTTAGAAATGACTGTTATGTTTAGGATCTACGTCCAACAAATTCACTAAACTTTTTGTAGTTTCCCTTCTTTTTATTTCCTAATCTTATGTAAACAGTAATGAATTTTACATTTTACATATTATTGTTATTTATTGATTGAGAAAAAGTAAACTGAATTGAACTGAACTTTTCAAGTTGATGTGCTTTTCTTCCTTAGTGTCAAACATTATCGGTATACAAATTATAAAGAAATCAAAATTCCAAAACTCAGCAAATTCTCTAAATTAATTGATTGTATAATAATCAGGAAGACCAGAAGTTGAGATACATTCTTCTACAACACTTGTTATTACTTTTTATTTTCCTTCCACAGAGACGGCAATGAAGTAGCTGTTTTATATTACCGGTCATGCTATCATCCTAAGCAGTTTGAAACAGAATTTGTAAGTAAAGTTTGGCATGTGTTGGCCTTTTATTCAGACAAATTTTGATCAATATGAAAGGGCAATGTAACTTGTTAGTATCATTCTTTTCAATGCTAAAACTATTGGTGGTTTCATTACAGAATCAATTTTAAACCACTTGGAAGACAGCATGAAGCATTTTGTGCAAAGGGCTATGCAAATTAGATCATTATTAATAATATAAGTATCACTGTGTCTTTATTGAACAAAAAAATAACAAGTCCCAATCACTTGATGGGAGGGGAGAAGATGAAACCCTTACATCAGTATATAAGTTTTCAGTTTTCACTAATACATATTGAGCAATTCCTAACATGACTAGAAGATCAAGTAGATTTGTTAACAGTCCAGGTCATCTATCATGGCATCTCTCCAAAACCCAGTCACCACAAAGGGAAGGGAAGGAGATGTAATCCACTTTGGTTGCCACAATTTCTTATGGTCCATTGCTATAAATAGGACTGGAAGGGGGAGCTAATGCGGAACCAGGCAAGAGCAGTTGTATACCCATCAACATTATGGCAGCTCTAAGGAACCAAAACGAGCTGAACAGTTTGTCACTTCTTAGGGGAGGGACGGAGATTAAATCCACTGTGAATACATTGAAGTTGTTACTTTTTTTTTGTCCCTTGCTAATAGGAGTGGAAGGGAAAGTTGATGGGGGAGCAGTCCAGAGCAGTCATCTCTCCATCAATATAATTAGATGAAATCCTCTTTGAATGAGTTTAAGTTGACTATTTCTTATATTCCCTTAATAACAGGAGTGGAAGGGGAAGTTGATGGGTGAGCAGTCAAAAGCAGTAGTCTCGCCATCAATATCATGGCATCTCTCAGGAACCAAGAAGATCCAGCAGGAACTAGCTAAGCCAGGAGTCCTGGAACAGTTTGTAGAGGACCAGGAGGTTGCAGACTTCATCAGGACCTCATTTGCAGGACAGTACTCTCTGGATCTGGTGAGTTTTGCTGTTCTTTTGGCAGCAGTTCTTTTCCAGTTTTTATATAAAATCAAGCTTTTGTACTGCTTTATTTGGCAAGCATAATATATATTAATTAGTTAACACTATAAGCGCGTAGAAACACCAAGGTGGATATATGTATTAAACGCTATATAAATGTAACTATTATTATTATTATTATTATTAAGCACAGACATAAGAAAATGCGGCACATTGATACTGTATAAGTGGTTATTTTCTCGAATTTAGCGAGTCGGTCACCACAAAAATTTTCACTTCTGTACAAGGCTATCTGTAGTGATGAAGTCATCACCAAAATGGCGAAATTTTGCTCTCGAGAATTTCCCCAAATAGTCCAAAATCGCGAAAATATGTGGACTCGAAAATATTGGCTTATACAGTATATACTTCAAAGTTAGTTAAGAAGACTCTATATATATATTGCACTTTACCTAACTGCCATGAATTGCCATCTTAATTGGCAATGCATGATCACACCTTTATTGACAACAATATGTATTTGATTCTCTCTTCTCCAGACACCTGAAGGGGATGAAGCAGCCCAGAAAGGTATCAAGGATCCCAAGAGATACGTTATGAAGCCACAGAGAGAAGGTGGAGGTTAGTATAATTCCCAATCCCAAATACTACAAGATTTATGTGTATTGATGCACGGCACTAGATCGCTTCATACATAGCATGCAGTGAAGCCTGCTGTACAAAGTGAATGAGGGTGGCTAATTACAAGAAAACACTTTAATTTACAAGTGAAATCTTTCGTTAACACCATTTGAAAAGTCTTAGTGAAAAAGTTGTGTGTACATATTTCTTCAAAGGACCCACTTATGGGGTGATGTGAGGAATAAAGAAAGGATGTGAAGGAAAAGGAATTTGAGTAAAATCTTTTAAATCAGGAACCATATATCTATTACCTTGACAGGTAACAATATATACGACGATGAGGTACGGACCACTCTTGAGAAGCTTGCAGGCAATCAAGAGAGGGAGGGCTATATCTTAATGGATCGTATCCTACCCCCTGTCCATCAGAACTACCTGCAGCCGTGTGGAGGGTTCGATGACCTCAACGTGTCAAAGGTCATGAGTGAGCTTGGAATATATGGGACATTTGTAAGGTAAGGAAACTCTGAAGGGAAAGTAGAGATCTAAATTAGAAACTCCTTATTATAAGCTCCTTGGGACCATTGAAATTACATGTACCTCATCAGGCGTGATTCACCAACAGCTAAAATCAATCCCAACTATAGACATAGAGAACTATATTATGGCTTTTGATCCTAATATTGATTTTATTCCAGTTGGGATCAATTTTAGCCGTCAGTGAATCACCCAAGAATCTTGTTAAATCAGATCTCTTTATGACTAGTTTTCACTATAAAGCTGGAAGCAATCTTGTGCTTGAAAATTAATCACCATGTATTCAGTTTTACATTATTGTGTGTGTGTATCCTGCAGGCTTCATCTGGGGGGCATTTCATCAAAGGACTTTTCGGACGTTTTATCCGACAAATTTGCTGTCAGCCAATCAGATGCAAGCATTTCAGTAGCTTATAACAGTTTGTCGGATAAACGTCCGACAAGTCCTTTGATGAAATGCCCCCCAGGTGACTGCCAAATCCTGTGATTCATTGTGTTTTGACAGGTCTGTAGCAAGAGTACAGCCACCTTGCTCATGCGCACGTTCCCCATAGTGCAGAGAGAGTTCAAAATACGTACGCGGTAACAAACTTTGCAAGCTGCCCATTCATACCAACGATTTGCGAATCTTACGTAGTGGTCCAAAAACCGAAAGCTAGAACGCCCGAACGGTTGCCGAAGCCATGAGAGTTTCTTATCGGCAATTATTTGACTGCTCGGATGCATGAGAGAACGGTTTGGCTCCCCGCCTAGCCTGTGCAAGCGAAAGGTATGCACGTGATCCGAACAGTGCCTGCATTCACTGACAGTGCTTTATACACACACACACACAGAGTATCCACACACACACACGCTTGGTTGCATAGGCCTCACAGCGCGATCGCGATTGGCTGGCGTGTGTTGGCACTACAACCGTATGCAAATTAAGTCATGCTCTTCGTGGAACATGGCGGCGAGCACAGAGATCGCATCTTGAGTCCTCATTTTAGCTTAGCGATCGTCGTGCAGGATCGC
Organism: Paracentrotus lividus; assembly: GCA_940671915.1. NCBI lineage: Eukaryota > Metazoa > Echinodermata > Echinoidea > Camarodonta > Echinidae > Paracentrotus > Paracentrotus lividus. The sequence continues at coordinate 43,269 of CALNVZ010001835.1, read as the reverse complement.
CTTTAATTTGTAGATTTAAACATACCATGTTACTTGTAATATTGAATAAAGTCTGTGAGAAAGTATTTTCCATCAATCCAGATCTCGAGACTAGGTACATACAATTGTAATGCATTACAGATGTTCCCAAACAAAATAAACACACCAAAATTCATTCAATACAATATTTTTGTTTGTCTTTGAACAGTCACAAAGGTGAAGTAGTGGTCAACGAGAGTAAAGGCCATCTCCTGCGGACGAAGCACATCAGTGAGAATGAAGGGGGTGTGGCAGCAGGCTCCTCCTATCTGGACAGTCCATTCCTAACTTGACCAATGGTCAGTCAGCTACTAATTATCGAAGAGCTTCCTACTTAAGCATTCATTATTCGAGATACCATTTGATATTGAATTAATATTTGAAGGTGTTTGGAATAATACGCTGCTGTTGATGTGTTTGACTGATTAGAACTACATATTGACTTAATATTTGATATATACATGTATGTCAAATATTGAGTCAGTATTGACCAAATATTTGTCCAATGAACAGAGAACATGGAGTTTTTAAATGGCATGTTGAGACATTGAACTACTACATGGTGACGTATTCTAAAGGTAAAGAATTAAATCTTATTAAGTTCCTATGCCCATCATGCTTGAAGGTCATAGCATGACTTGGCTTGTCAATGAGTTCTAGATTCTGAAGACTTGACCACTGCTATATGACCATAATGCGTGACTGATTTAGGCACTATTAATATTATTATTAATATTTATTATGGCTTCAATTATTTACCTTTAAATTACATCATCATGTCGCATTGAACGATGTTATCGTACCATTAGAAAAAACAAATTATAATTAAATGCTTAGCTCGGGCATAATATCTGTTCTTATGCAATGCTCTTCATGCTTTGGTGGTAAATCTCAATCAAATTTTCAATCGTAATATGTTTGTTTTGAGAATTATCTTTATATGAAAATGTTTAATTATGATGATTATCAAAACTATAACAGTAATCATTCTAATTATGTGAGAAATATCATTCGATGACTTGAAATTTCCTTTTCGCAAAAACAAGTCAAAAATAAGATTTTATTAATTTTGATTTTTTTTCTTTCTGAAATGGTGCAATTAAGACAAATTCATTACAACCCTTTTTAATTGTGGGAGAATAGAATATATATGATCACAACAGTTATTATGTATACTGAACAACGACTATGCATTAATTGTGTTAATATATCACTGCCTTCCAAAAATACATGAAAGATCATGGTGTGATGAGGTAATCATTTATGATCTTTGTTATTTTTGTGTAGTTATTTCCACTTTAATATTTACTAGTATTTGGCTTTTTGTGGTTCTATTTGACAAATATTTCTAATGAATTTGAAGCCCATTCTTCTATTTCATCTTTATATGCAGATTTGACTTAATACTGTGTGTGCGAATTCCATGACGTTTGCGCTGCCAGCAATTGCTTCGCTGCAACCCTAACCCTACATCTTCGACAAAAAAAAGACTGGAGCAATTGTTGCAGAAGCAAATGTTGTGTCACCCATTACCTCATTGTTTTGTTTAATTTTTTTTTTACTTGCAACCAATAATATTACGTGTGATTCAACATTATGCTACATTCACACAGACACTTACGTTGAGTTACGTCCGGTTGCGTCCAAAAATTATTTCCTTTTTTTGCGGTTCCCCACGGATGCCTTCCCATCATAGTCAGCAGTGGAAATAATGATAATTTCGTTCATCCAATAAAACATAGAAATGCATAGGAAATGATAGAATAGAAGATTAAATAAGGATTAAGCAACAAATACGTAACTAAACGCAAGTGTCTGCGTGACTGTAGCATTAGGGTCTATTCTAGCATCATTATGGAAAACTTTATTAGTTCAAGAATTAGCTGACTTTTGATTGAGAGTGCAATATTTATACAATCCTAATATGAGTGTTAGTTATCAATATAGAAATTGGAATAATTATCATTTACTACTCACTCTCTTTGTAGATTGAACCAATTTCTGACCAATTCAGTTCTTCATACTAATATTATTCATTTGAAATTGCTTTTCAATATTAACTTTATAGCACCAACCATTCTTATTGCATTAACATTAAATGGAAGGTGAATTAGCCGATCGTGTATTGTAACCTACAAATTTAAGGTAAAGAAGTTTCAAGAAGAGGACAGATATGGAAAATTAGAAGTTTTTGGTTTGTATTTCTGATGTTTTTGCTTACATATATTTTACAATATTTTGACAAACTCATCATGGAAAATACTATGCTATTTCAAGAACATATTTAATATGTGCAAATATTTTTACATGTCTTTGTAGTTGTCTTTATACTATAATTTAATCACTCATTTAATGTGTATATTTGATTCATGGATACAATAAATCATGATTTATTTAATTAAAGAAAACCAGTTGTCTGAATTAATTCTTTTGAGGTCCATTGTGAAAGAAGAAATGATTAGGATATACTAAATTGTTTTGAAAGATTGAAAAGAGAAGTTTATTGTCAGTTTATTCGTCATGGGTAGTGGTCGGATTGCCTTTCAAACTGAAATGAACCAGCTTGTGAGACTGGATTGATGTGCATGGTTTTAAGTGCGTGTCCAGTAGCTGGTGTAGGGTGTCATGCTTACCTCTGACTTCTGCTATTCTTTGCGTTTCAACATGGTTGTAGCTAGCCTATCCAATATGCGTCGGGCTAGTGAGCAAGCTACTGACGGGCGAGGGCCCTCGCCTGATGGTCTCGGGCTTCGACCTCGCCCGTCAGTCTCCTTCGCGCGATCAGTAACTTGACCACTAGCCCGACGCATATCAGATAGGCTAGGTTGTAGCAAAAGTGACCTGCCTGACCGTTAAACCGGGCACCATCATGCGTCTAATGCGTCAGACGCAAGAACCTTCTGCGAAAGTTAACACAGGCCTGACGCAGAGATGTACAAGCCCGACACACGACCATTTTTACTATGGAATAAGCAACCAAAATATCTTGCCTCCTCTTTCTCGTTTTGGTTTCAAGACGTGACAATTTTTTTTCCCTGCTGCCTCGTCACCGCTTGGAGTGTCGGAAAGTAACCCCCAAAGAAAGTGCTTGAAATGAAAAGGTCGTTGATAACTATAAGACACCATCATTATTATTTTTTTAAATTTATTACCTTTATTTATTTTTTTGCTTAGAAAAATGGCAGTGCTTTCCACGCAATGATATAGAAATAATACACACAATGTAGAAAATAATGAAGATTGGAAGGGCATGTCAACACAAAGTGCCGGAGAGAAAATTTTTGGAAATTTGTATTTGGATTATCACAATGTTCATATCATAGTAAGATACAACGCAGCGACGCATAGAAGACTAAGATACACCACAATAGAGTTATCACAACCCAAGAAAACTTCTTTAAAATTGCCAATTGGTCTAAACCCACTTGGACTAATGCCCGTTTGGCCTCATCCCACATGGTCTACAACCAGTTTGCCTCATTACCTTTTGGTCTAAATGCCACATCGCATATTTACCTTCTTCTTCTTCTTCTTGGGTGTTCTGCCATGGGACAGGTCCACACACCATAGTCAATAGTCAGTCCTTTCTCCATCCCTCTCGATCTTCTGCTTTGCTCTTCATTATTCCATTAGTTAAGTTGCCTTTCAGGTCAGGCACCATCCCAGTTCTTGGTCGTCCTCTCCCCCTTTTGCCCTTGATTTTCCCTTCAAGTTCGTCTAGTAGCATATTTTCTCCTCGCAGAATGTGTCCTAACCATTTACCCTTTTCGTCTAATTCCCATTTGGTCTAATTTCCATCTAGCCTTATGTCTAATTGGTCTAAAACCACTTAGTCAAATCCTGCAACAAACAACCGCACTTCTAATAATAACAATTATTTAATATCAATAATTGTTGATATTGTCATGCAATTGAATCGGGATCCCCGCAGTGTTCATATCAGACTTAGATAACATCCAAGCGATGTGATCCAGACCCAAGAATCCTTTCATGTGCATGTGGACGATAATCACAGAGGAATTTCCTCAGGAAATTCGATTAATTATTGCTGATACCCAAACCGTTATAAAAAGCCTAATTAGAAAACAATATATTAATATAGTGTCAATGTGTTTGACGGTACGTCTTGGATGTAAGATCTCGGTGAAAATTTCATAAGCGTCGGCCTTCATTTACTTACGATCCCCTTTTAATTTTTCTTCCCCTTTCTTTCCCCTTCTTCTTCCTTAATCCCCCTTTTTTGGGGGTAGGGGCGAGAGCGGAGCCCAAAAGAAAGTGCGCGAAATAAAAAGATTGTTGACCCGGGGTCATTGTTAAATAAGACACCATCGTTATTTTAGCAGAGCCGATCGGTCCTTTAAATCCCAGACTGATTTGAAAAATATCGTTTTCGATCTATCGTACATTTTATGTGATGTTTTGTCATAGAGTATTAAACGGGTATTATACGAGTGGCAGGCAAGAAAAAAGAAGAAAATATATCCTCCCTTCTCTCCATCTCCTTCCTTATCTCCCTCACTGTATTCCCTCTCTTTATCTGACTCTCCGCGCTATCCCCCTCTCTAAGGCCCCAATGCTCGGTTCCTCTGTAATTATGTAACTAGTCAATTTGGAGGGAAAATACATTTCGTTCTCTTTCTTATACCCCCATTCCACTGAGAATTTTTGAGGGTCGTTCACTAACCGGACGCGTTTTTAATCCTTCTGGTTGCCCACCGAGTGGTCTCATGTCAAAGTCTGATGGTCAGGCTTGTGTTTGACGTCTATCGGGTATTTGTCCGACGTGTTGGACGGCATGCGAAGAGGAAAAATAGTCCGGTCAGGGAACTAAGCTCAGGCCTTAGTGCGTTATCGGACTGTCCGGACACCATTTCCATTTTCGACCTCGAGTCAATATTGGATATGTGTCAGTCCGTCCGACGTGTATAAGATTCTATTGTTTTCAGCTGTCCGACGTCTCTGGCCGACATCTGATTAAAATCGGGTGATCAGGTACTCAACTTATTGCAATTAGCGGTTTTTTATCAACTTTTCGAAAAGAAGTGTCGTTTTCAACCCAACTGTGGAATGTTGGGTAGTATCGGGTCAATGTACAATCGATCTCCGAGTAGTGACTGATTAATTAGATTAGAGTTTGGTCGGTATCAGAAAGATGTTGGAAGTGCCAGTTTAGAGTCAGATAGCCCCCAAATTACCCTCCGAAAGCAAATTCATGGATTGGACAAGCCGATAAAAACGGCGGACAGATGTCGGGCAGATACCAATCTTTCATCCGATTTCATGCGGGTAATAAAAAAATCAGGGTCACCAAAACAGGCTCCTCGGGTGAGATTTCATCGGAACTCATCAAAATTGCCATTTTGGGGATCAGGTGAGCTCGAGATGAGAGTCCGATTGTCAGTGGAATGGGGGTATTAGGTGACCTGCCCAAGGGCAAGTCCACACACCAGAGCCTTCTTTAGTCCTTTCTCCACTCATCTCTACTTTGGGACTTCCTCTTCATTATGTGGTACGTTTCTGCACCCTTCACTTCAGACACTATCCCAATCGTTGGTCTACCTCTTCCTCTCTTTTCCTTTCATCTTCCCTTCTAACACATCTCTAAGCATGTTGTCCCCCCCCCCCTCCCCCCTCCCCCCTTACGATGTGTCCCAACCAGTTTGTCTTTCGTCTCCTGATTGTCTCCCGCAGGGTTCTTACTTCATTCAATCGGTTACCTTACGATGTGTCCCAACCAGTTTGTCTTTCGTCTCCTGATTGTCTCCGGCAGGCTTCTTACTTCATTCAATCGGTTCAACACTCTGTCATTGCATGGTGATTCGATCTTTAATAATAATCATATCTGGTTATTCATATAGCGCTTTTCCAGTTAAACTGCTTTACAGAATCTTTCCAGCTTTCCAACCACATTTCAAGACTATCAATCCTCCTTTCTTAATTTCGTTCATAGGCCCAGGCCCGTAACCAGGGGGTTCGGGGGTTCGAACGAACCCCCCCCCCCGCAGGCGAGCAGGGTCCGCTTGACCAAAAAAAAAAAAAAAAAAAAAAATTAAAACCCCCACTTTTTGGCAGAAATGCAGCAGATACTCGAATATAATTACAAGAAAGGAAGATTAAACCACTTTGCTTTCAGTCCCCCTACATGTAAAATCTTTCGCTCGCGCTTCGCGCTCGCAACTTTTTATTTTGGGATGATAATCATGTTTTTTCAGAACAAATTACGCAGGAATTACATTTAAACCATTTTGCAGGAATGTTTTCATTTGCATTGTTGTTTCTATTTTTGTATTTTTAAATGATGTTATCTTCGATGTTAGGAATGATATAACAGAAATAAGCCTAGTGGCAAAGGCGGTCGAACCGGGGGGGGGCGGGCAGGGGCACAGTGACCCCACTTTTTCATCCACCCTAAAAGTGCCCTTATTCATGACCAAAAAGTGTCCCTTTTCTAAGCTAAAAAGTGTCATCTTTATACTAAAAAGAAGCCTTTCAGAGTTTTGAAAAGTCCCGTGGACAATTTATGTTTAAAAAAGGGGCACTTTTAATACTAAAAAAGGGGCCCTTGTTACTCCATATGTCTTTAAAAACACTAATTTTCGGCTCGCGCTTCGCGCTCGCGAATACTAATAGGGTCCATAATGCACAATAAACTACAATTTTGAGCTCAAAGTTTTATACTCGCGCTTCGCGCTTGGAGATATTGGGGTCTAACAGAGGCGGTGGAACCGGGGCAGGGGACACAGTGCCCCCATTTTTTTATGCACTCTAAAACTCTTTTCTTAGCTAAAAATGCACTTTATACTACAAAGAAGCCGTTCATACTCTTTAAAAGTCCCATGGAAATAATATTTCTTAAAAGTATCACTTACAATACTAAAGATTGCTCCTTTCTTTACTTCATATGTCTTTTAAAACCCAAATTTTCCTGCTCGGTCACTATGCGACCTCGAACTGTAAAATTAACAAACAATAAGTATTTAAAAAAAGGGTTGGACCCAGTGCTCTCTGCTGGAGACAACCTTGTCAAAAGAATTGGTGTAATTGTGTTTGGGCTAGATTGGGGAGGGCCTATGCCTAGCCCACAAAATATTCATTGCAAAGATTATTAATGAGCCAAGATTATTATGTATCTTCAACATGGATCCTAAAGAGTCTATAAGGCACGATTTTTAGCTCAAAACTTTCAGCTCGCGATACTAAATAGGCTCTGATATTGCACAATTAACTCCAATTTTGTTCTCAAAATTTTGAGCTCGCCTTCGCGCTCGCATTCCTATATATTCATTACTAAATGAACAATAAAAAATAAAAGCCATTAAGATTCCTAAAATTTTCAGCTCGCGCTTCGCGCTCGCGGATATTATAAGTAGGGACTATAATGCAATTTTTTAAAGCTACTAAATAGAGTCTATAATCATGATAATGCATATTATATTCCAAGTTTAACTCAAAATTTTCTGCTCGCGCTTCGCGCTTGAAAAAAAAAATCCTTGAAAAAGGTCCACTTTTTCAGATTTCGAACCCCCCCGTAAAAATCCTAGTTACGGGCCTGTAGGCCTATATTTAAAAACGCGCACAACCCGTCTTGCTAGAATTACATTATTCAATAATTGTTTTAATTTATGAAATAATGAGAAAAGTGAAAGTAATGATACTGACAATTAAAACGAGGCAGTGATTAAAAAAAATGCACATCATTTTATTAATTATCGACTGTACAAAATGTAACACTTCAAAATACCACAAAAATGTACATCGTCTCATATTTTATCATTAAATTTAAAAGCACATAGTGCTTGTAACAATGATACAAATACATACAAAGTTGCGAGCGATAGTGCATTAATTTTGATTTACTATTCTAATAATCTAAAAAGGCATTCTAATGGCTTTTCCGTGAAAAGCGAAAATCTACCTCTTTTACAATGTACTATGTACGTCTTCCCTACATATAAAATTTTGTATAGCTGTTTTGTAAGAAAATGTACTGTTTAAAGGAACTAAGTTTTTTCTTTATACGTAAAATTTTGCATAGATGTATTCGAAATTGTTGCGTAAACATCGTATGATTTCAAGACATAAATGAATATTGTATTTCCAAAAATGAGATAAAAATAAGATAAGATTTCCTGTCTGTACTGTTTCACGTTGGACCCTGAACAATTAAAATAGATAAAAAGATTATAGTTCGTTTGATATGCAGGGGAGTATAAAACATACAATTTAAGAAAACGTATTTTTATTAAAAAAAAAAAAAATTCTTTGTATATTAATAGACATATTTGCTGACAAAACAATTGTAATCATATAAAAACAAGATGTCATACATGTATTCATGTTCTTGAGATGTTTGATAGTGATGTTGATACAATAAAGGCCATTATAAGCATAACTAAAAAATCAGAAGAATTACGAATTTAGAATAATACTGCTCTAAATATTTTCATCAGAAAATAAACCTCCTTTGACAGTACATTTCCAGTTTTATAAAATGGACAGATTTTTTCACACACAAACATGATTGCTGACACTTTCGTTTAGTTGGCACAAATAAATCATGTTTTCTTACATTATAGAATATCGCCTAGTATTGTACATGTATGTACACATGCGTTTCATAATATCAATAAGAAACGACAGAATTAATATATTCTAACAAGATGTCTGGCACATGTGAAAAATGTTTATTAGACATATTATTATAAATATAAGGCACGCCTTTTCTTGAATATGCAGCAGACAGTACAGTCATTTATTTCAAAGTCTTTCTTCTATGATAGCCTGAGTCTGAGATCAAACGAAAAAAATATAAAGCCACAATGACGATATGAGTTTTTTTTTTCTTTAAAAAATAATGCGCAAGTTTAAAGCATCGAGCCTGCGAGTCATAAAAATAATGTACTAGTAATACATTTTCTCCTATCATGTAGTTATTGCACATGAGCATAATGCATCTGCTGATATATTAATGGCAAAATATCAATATTCATACATTAATCTTTGACTAATTTGCATATAGTAATTGTCGTAAACATCAATTAGTTTGCAATATTCTTTCATTAAGAAAATTGCGTAAAGTTTGCAATAACTACTTATTGTATATCATCACTCTAACAAACGTTTTTTTGTCTAAAGTTATTAGCATGTAGGGGAGAGTGGGGTTAGTTGGAACACGGGGTTAGTTGAAACATTGCAATTTTCTTTAACGGCTATAAATATATTTATGCAAATGTACCCTCAGGTTGTTGCTATTAGTAACTGCCATCCACCACATTTTAGACAGCACACATGCTTCAAGCCTCGTGAAGTTAGAAAGCAATGTTTGTTTTTTCACCCTCTGAGTAAATTTTGTCACTTTTACAAATGTTGTATTATCTCAGAGAAGATCATAAATTAAGTTGGCCGGTTTTTGAGTATAACAAACAGTTATACCAAGCTACAAAACAAGGTTAAATAAATGGCATGTTGTTGTCCGTCTTTTGTGCTGTAAGCTTACAAATGTCACATGGGCCTCTGGGGTTAGTTGGAACATTTTGAACGGGGTTAGTTGGAACATGTACTAAGTAAATAGGTTTCAGCTGAATAAAAAAATAAAAATCATATAAATCAGTGAAGTGTTCGGAAATATTCCTATACATGTATATTAGTGCACATTGGACAATTTTATTTTAGTTTAAACAACATATATTGCAGAATGCTACTTCACAGGACTTCAGAATATTTGTATGTGAGTGGATGCCATCAAGTGTTATAAAACATGAAGTAAAAACAAATTTGAACACCAATTTTAATATTTTTATAATTAGAATCAATAAAGCAAATTAGCTAAACCCATGTAATAATGTTGTAGGTCGTTTAAATATAATTATAAAGATACCATGCACAATGTTTCAACTTACCCCATACCATGTTTCAACTAACCCCGTGTGTGGGGTTAGTTGGAACACTCGACATGGTCTTGTTGAAGATGGATTTTTTTCTGGAACCATCACTAAGTTTAAGAATTTTATGGGATACATTTGTAGCATACAGATATACACACCAGCTGATTGTTTATTGTTTCTTGAAATAAATCCGCTTTTGTTTTACGGCCATTTTTGTGAAAAATGTTCCATATAACCCCGCTCTCCCCTACTATAGGTATTCACGTCATCTACGGAAAACAGAATTGACCGAAGCACTTTTCAGTCCAAGTTCACTCAAATATCCATATATTGCATAAAGTCAAACAATATAAAAAATATTTGGTTCGGCTCTTTTGCATGAAAGTGAAACTTGGTTGCAACTTGGTCTCACTTGTGAAAGTAATAACTACAGCAAGAAGGGCATTAATTCCAAGCAAGATGATGGACATACGAAGAGCTTGTTTCCAAAAGGGACTAAATCCATATTTGACCAAAGTTCACTTTTTTAGCTAAATATATGCACAAAATAATTGGGAAAATAGACGATTTACGGGAGTTTCATTCCAAAAGGGACTAAATCCATAGAAATTGAAATTTCAAAAATTCATAAAAAAATAAAATGTTATAGCTAGATTTTTTTCATTGCTATTAAAATGGTCTAAGGCAATTGTACTAGCATGTGTACCAAAATTAAGTCATATGGTTCACGGTAAAGTGATAAATAAAAAAACAGTGATTTACTCGAAATCTCCAAAAGTGGATTTAGTCCCTTTTGGAAACAAACTCTACGCCTAATCGGCTCTCAGCAGACGAAATTTAAAATAATCCTCTCATGATTGTGCTCACCCAAGATTGTGCCTAATAAAAAATAAACGCATCATCTTGGTTTCAATATGATATCAAAATTATTCTAAGTTTAACCAATTAAGATTTCGCTTGGCAGTTTTAAAAGTCCTGTAGGTCTATGGTTTAGACATCGAATCTATCAACGTTAAGGAAACCTAACGGGTTGAGCTTGGAAGAAGTTAAATCTTCTTGATTGTTCCATTATAAGACATACCCCATGCAGGGGTTTAACCTCGATTTTGTCCCCATTGATTAGAATTTCGGTGGCACTGACTTGTCAAGGTAAATAGGACTATTCTTTATCTTCCACCCATCATTTTTTTCAATGTGCCCATAGATTTTCACCGAGCAATTTGTTGATAAGTGTATAGTCCTAATAAAAAAGAAAATGTAAATGAAATGGTGAACATTCATGAACGCAAAGACAAAATGTCAAGCATTGGTACCTTTGGCAAAGTAAAAAATGGACCTGGGGTTATAAAAATAGTAGTAGGCCTATACACTATCCGGACCTAGAGGTTTATAAGTTAATGTTCGCCGTAACCATTCTGTGTTGCACTTGGACAGATGACCTCTGCAGAAGATAGATAGGGTGTGTCCAGGAATCCTGTACCCACCATTAGCCCGCCCTCATCCAGTTTGATGTCTTTCGTACGGTAGAGATATCCCGTGGTCTTGTTGAACACCACTTCGTTGTTGTAACTGTAAAAATAGAATGAAGAGTTCATCATTAATTTGTCTACTTATGGGACAATATTAGTCACGGTTGGTTGGTTGGTTACCGTAAATGGTTTTTGACAGACGTGTAGTATTCATATACGTCTGGGAACAACCTTTAACTTTACCATCCGAAAGATGTGACTGGATTGGAACCTGGTCGATTCAGAGTCAGATTTGCAGATTTATATAATATATATTTTTTTTTGGTTAAGAACAGTTTTGACTAACTATGAAACCATGGAAAATATGTTCCTCTTCTTATATTACTATACTTGTGCTTCGATTTTCTGCCTTGCAATAATATGATGACAAATCCCATTTATATACCTCCAATTTCCTCTCCTATAGACCTCCATGTCACTGGCAATCCCAACCCGAAACTGACCAATAAAGAAATTCTTCATTGAAGGGAATTTGATATTTTACTGGGTCTATTGTTTATCCGACACATTCTTGTCAGTGTAGGTCTAACTGAAGAATAAAAGCCTTCGACATCGGTTTCTAGTAGGTATGCAGTGTTGAATCCTTACCTCACTAACGTTCCAAATGGACCAAATTCACTGGCCACTGTGATAAGTGGAAGCTCGGTGCATCCATATTTCATACAGTAGTTGTAACTAACAGGTGAGTTGAATCTGTCCATCAGCATGTAGGCCGCCCTCTCCGGTGATCCTCGGAGCTTCTCCAATGCTTCTTTCATCTTCTCCCCGAATAGGTTATTACCTAAGAATCACGATGAATATAGAGAATTAGATAAATGGAAGTGATATCAATTTCAAAATGGGTATTGATCACAAGAGAGTGTTTGAATTTGCTGTTTTGGGGACCACTTTGACGACAGCCAATTAGATATAATCTGGTCAAAGAAGATTGGTCGTGTTGTCGACATCAACGTCAGACCAACGAGAAGCAAAAGCTCGTACAGCCAATATTTTATTATCTGTCGATGTGGAGGAAATGATTAGTCTTTATCATTGGCCAACCAAAAAGTAATTAACATGTTGTTTAAAATCTTATAAGGTGCTCCTCAGGGATCATGGAATTTTTAACTCTTTTTCATCTCCCTCCCCCTTTACTTTCCCCACTTCATGCAACCATCTCTTGTATCATGCACATACCTCCGCCTTCTCGTTGCGGTTTCATGACGTACTTCATAGGATTGGCAATCGCTCTTTCCGCTGCCTCGTCACCACTAGGGGTCTAGGTTAAAAGAAAATGCAAAAGAGAGGACAAGATAGAAATTATCATCTTAGATGATAACATCTCTAATTTTCATTATGACTCTAGTCAAACCGCGCCGCCAAAACAGACCTAACGGCCGAAAATTCGAAATTATCAATAGAGTATTGCAGAATTGGCGTTTCCTTTTTTAAGTAATTTATCACAAGGTAGGGAAGAAAACATTTAAGCATATTGAAAGATTTCATTTCTGAAAATGAGTCACAAGTTTATATGGTGTTCATGTTGTTCCGGACATCTCTATAAGGACGGTACTGAATTGCCTTGGGCATCGAGGACAAAGCAGAGTTACTGAGCCAAAAGCAGGAACATGACATGAAATCATGCCAGCTTGGCGTGTTGCATGCTTCCTCTCACCCGGCCTTGACTTTAAATCCGCAGTTGAAGAGTTCATTGAACTTACCAGGTCCAGAGTATAGTGTCCTGTGAAGATACTTCTTAAATTATGCACTCTTTTCCTCCCATCGATGAACAGCTCCATGCAACCGGGTTCGTAAAGAACTTGCTGGATTTTCTTGGTCCCTGCTAGTTGCACGGCCACTGACGGACAGACAGCCGCCCGTGATCTTTCACCTAATAACCGCGCATTCCACTCCTAAAGATATGAAATGGATGCAGATGTCACTTACTAAAGCCTCATTTTGTAAATTCTCTGAAAATGAATCGGTTCATATCTACTGTAGATATTTCATATTTAACCCATGCAAAAATAGTGATATTTAACATTAATTTTATTTAAAAACTTGTTAATAATTATAAGCCTTTACACTGATATATCGTCAATGGCCGCGGAGCGTTTTTGAAAGTAGGGATGAAGGGGGCTGAACATGCCCCCCAATTTTGTTGTTGTTGTAATTTTCATGTTTTTATACACGTCTAAACGTTCACAGAAAGGGAATATATATATTTATTTAAAAAAAATTCATCTAACCATACCAATTCTGTTGGGTAGTCTATCGGTGAGTACCCGGTCCGAAAGTAAAGTATCGCCACTTCCATATCGTCTCTATAAGAAGAAAAAAAAAAAAAATCGCAAGATATTTCATTAATGTATAGAGAAATACGGTACTCCCTAGGTCTCCTACCTTAAAACACTATCAACGAGTCAGTGATAAAATCAAAATGCCTCTGGGATAGGAGGATTAACTATAAATTTCACAAATCCTCTAACATTGTGTTGCGTTTCATAAATCTCATCTAAATTATCGTAATGTTCCGACCGAAACCTCTTCAATAGGTTATTCTGCATGTAGGCCTAATTTTCATTGAAGCATTTCAGTGAAGTATTGAATAGACCACCACCATTATCAGATACAGACATCCAAGAGGCAGAAGAGGATCTCAACATGGACATTGACCCTCCATTTAAAGATGAAATGATATCTGCCATTAAATCTTTGAGAAATGGTAAATCTCCTGGACATGACAATTTAAACGCAGAACTATTCAAAGCAGACCCAGAGACTGCAGCAGAGTTTCTTGAACCACTATTTAAAGAAGTGTGGAGTAAAAAACAAATTCCAGATGACTGGTCTGAAGGCATTATAGTCAAGATCTCAAAGAAAAGAAACCTGAGGAATTGTAATAACAGGCGTGGAATCACTCTCTTATCAATTCCCAGTAAGATTTTTTTTCGAAGATTATTGTGAAGCGTATGACAAGCGCAGTAGACCAGCATCTCAGAGAAGAGCAAGCAGAGTTCCGTAGAGGAGGCATAGGGTACATGCAGGTAATATGGGCCAGCAGGTAATATGGGCCACCTGAAGCAAATCATGTCGTGGCCGTCGACCAGTGACCGGTGACCGGTGTGAGCACCATAATGTTGTTCATATGAACGGTATACGAAAATATATCGTCGTGAGAGCATCTGATGCCGAAATTTCTCTGAGAAAATTGCTGAAAACCAACAAGGTAGGTAAAACTTACGGCATTTTTTTACCCTGATGTAAAATTTGATATTTCACAGAATGTGATGGTGAAAGAGTGTTTGAGGGGGAAACCTCAATTGTTTTGTATATTTAGTAAGCTTATAGTTTTATTTTGATCATACTAGCGTATACAGGTCAATTTATTTTAGTGAAGGGGTGCAATGTGGCATGGAATGCTTGCCTGACACAGCAACATTAGTGCAGGTAATATGGGACATCCAAAATGGCGGAGATGATTCTGGTACTTAGTATTGGGATGAAGCATTAATCTCTTTGCTACGATTTTTTTGGTATATTCACAGTATATAATTAATATAAATAACTTATTGTAGGCCTATATTGACTTGTATAATGAAAATAATATTTAAATACTATTAAAAAAAGAAATAATATACAAAATACATAACAATGAAATACATAATCAAAGGATTTACTGAAGGGTCTTATAATTTCAAATTATATCTCAAAGTTAATGATTTTCAACATTTTAAGCAAATTCCAGACATGGTAGAGTCATTGTAGTTTTTAAAACATACATTAAATACATGTGCCCATATTACCTGCACATGCAGGTAATATGGGCACTTTGGTAATGACGTCAACATTTGAATATTGCAGACAGGGGGGTTGGTGATAATTGTTTTTCTTCACAATAAAAGTTAGGGCAGTAGTTATTGAATCATATAAGCAAAGATTAGAATGTGTGTCATTTCGTAATTTTATGCATAGGCCCATATTACCTGCATGTACCCTAGACCAAATATTTGCACTGCGTAACCTCATAGAACAGTGCACAGAATGGCAGAGACAAATGTATATCAACTTTGTCGATTTTGAGAAGACATTCGACAGCATCCATAGAGAGAGCTTGTGGCGTATACTTCGATCGCATGGGATACCAAAGGACATTGTGCAAGCTATTAAGAGCTTTTACTCTAACTTTACATGTAACGTGGGAAATAGCGACATAAAATTTGAAGTTAAATCAGGAGTTAGACAGGGTTGTGTCATATCTGCACTTCTCTTCATAATCACCATTGACTGGGTAATGAGAAGAACTACCGAAGATCACTCGAGAGGTATCAGATGGTCCATATTTTCCACCCTGGAAGACCTCGATTTTGCCGCTGATCTTGCCTTATTTTCACATACACACCAACACATGCAAACAAAGACGACACGGCTGAGTGAATATGCACGACAAGTTGGCCTTAAGATCAACGAAAACAAAACAGAGAAAATGACACTGAATACCACAAATCCGTTACCAATACAAGTGAATGGGAAAGATGTTACTGCTGCAGAGGAGTTCAAATACCTTGGCAGCATTGTCACATGTGATGGCGGAGCAGAAAATGATATCAAAAATCGTCTGAATAAAGCACATATATCCTTGAGAATGTTGAACAAAGTTTGGAGATCACAACAGTATAGCACAAGAACAAAGCTGAGACTGTATCAGAGCTGTGTCCTCTCCACTCTACTATAGCCTACGGATCTGAGTGCTGGAGAATGACGGAGAAAGACCTCCATAAACTGTCAGTCTTTCATACAAAAAGCCTCAGAAAGATCCTTCAGATTTTCTGGCCCAACAAAATCACAAATGAAGAACTACTTACACGCTGTAAGCAAGACAACATGGGAACCATTATCCTCAGAAGACGATGGAAATGGATTGGACATATTCTTAGAATGGATGCCCAGAATATCATCCGTGTGGCTCTCCACTAGACACCTGAAGGGAGAAGAAAGAGGGGACGGCCCAAGACCACATGGCGCAGAACAGTAGAGGGAGAACTGAAAAACCTGAAGCACTCATGGGGAACTGCACAGAAATTGGCCCAGGACCGACAGAAGTGGAGGACATTCGTTGCTGCCCTACATGCCAATGGAGGCATAACGGGCAGTAAGTAAGTAAGTATTCCTAATTTTATTCATAAATATACTTATTTTCCAGAAAACAGAGGGATATAAAAATGTTACAATGAAAAAGAGAAGAAGAAAAAAATCTCGCAAATGATATTATATGGGCTTATATCTATCTTTTTATTCTATTTATTTATTCATTTTCTTTCTTTCTTTTTTTTATTTCTTTTTTGTTATTGCCGAAACTTGTTTCCTACACTTACATGAACAATCTTCTATCCTCTCCACGAAGTTCGCCTCGTTCTCCTATCTCTGGTAGCGTCCTTCTAATGACCTTCACCCCATCGTCCATAGCCTTAATACCATACTCCATCCATCTCTGATCAAATTTGTTACTCTCTTCAGGTCGGACAACAAACACAATGACGGATCTAAATTTAAAATATGGGGTGGAAGCAGGAGAAAAGCATGTCAATCAAATACCATCTTCCCGGTTTTTCCATAACAATAAATCACTAATAAATTAATAATAAATCACTTATAAATTTTCCAAAGCAATAAATCACTAATCACTAATAGATCACTAATTTTTATGTGTTACTGTTAGAGTTTGCTGTAAATATGTTTCATATTTTTCAATTAAGAATTTCGTATACTTGTTCTGTTATGTTGCGGAATCCCATTGTAAATAAACTTTAGAGGTTTCGTGGGTTATTCCGTCAAGCTTTGAATGCTACTTATACTTGTTCTGATAAATCAAATCAAATCAAATCGCGCGTCTTTTTGCAAGGCATAAATCTATAAATTTGCCACACTCGATCAGTGTTGGTAGGAAGAAAAGCCTTTGATGCCTCCTTATGCCCCCACCTTGACTCGCCACTTTGCCATCAATGAAACTCATTCATATATTATATTGTAGACGTCTATGATAGTTGGTACTCCTATTTCATCTGTTAATTTGTTTCCGTATGAAACATGATTATCTAATTAATGAAAATTACATACAGTCATACTTCAAACATTGAATATACTTATTCTAAAATTCAATAGCATTTCTCTATGTACGTCGCAAACTCCAAGATTGTATCCCTTTAAGCAATAGAATGAGCCTTTATTAGCATAAATTGTGAGACTAAACAGTGGGGATCAGGATGTCAGGATGGGCGGGGGGGGGGGGGGCGCGTCCCCTGCGCCCCCGCCTGGATCCGCCACTGGACAAATAACAATTTTCTTTGACTCACTTGGGTTCACCATACAACCTCCATGCCGTCACCATCCCGTCCGATACACCCTCCATACCGTAGTTACTCGGTACACGGTCGTTAACTTTATCTCGACTCATACCAAGCTGCTCTAAGCTATATCTATTTTAGGAGAGAAAAAAAAAACACAGCCAAAGAACAAAAGTGAATAATATTTAGAATAAAGTAGACATACGTTAAGAATATCAATCATGATGGATTGGTCCACGTATAATAAAGTTGAATTATTTTTTGGGGCTCCATGTTTTGAATTAACTTGTACACCATTTCACACCCTATGGCCAATCAATCTAAAACTTGACGCCCTCATTTTCCTTCCCGCGTGTAGATACTACCATCCCCCCAACTATGAGAATTTCTAAAGAAACAACTATTACTGTTTGCCATTTACAAGTTTTGGTTCCCCGTTAAGTCGAACAGGGCCATGCCAATCGAATTAATGAAAATATATATATTTCATAGATTTTGCCGGATAGGACCTATGGCTTGTATCTGCCGCTGGTAACCAGTGATTCGAAGAAGAAAAAAGTAAATGAAAGACTTTGGGATAGGTATTGAAAGTGGATAGTGGTGATAACAAAATGAGAGACATACTAATCATAATTCTTCTTTTATGATCATGGCACTTTTCCAGTTAGTTACAGATCAAAAGTTTTATAAATTGCCACCCGTTCATTGGATTAAATGTTTTGCTACCATTACATGCGCTCATAATGATACAAAATATATATACAGGGTATCTATTTCAGACGTAGGAGATCTAGATGTAAATAAAATGCATTGCCCAAAACATAAGTTTGCCGGCAATCGAATCAACGACCTTTACATCACCTGTCATTGTGATAATAGCACTTGAATACGACACTTTAACAATATTGAGCAAAGAGAGGAAAACAGAAACTAAAGTAATAGAAAGAAAGATACAGAAAGAGCAAAATAATAGGAAAGATGAGAAAGACTAAAACACATTAAGAGTTTATCAATTAATGTCAATTGTTTTTCATGCCCCCAATAATGTTTTCGGCCATGTTTTACCTTAAGTTGATAAAATTATATTACCTCGTGAGATCTATCAAAATATTTCCTGAATGAGAGCTTAATTTTTATTTTAATAAATATATTCATTGACATCCCCATCCGGGTCATGTTATAATCTAATCCAAATCATTCCGTTAATTGACATTGTTTATTGCATTAGCTGATTAACGTATGACAGTTTGACTATAAATGTAATAAACCGGAAAGTAATATTAATTCAATTGCATTCCGTATCCTTGCGAGAGTAATTTAAAAAAAATTAATTCTTATACATTGTGTCCCAGTAAAGGGGGGACGATGACGACTATCGTTTGTTCTTGTTTTTTGTGAAGGCTTACAATAGTATAATATTAAATACGTCATTATAACGTTTTGACAAATAAACAATATAAAAGAGCTGTAGATGAGATAAAGAATATGAAATCGGAGTATCAATATCAGAATTGCGCAGAACTAGAGCAAATATTTTTTTTGTTGTCACCAGAACGAAATCGCATGATGCCTACAGCAAGTGAATAACAGTGTCAGTAACGGTCTTTTGTTTGAAATCGGTCTCATTATCAATGGTAATTATGTACAAATATCAATTGTTTCAGTTCGGCCGAAATTCAGTAAGTTGATAAGCTTACCTGCCTGTTTCGTAATCAAACAATTAAAAAGAAAAACTTATGTATTGAGTATCATAGACATGGTCGAGACATGACTTTACAAACAATTAACGTGCTTTAATCTAATTCGTTGCAATTAAACACGCATACGTTCTACTGTTTTATTGTCTAACTTGTTCAAAGTACAGTTTTCTCCATGTCTATAATTCACTGATATATTTGTTTTTCGGTTTTGTCTCCCACGGTGTTTTGTTCCAAACATAAAAACATTTTGAATTCTAATAGAAAAAAAAGGGCGCCGCTCAGTGGCGACCACCACTGGATTTTCTTGTCTCTTATTATATCATCCTAAATCTACTTCTTGAATGTGATTTCATTTATATATTTCATATATTTGATGTGCATCATGTCCATGAGGTCAGTTATGGCGACTTTTTGGATATTTGCGATCCTCGGATCTGTGTTTTTGACTGGTTTTGCCAACGAAGGAAGCTGACAACCATCCGTCAAGCCTTGTACGGACCGAGATGCCACTGTTCTGTTAAGACGCCTCTAAAAACCATGGATATGTTAAACTGTGCACATTGAATCCTATCATTTATATGATTTCATTCATTCTATGTATATGTAAATACTGTAATTGTAAACCAGTGGAAGAAGAATTTCCGTTTTTGGACAATAAAAGATTTATCTTATCTTATCTTATCTTAGAAAACAAAATAATAAACGATTTATAAGCAACCGTATTGTCATGAAATCGAACAGAAATAATACATGTTTAAAAGAAGTAACTCATGCTTAACTTACATTTGTTGTGTGGTTAACACTCGTGACTAACGAATTAAAAAGCAGTGGCAATTTGGATGGCTTCCAGAACAAAATAAATAATCCTTTATTATAAAAATAGCAAATCTTAATTCTCAACCATGATATTTAAAGATTTTGTATGACTGTTGTTATTGATCTTGATGATACAATAATGCGTATACAGAGAAGAATACCATGATATGGCATTTTCGGACCCACAAACCGTGTCGCAAAATAAAACAGACTTGACATGCTATGATACGACATGCGAGTACACGAGTAGAATAATTGAATACAATATGATTCTATTTAACAAGAAATGAAAAGATACTGTTTCCGATTATATCATATCATATTTGTCATGTACGTATGATCAGGGAGATGTACATGTACATGCATTTAAACATGACCATTTCACTATTCAGGCGAAGCGTTAGCGAAAACCCAACAGAATAGTCAAGGGTTAATTTCTAAACGCGCCATTTTTATGACACAGTTCTATAACATTCCTCAACCGACCCTTATGGGGTAATAGAAATTCCATCTTGCATAAGTTAGATCGCTGGGGAGGGGAGGAGATAGAGAGGGGAAAGTAGGTAGTGAGCTAGATGTTTGTAAATAAATCATAAGCTAGATTAAAATACAATCATGTTACAAACAAAATGAAATCATTTTGTCTTATACACCAGATTAATAACAGAAAACGAAAAGAGCATGAATTACGATTTATCTGAATGTCTTTATTTTTGGATTTTGTAAAATATTTTTTTTAGAAATCCTCCAAGCATATTCATTAACGTTCATTAACTTTAAAATTCATGTTATAAATGCAACCATTTCCCCCCACTTCCCCATCCCATTAAATTGGTGTAATGATAATTGCCCACGCCCTTTAACTGGGCAGTTAGTCTAATTTATGATTTGATTACCCGAACCATCAGTCATATTGAGACTGAAGATGATGATCGCCTTGAACAGATGTCTAACTCACATTCAATCGAAAGTAGATTGGTAGATGGGTTAACGGGTCAGGGCATTTTTGTTTATCAAATTTTGTTTATTGTCCCATCCCCCCCCCCTCCATAATTACTAAGCAAATGGGCTACCACTGGTTCCCCGTGCCAAAAGATAATCTTTGACTTCTTCATCTCCTCTCTTTTCCCCCGGTTTGCTTGAAATTCCTAACTAAGTCGGCCCGGGTTTTTTAATTTGTTACCTCCTCCGCCATTGATATAAATACATATTATAACAAAATTAATCAGAAACGTATGACTCTAAAACAATATTGTATTCCAAAAATTAGTATAGAAGCTTATAAAATCTTAATGAGCTCTCATTACAATGCTCGGGCATCCATCACACTGTGTTGATTGTCCCGAGGGGAGTTCTTTTATTAATTTTGAATGCCTGCCTACATACGTCAATAGCGGTTTAAAAAAAAAAAATTTTTTAGTGAAGGCCTACTGTAAAATCCTTATGCTCTTGAGCTCAGATTTGTTATCCTTCGCCTGTTTACTCGATAAATTTCTGAAAGTAAACAGGCTGAATTCACATTAATTAAGACGGCAATAGTCCTAAACTTAATTTCGATATACCTTTAAAGTAATATGGATATCCTACTTTTCTTTGTACCAAAGTGGTTCGTGTGTAATGCCCCCTGGTCAACCATTCACACGAATCAAGCTTAGCTTTCAACTTTATATTTTTTCTTCATGGGCTTCGGAACCGGGGGGGGGGGGCTTGGGGGGGGGCGCAGCCCCCCCAAAAAACATTGGGGGGGCTCAGATATCGTTGAGCCCCCCCCCAATATTTTTGATGCCGTACAGATATCGGCGATCGCCCTTATAATAAAATCTTATTTGACTCACTAATAATGAACCCCAAGATTTGTATCATTACTGTTTTGTTTTTATTTATGAAGGGGACCCAGACATCATTAAGCCCCTCCCATAATCTTACTGAGGATATCGTTGGGCTCCCCACCAATCTTTTTGGAGAAAAAGTTTATATTTCAGGTCTCTATTGTTTAGCTCGCGCTGCGCGCTCGCATATCATTTTTTTTTAGTTTATCTTTTTTTTAAAGGAACATCGGAACTACTATCTAGATTGGAGCTCAGCCATTGAGCCCCCCCCCCCGGTGTTTGAGAGGGGCTTCGATATGTTTGAGCCCCCCCCCTTTCTGCTCATAATTTGTTTTGAAATGCCCATATTTCAAATTTCTCTTGACAAAATTTTTAGCTCATGCTGCTCGCTCGCCGGATAGGATCGCATGTCTTTCTGTTTAACTTTTTTTTTTCATAATGACAAGGGATCCCTAATATATTGGTTGGGGCTCAAACAATTAGCTCCCTCCCTCCCCGAGTGGTTTTGGGTGGGTCGATATCATTGAGCCCTCTCTCTGCTCCCAATTTGTTTAAAAACGCTCATGTATCAGTTTTCTTTTTACATTTTTTTTTAAAACTCGGATGTCTTTCAGTTATTTATAACAAAAAGCGCTTAGAATGCATACTATTCAGGTTGATGTATCAACAATTTTTAGCTCACGCTTCACGCTCGCATTTTTTTAATGAGATAAATATCTTCTTTGTAAACATAGCAAAAAAAAGCTTTAAAATGCACTGTTTTCAGGTTGATATATTACAAAATTTTCAGCTCGCGCTACGCGCTCGCATTATTTAATGAGATAAATATCTTCTTTATAAGGATAGTGAAAAAACGCTAAAAATGCACTGTTTTCAGGTTGATATATCAAAAAATTTCAGCTCGCGCTTCGCGCTCGCATTATTTAATGAGATAAATATCTTCTTTATAAGGATAGTGAAAAAAACGCTAAAAATGCACTGTTTTCAGGTTGATATATTCAAAATTTTCAACTCGCGCTTTGCGCTCGTATTGTTTAACGAGATAAATATCTTTTGTATAACCATAGCACAAAAAGCGCTTAGAATGCACACTCTTTAGTTTGCTATGTTAAAAATTTTAAGCTCGCGCTTCGCGCTCGCATTGTTTAATTAGATAAATATCTTCTTTGCAAACATAGTGAAAAAAACGCTTAAAATGCAATGTCTTCAGGTTGATATATGCGCTCGCATTATTTAATGAGATAAATATCTTCTTTATAAGGATAGTGAAAAAACGCTAAAAATGCACTGTAAGTTCAGGTATGATATATCAAAAATTTTCTGCTTCGCGCTTCGTGCTCGCATTAGTTAAGGAGATAAATACCTTCTTTATAAGCATAGCGAAAAAAAAGCTTAGAATTCACTGTTTTCAGGTTGATATATGAAGAAAAAAAATCGGCTCGCGCTTCGCGCTCGCATCATTTGATGAGACAAGTATCTTCTTTATGTTCTAGCACAAGAAACGCATTGTTGTTAGTTTGATATATCAAAAGTTTTCAACACATCTAAGAGATTTTTTTTTTTTAATTTAATAATAATCATCCTAAACTGCTTAAGTATTAATACTTTTTTTATTAAAAAAAAATAAATAAAAAAAAATAAAAAAATGAAAAAAGATTTCGGCATTTTCAAAATCTCTGTGAACGTTTTTTTTTTTTTTTTTTTTTTTTTTTGGGGGGGGGGGGGTGGGGGGTAATTAAAAAAAATCCAAAAAATAGTTGGTGAAAAATTGAGCCCCCCCAATCCTGAAAATCTTCCGAAGCCTATGTTCTTATACTATTGATGTTATTCATCTTGTGACTTTGTCAATGTATTGTAATGATATGAAATATAATTCTTGTTGTTAATATTGTTTTGATTGGAAATATGGGATAACCTTAACGGAAACTGAAAATTGAAACGGATGCTTGTTCTGAATTCTTAAGTATACCCCTGTAGGGTGGAGATGGTCTAGGAGTTCGACCCTATACGGGGTTTGGGAAGGGAAGCCATCAAAATATAACCCCCACACGGGCTTTGAGGGAAGCTAACAAATTTACCCCTAAATGAAAAACTCCCTAATTAAATTATTTCGGGGAAATGCTAAAAGATATGTTCTCCTGTTGCAATGGTTTTTTAGTAGTTTTCCCCTGAACTGAGCCCCTTAACCCCTTTTCTCGTGAAATAACAAACAATCATGCGCGTATGGTTGACCCACTGAGGGTGTTAATTGTGTGGAGGGGTATTATTCTTAGATGAGAACCGACCCCCTGGAAATTATAAAGTTACTCTTCTGATAGCATATCTCAGATACGTAAGTTATGATGTGCACGTAAAACCCCCCCCCCCCGAGTTTCTCCATACTTTGCACAGTTCCTGGTTATTGAATATCGCTTTATCATACATACAACTGAATAATAATATTGGTTGTTTATTATTATTTAAAAATCTATACGCACATGCACTGGGGGGGGGGGTGGGGGGGTGGGAGGAATGCCAAATTTAAAACAATGTTAATTATTAATATGCAAATTCTTCAGCAATGTTTTTTTTCTGTCACAGACTTTGTTAGTTATCCATTCGAATGGGTGGCGAACTCTTTTATTTTTGGCCTTGAAACAGAAACAACGTGATGTTTTCTTACGTCATAATTGCATGTTTGCATCGACTAATCTTGCAGAGATCCAACCAGCTGCTCTTTCACAACTAAGCAGATCCCCTCCCCCCCCCCGGCCCCGCCTTTAGATAGGGACGTGGCAACCCCCCCCCCCATCCCAAATACCGATGTGTTGGCTCAGTTGATAGAGCGTCGGCGTCATAATCGCGTTTTCGCTTCCCCCCCCCCCCCCGGCCGCGTCATACCAAAAAAAAGTAAAAAAAAAAATGGTAGTTGCTGCTTCCCTGTTTGGTGTTCAACAAGAAGTAAAGGGCATAGAGCAACGTCCACCTGGCGCTGCTCAGCGGCTGCAGAAACCCATGAGAACAGGGGCAAAACAAATATCTGTTTCGGACAATAAAATTTGGAGTATTTTCATTTTTCATTTTCATTTTCATACGCTCCTAATGTATTTTTACTTCATATTTACCTGTGTACATCGACTAATCTTGTACTGAGCGCTGGGCATCCTGCAGCTATCGTATTTATCTCCACCATTGATAGATCGAGGTACGGCTCATCATTATTATTCTCCTTGCAGCAGTCAAGCATGTAGTCAGTCCGGTTAATACACAGGGTCACTGGCTAAATGAATATTATGAACAAAATATTATGAAATTCGTCAGTTTTAAATATCGTTTTCACTTTCTTATACTCAGATTATCAACTAAAAATATCGGATTTACGCAATTTCTAAACAATAACCAGCACTTGTGGTATATAACAAATGTGACTTACTAAATATTCTTCAATTATGGTTATTTAACGGCTTATTTGTATTTCTTCTGGTTACTATTGAAAATTCAATTTCATCTCATTTAAAGGGATAACACTTGTTGTTGTTCTTCTTTGGTGGATTGGAGGGTTTTTTTTTCACATAAAAAAAAAAAGAAGCTATTTTGCTATTTATATTTTGGTATATGTAAGTTACTGCATGATAGATCTAATGAAGATGACGACCTATTATTTATATACATTTTTCTTGTGGATTCATGATTTTGGTCTGAAGTCCTATATACTAAGACATATTTTTTTTTAATTCTCAATATACTTTTCCGAATATTCATTGAAGTCGGACAAGAATGGTGTTTTATACGGCATAACGAAAAAATCTAAAGCCATACAATGCTGGTCGCAAAACTGACGAGCCATATGTTTCAAGTGACTTGACGTGTTATATCAACAACAACCCCGTCCCCTATTTAAACACCCATCGACGGAACCATGGAATGTTATGCTTTATCCGTCATCATCTATTATCTAATGGATAGATATGTCAAATTGAGTTAGCCAGGCAAAACACCGAAGATACCATAATGGCTTAACCAAACCACACGCAGATGTGTCTTGGACGTATTAGCTGAAGATAGGCGTACTGAAACATGTATGCATAATATAATATATATATAGGTTTTCCCGGTGATTCAAAAACTCGATTTCATTAAAGGACTCATCCAAGCTGGAGTTTTGCATTATTAGAAAAATAAAGTAAAATCTAAAAAGCACAACACCGAAAATTTCATCAAAATCGGATAAGAAATAGCAAAGTTATGAATTTTCTTAGGTTTTGAATTTTTTAGGAAACAGTTCTTCAAATTGGCAAACTGATGATGTCTCAGTCCCCCTACTTTCTTTGTATTTTATTGTATGAAATGCCAATTATCAAGATTTTCTGCCCCAAGGACATAAAAACAGGGATTAATCCTTGAGAAATGTTCAAGGTCACAAGTGCTTTTACTTATTTCAGTATGAGGGACAGATTTTCTGTATACGCAAAATATGAAAAAATGAGATAAATAGGATTTCATATAATAAAATACACAAGAAGTAGGGGGACTGTGACATCATCAGTTTGCTCATTTGAATATTCAAATATTCAAATGAGACAATGAGACAATTGCCAAGAACTGTTTTCCCAAAAAAAGTCAATACCTAAAAAATTCATAACTTTGTTATTTTTCATCCGATTTTGATGAAATTTTCTGTGTTGTGCTTGTTGAATTTTACTAAATTTTACAAAACTTTTTCATTTCAGCCTGGAGTCCTCCTTTAAAAAGCGCTTGTATTCGAGGGACTTTTTTTTACCACGCTTGTCATTCCCAAAGTGTTAGTTTTAATTATCCGACATTCAATTTCATTTTCGGTCAAAATAACGGTAGCCAAGAACATTCGAATTCATTTTGCATCAGTCAAAAAAAAAACAAACAAAACAAACAAACAAACAAAACAAAACAAAACAAACCAATACAAAATAGTCATTCAATTTCGCCCGCACTGGCCCTGATATGACTTAATGACCTCCTCCCATTTTCATTTCCATTGTCAGGCATTCAATTTATCATATTGTTCATTAATGTAAATATCAAGATCATTAAGTAGCATATAAATTGAAATATTGACGAAAGAATGCTGTCACATGCATGAATGAATGGTCTTTTTTAAGGGTTACAATTTTACCTTTCACCGTGTTCACTGGCTTAAAATAGTCAATATTTCCTTCCCTGACGAAAGCTTAACCTTATCAAGGCCAAGGTATTTTTTTTCGTTAACAGGCCGAAGAGGGGGGGGGGGGGGGGGGGGGGGGGGGGGGGGCAAAGTGCCCCCTCTATATTTTATTATTTTTTAATTATTTTACAGATCACTTTCATATTTGGCATGACGATGGAGCAATTCAAGCTCTACAACTTTAATATCCTAAGGTCATCATAATGGGGCGCTATTTGCAGTTAAATAAGGAAATATATAGAATTTTTTTTTGGTCTTCGGCCAACAAAGAGGTTATCAGGTATCAGCCATAGGGGTAGGGTTGGGGGGTCAATCGGCCCGCTCATCGATTTTTATTTTTATTTTTACTTTTCTTTTTTTTTTCCTTTTTTTTTTGGTTAGGGGGGGGGGGGGGGGTCCGGGCCCGTCGGATCCCCCTGTATCCGTGCCTGATTAGTAAATAAGCATTAATCATATTTCGTGGGTTTCAAAGGATAAACTCAATTTCAAAAATTAGAAATGTGAATACATTGGTATTTTGATATTTCCCATTATATTGATTGTTTTGGCGCCATTTTTTTAAATATGAAAAGTAACAAAATAAAAAGAAGAAGAGTGGTATTCACTTTGGAATGTTGTTCCAAATTAATTTGAATAAGGAAACCCCATTAAAATCAACCTTATACGGTTTATAACTATGAATATGAAAAATGACAAAAAATTGCAAAAACATGGCTGCCAATTTGTGGTTGCCATGGCAACACAAAATATTTTACCCCCTACAAAATACTAAAAATGTTCGTGAATAAATTTCAGGAAAAGTCACCAAGTTTGGTGGAAATGATCCAAGCGTATAGAAATGGCGGATAGGGTTAAGGCAGAGGATCCAATTTTTTCAAGTCTTTAGTATGACTCGACCAGGGATCGAACCCCAAGGCCTTCCGTTCATGAGGCCGACGCTCTACTGATGGAGCGAACATGTCCGGTATATTGTTTATGTAGGCACGAAGCAGGATTTGTAATTGCAATAGCTTGAGCAGGCCCAATTGTCTAGGGTCATTAGCGGTTCAGTCATGTTTTTTACGTTTGGACATGACCTCGATACTTTCTTGTGCGACGTAAGGCAGGATCCGCTACTGCATGGAATAGTTATCACAAACAATACTTGGAGTATCTAGATTGGGGGTCAACAGGAAGGAGATGTGTTCCGGAATCTTCCAAGGATAACAAGGGAGATGGGGTAATAGTCGGGCAGCTAGGTGACTTTCATTCAAATGAACCAGTGGCCGAGTATTGGAACATTATGGTGAGGAAATGGATAACTGAACCGAGTGACCGACTGAACCCTACCCTAAGGTCGATATTACGATGACCTTCTTGATGGCCGAATGTCGATTTTTTTTCTCTCTTCACACATTCCAATACTCAGATACTGATACCTTCGTTCGATTGAAACCTAGCTGCCTGACTATAGAATTATTGAAACCCCCGAGTCCCGAGCATGGCTACATTAATCTTCACCTGGTCCTGAACTTATTACATGATTTATAAGTTAAAAATATAAGAATATTATTTCAGAAAGTACCAGATTATTAATTTTTTTAAAGAAAAATGTGCTACTTTTTAAAAAAGAATATACATATTCATTGAAGGTGCGAACAAATAGTTCTCCTTATCACGTTAATACGATCGAGGTCCCTATTTAGAGGTTTTTATTGTTTTGTTACTAAGAAGAAATATTAAGGAAATAAATACTTTAATCCGAAGAAGAATAGGTTTATACTGTTGGGGGTACTTCAATTTTGCAGTATAAACGAACCTTGGACGAATGAGCTGTAACAAAGAATGTCATTAAAGACAACAGTGTTTCGAATTTCAACTCACCTTTACACAGCCTTCATTTTTTACTTGTAAATGCATCTCATAGAGACGTCTTGTGAATACATCTACAGGAACAACACTGCAAAAAAGGAATATTGCATATTATATTTTTTTAAAGGTATGTACTTTCTGTTTGCTCTTGCATATATTCTTTCAATGCTCTATAAATGTCGGTACACTCCCTTATCACTATCATTGCTAATTGCTAAATGCGTGTATTTTTTTTTTCAAATTTAAATGTCTTTTATATCAATGTATATTTTGTCATATTTCATTCATGGGTAGAGATTTATCGGATATTTTTGTTAACTCTTTGCCCGCCACGTGTGACTATAGTCACAATTGTACTTATTAACTATACAATCGTAATAATTCATTTTCTCTCAAATGGTTGGACTAGACGAGTTGAAAATTAATGATACTTGTAATGTTGGGTCTGTGGATTGATATCTAGCAGTTTGTACTAAGCAAAACATAGTTATCGGTTATACTATGTTTAATAATTAAGGAGAAATTTCAACTGTTTTATGCTAAAAATTAATGTGGCTGGCAAAGGGTTAATTCTCAAAGAGGATACCTGTCCCTTTTCATTCAGGGGCATTTTTTAAACATTGTTGCAATACTAGTGATAATGGACCTAATTCTAAATTATTTTACTTTCATCAGAGGTTGTAAATTTTACGTAGTGCCTATTTGTATCATCCTGAGACCGCAAAATAACTTCTTCTCCCTTTTTACGTAGTCTACGTATGACCTTTTATATTTTTATATATAAAATATACTCTATATCTTGTGCTCAAATTACGATTATTTTGTTTTTGATACAATGCATATTACAAAATATATTATATATAGGGTAAATTGGGGTAAGTGGGACGCTTGGGGGTAATTGCATAATATGCCTATGATTAAGACATATCCTTAGTGGAGGAACTATTTTAGCGAGAATAAACATACATCTAGTAACAAATTACATGCCTGTTTGGGAAAAAATTGACAGTTATCGGGAAAATAATCGTTAAAAATCTGTAACATCTCACTTCTTGACATAAAACGATTTTCATTTAGCTATTTCAGGATTAAGGTGAACTATAAACTGGTCCTTGTGTTTTCCAGATCCCTTTTGTTTTAGGGGTAACTTGGCACTGAAATTGTTCTTAAAATAAATTTAAAATAGAAAATAATCTAAAATGAAATATGATGTAAACAAAAGACTTAAAACAATTGTTTTAATTGAACTGTCCCATTTACCCCACATGTGTGACATGCTTGGGGTAAGTGGGATGCACCAATTTCAATAGTATTTCAGTTTATAAACAAAGTTTATGAACACAGAGATCTTCATTCCGCACTTTTATATCATAGTTCATTGCATTATTTGTACTCACTCACCCAAATTTGACGGGGTAATGATTAATATTGACACCTTGACCTTCATTTAGAGGAATTTTTAACCAAAACATTTCTAAAACGTTTATATCTAATTAAATAAACTTCAAAATGAGAGATATGATTGCTTTATTGAGTATTTATTATTATTATTTTTTTTATAATACTTAGGTAATGCTCCCACTTACCCCAATTTACCCTATGTGTCATAAAGTATGGCAAACGGGTTTTTATTGATGTCTTAAACGGGGCACTGATATTGTTGAATTGTGCAGACTTTAAAACTTTAGTTTTCGTAAAGTTTGGATAAGAGATAAGAAATAAGGTCTATTTTTTTATACTGTATCTTTTGTTTACTTTCATACAAAAGGGGAGGGGGTAAAGGACGAAGGCGATGCTTTTTTTTTTTACATATCACACATCTAAAAAGTGCTATAGAGCTTTGATTTGTTTTTATAAAATAATCATATTTTTTATCACTTGAAATGTGTAAAGGAAAAAAAGTAATAATGAGTCGTGATAATGTTTGAAAAATAGTTTGGTAATCCGTTCTTATGACATCTTAGAAATGATATTCCTGATGTATAAACAGTGTTTAAGAAGAAAGAGATCTAATACCCTTTTCAGACTGCTATTTCTTAACCCCGTACTATCCTTAACCCCATACTATCCTTAACCCCGTACTATCTTTTTTTTTGCTTTCAGACTGTGTTTCTTAACCCCATACTATTTGCTTAGCCGGGGTTAAGAAATTCAATGCTTTTCACACTGGGTATTCCTTAACCCCAGACTATTTGCTGGATCATGAATATTAATGATTTCATTATCTTTCTTTATGTTCTTCATTGTTTTTCTCTCTCTATGTTATTCTATGTTTTCTATCTTTCCTTTTGTTATTTATTGTTTTTCTCTTTTTCCTTGTGTTAGTTATTCCCTGTTTTTTTCCTTATGTTATTCCTTGTTTTCTCTCTTTTTCCTTATGTTATTCCTTGTTTTTTCTATCTTTCATTATGTTATTCATTGTTTTTCTCTTTTTCCTTATGTTATTCATTGTTTTTCTATCTTTCCTTATGTTATTCATTATTTTATCTCTCTTTCCTTATGTTATTCATTGTTTTTCTATCTTTCCTTATCTTATTCATTATTTTATCTCTCTTTCCTAATGTTATTCATTGTTTTATCTCTCTTTTATTATGTTATTCATTGTGTTTCTCTTTTTCCTCATGTTATTCGTTGTTTTTCTCTTTTTCCTTATGTAATTCATTGTTTTTCTCTTTTTCCTAATGTTATTCATTGTTTTTCTCTTTTTCCTAATGTTATTCATTGTTTTTCTCTTTACTTGTGTTATCAAGTTTACGAATAATTATACATATTCATGACCACATTTTCATTGATTGGCTAATGCTTAGCCCCGCTTTTCCTTAGCACGGTTTGGTTTCAGACTGCAACTCTTAGCACCGCAATTGCCCGGCTAACTCCGCAATTACCCGGCTAACCCTGCTTTTTAGCAGGGCCAGATAGTACCGTACTATTTACCGTGCTAGCCTACTTTGGTAAAACGCAGTCTGAAACCGAAGCGTGCTAAGCTTAACCCCAGGAAATAGGTGGTACTAAGGCCCCCCCCCTTAGCCCTACCTATTTCCTGGGGTTAAGGATTTTAACTGCAGTCTGAAAAGCATATTTGTTTCTCACTTTAGGCGCGGTCCCACTGGCTTTTTAGGATGATTTGCGTGTGAATTGCGGATTGTTTTGTTTTTGTTTTTTGTTGCGGATGAACGAAATTTGTATACGTAACTCATGCGCAATTAATCCTCCCGCCAGTGGGACCGGGCCTTTTTAAACTACATTTTATTCCATGTATTATGCTGTCCCACTTACCCCAACTTGAAGGGGTAAGTGGGACAATGGAGTAGTAATGATTAACTGTCACCTTAACCTTCATTTGGCGGAAATTTTTAACCAAAACATTTATAAAACGTTTATATCTAAATAAACTTTAAAATGAGGTATATGATTGCTTTATTGCGTATTTAATTTTTTTTTGTAATGCTTACGTAAATGCGTAAGTGTCCCACTTACCCCAATTTACCCTATTCAATTGTTCTTTGAGAAATGTAAATAAAATTTACATAACAAAACAAAAAGAAAAGAAGATAATGATAAACCCTCCCCTCCGTACCTTTCTTCTGTGTCATGCGGCAGTCACATGTACAAAACGCAAGACCAGCGCATTATGTGAAAGCAAAGCAATGCACACAGAGCGTATACATAGAGAACAGATATTAAAATACGCAACGAACGCACATCGTTGGCTAGGCGCGCTCGACGAATGAGTAACGCACATCCAGCGCAGACTGTGCGTTGGCCATGCGTCGTACATGTGACTGCGCCATAATGATAAATATTTATTTTACTTTTAGTTTATTTATATAATTATATATATAATTTTTTTTTTTTTACTATTCATTTATCTATTTCGGTTTTCTTTATGATTTGGCTACATACCTTTTAAGAGCAGAATAAAGGAAGGCATCATCTTTGCTGATCCCCAGCATGAGAAGGTTAATATCGGGCTGCAGATCCATCGCCTTGTTGTAAAGGCGCCTCGGAAAAGTAGAAGGGAGCAGCGTAAGTGGGCCATGGACTGTATGGAGCGGGGAGGGGCGGATCAACACCCCCATGGCGTAGGCTCGATCTTTCATGTCCTCTTTCAAGTCTTCGAGCTGGTCTGTGGTTAGCGGCAGCTCAATCGCCGGGTGTAACTCGACCATCCTTGTTGATCTGGTCGCCTGGAAGTCCCCTGGAAAATGATAGGAGAGAGCGGTGAAATTGAGACGGGCGACACCTTACTAGCAGACGACGTAGTATCAATATAAGTGAAATGATACGGAGAGCGAATGCACATAAATAACATTCAACACCGTGTCGACCGACGTGGCTAAAAGGTCAACTCGAAAAGACCTTTTTATCGGCAAACCAGTTACTGTTCCACGATAGACCGTGAAGTAGCGGATTCAGCCTTACGTCACACAATGAAAGTATCGGCCTACATTATGGAAAGTTTAGGGGTTTAACGCTGTATCCCGTCCTCTACACACACAGCCAAACAGATCTTTGGACTCTGGGTTATAACACGCGAGTGAATGTACTTGACGTCACACATCTACGATACTTTGATGAATTTA
Organism: Paracentrotus lividus; assembly: GCA_940671915.1. NCBI lineage: Eukaryota > Metazoa > Echinodermata > Echinoidea > Camarodonta > Echinidae > Paracentrotus > Paracentrotus lividus. Next base: position 9,557 of record CALNVZ010001835.1, on the reverse strand, counting down.
TCCTCTTTACCGTCCAATAATGGTCACTCATTATTGAAATACTCACATCATGCTTTCTATAGCAGATAGATAATTAATGGTTCTGATCCCATTTGCTCTTTACGTCTGCCACCTTTAGTTTTTATTATTAAAAAAAAAAAAAAAAAAAATTTGTTGCAAACTGCGAAGAGGTACAGGATGGTTTGCAAATTTGAGCTGCCTTAAGCAGATTTCGATATGCAAAATCAAAAAGTGTGGTTTGCTTTGAGAAAAAAATTATCACTGGATATTCAAGTAAATTTCACAGTACTATACTCACATAAAGAAAATAACATTTCCTTGCATAATCCGCTTGCCCTTTCATGATTTTTTTTTTTTTTTTAGTAAAAAAAAAAAAAAAAGGAGAACAAATAATCAAAATTTTGGTACATTCACCTTGTCGTCTCCATGTTATAGCGTGCGTATGAAACTTCAGACCTTCTAATGCGCGCCACTTTCCAAAATGTGCCCAAACACGGCCTCTATGGTCCCAGACAACTGGGCCTGCCCAATCTTTTCAAATTGCAAATCCTGGATCCGCGCCTGAATATCTTTCATTCCTGCTGAAAGTTAAAACGGAATTAGATGATTTTTTTTTTTTAATTTAACGCAAAATTAAACAATCTATAAACTCCCTACCTGCAACCCACAATATTACCCCAGTGCTTTATTGAATTTCAACAAGGTTTCGTTTTACATAATCTCAGATTATTTAACATTCCATGTACAACACTGCTTTTTACAAAATGATTGGCATGTATTAATGTGGATGTGGGTCGTACGTGCGTGCTAAGAGGCACCAATGGCACACAAATATAGTCAATAATAAACTAGTCATATTTGTGTATAGGCATGTGTGTTTGTGTGTGTCAGTGTGGGGAAGAGTAGACCATGGAACATCTGCTGTGTCAATGTCATTTATTTCATATGATATAATTCTTATGATGAGTAGGGGAGACCGGGTATGGAAGTTACACGGGTCAGTTGTTACAGTTCTCAGTGTGCTAAGATGGAACAAGAGAGTTCGTGCTAACTGGCATCTATATACAGCATACACATAGCTGTGATGAACTGCCGGTCGTGAGGTTTCTCCGCTGTTTTATTAAAAAGTAAATCAACAAAAACCATTTTTTACAGTTCCAAGTGAATTTTTGACAAAAATTAAAATTTTTAATAGTTCTTACAACTGAAGGCACATGATGATAGTCTGGTATTGTGAATATAGTACATGTATGTCACTAATATACCCCTGAGCCATGCCCTGCATTTCTGCCTAATGGCTTTGCTACAGTTGATTTTATGTGTAAAATCACCCATGGGGTAGGTTGTTACAACAATCTACCCCATGTCGATGTAACAACCTACCCCAATTACATTACACATGTAAAGTAATTTTGTTTCAATTTTCAGGTGCTAATGTTTTGATATTTATATTATTACTTTAGTCTATTCTAGAGCTCTACTTGATCTACTGTTAACGATACCAAGAAACTTGAAAGTTGAAACAAAAGTATGGTATAAGAGATTAGTAACAATTTACCCCGTATGGTGTAACAACCTACCCCGTATACGGGGTAGGTTGTTACGAAAAAATGTCTTCATTAATTAAGCTGTAGTTAATTAGTGTTTACATGTTTTCAAGGTTTATGTGCCTTAGGTTTTAACCAACATAATAGGCTAACTACAGACCCAAAATGGAGTGTGTGAGTACTTTCATTAGAATTATCTGGCCCAAAATGTGAATTTTGTAACATCCATACCCGGTCTCCCCTATTTCAAGAAGATCCCCCAAAAACAACAACAACAACAGCATCCGAAAGACTGGAACATGGAATCAGCTTGTGAGACAGCGGACAGAGCTCGCAACACCTGATCTGATAGTCTTCATCCCAGACATAATACATTTTGCTTCAGTGTCCTATTAGAGTCTTTGTCGCAGACTACATTTGACCATGGCATGCATGGGATCTCCCCGCCTCACCCCCTGCACCCGCCCTTTACTCCTTCTCTTGTTACCGTCTCCTCTCCTCCTTCTATCAGCCTCGTTAAATCATTCTCCATGTGGGAGTCCCCGATTGTGATGGCATCTCAATAATGCGTCACCATGTATGCATCACCTCAATGGAGGTTCCCAGACGATGGGTCTGCGGTGTTGCCCGATTGAAAGCGCTTTTATAAAGCAATTTGGGGGTTACAAGAATGTTTGTTGTTGTTTAGTGCAAGGCATAAATGTTTTGAAAAATTCATCGAAATTTAAACTTCTTCCAAATCCCCATTTTCAAACGCAGAATAAAATGGGTTTTGAAAGACGTTCAGCCTGGAATTTACGATAGTCGGAGTTGGATAAACGGGGCATGGACCGGGCATGCGAACATTGTTTTGAAAGGTCGTTTGGTGTATTATGAATTATGTTCCTTGAATCTGACTGATAACAGATATCTTAGATTATCTTAGATAATAGTTATATTGATGATGATGATAATGCTAATAATAGTAATAATAATAATAATAATAATAATAATAATAATAATAATAATAATAATAATAATAATAATAATAATAATAATAATAATACTAATAATAATAATAATAATAAAACTAATAATAATAATAATAATAATAATAATAGTAATAATAATAATAATAATAATAATAATAATAATAATAATAATAATAATAATAATAATAATAATAATAATAATAATAATAATAATAATAATAATAATAATAATAATAAAACTACTAATAATAATAATAAAAATAATAATAATAATAATAATAATAATAATAATAGTAATAGTAATAATAATAATAATAATAATGATGATGATGATGATGATGATAATAATAATAATAATTATAATAATAATAATAATAATCATAATAATAACAACAACAATGATAATAATGATAACAATAATAATAATAGTATTAAGAACAAACCTTCTTTCAAAGTCTTTTCGATTGCCGTGGGAAGAGGTTGATTTTTACTTCAACTATACCATAAATTCCATTTGCGCGTTGTTATTAAAAGGAGCAACAGTTTAAGCAAGCGGTCAGTAAAAGTTTTAAAACATGATTAAGGACAAGAATAAAAGTTACAACTTATCAGGAAGATGATTACAAGTTGGAGAGTTCACATTATAGTATCGTTGACAAGTTGTTTCCTTCTTATATACGGCTAACTTCATTGCACAGTGTCCGGTTAGCACAACTAGAATAATGATTATCATTAATGTACTTATTTATTTGTACTCTTATTGGCCTACAACGACGGTATGTTTAGCTATCGCGTTGTGTTGAAGAACGAATTACATCGATATATAAAAAAATATATACCGTTCGTTCCCCCCCCCCTTCCACTCTCGTCCGCAGGTTTGACAATCTGCATTCCAACCCAATTTTAGGTGACCTCAATGATGGTGATATCGTTATGTCATTATCACAGGCCTATATCATTTCCCTCTGCCTGTATACAGTGCGTCTACTTTGAGCGCTCGTATTAAAGGGAAGCTCTGTACCCAAAATAAGTTGCTTTTATAAAAAGCAGAAAAATTAGAAAAACAGATTTTAAAAAGTTTGAAGAAAATTGGACTAACAATAAGAAAGTTATGGATATCTTTACGATGCACAAACTTGATCGCTATACCAAATTGGCAACACTGTCACAAAGCTGTAATGTCACAGGGGCAAATCTTTACATGCATTTTCTATATTGGTTTTATGATAAAATTTTACTTTATTTGTCAAGAAACTGTTTTCCTCGAACTTTCGCCAAGATATATTGATGGCAATAAGCTATTGCATCTCTACATATATTGTAAAATCAGCACCCATATAGAAATACAAAACACAGATTTTAAGTAGGTTTTAAGCATAGAAAAGAGATATTGATGATGCTTAATTTCATGAAAAATATCACTTTCTTTTGAAATGTATTATAATCTCATTTTATAATAATAATAATAATAGTTAATTTATATAACGCTTAATACATAATATCCACCTGGTGTTTCTAAGCGCTTATAGTGTTAACTAATTATTACCCGGCTTAGCTAGGCTACCCCGAAAGGTGCTCCGCACATTCAAGGAATTGCTTCCTATGAAAATGCATAGATGCAATAACATATTGCTATCAATATGTCTTGGCCAGTTATGAGGAGAACAGTTTCTACAAATAAGTGAACATTTTCATAAAACAATATAGAAAATGCATGGCAAGTTGTGCCCCTATGACATCACATGTGTTGCCAATTTGGTATAGCGATCAATTTTCTGTGCATCATAAAGATATTCATAACTTTCTTTTTATTAGTCCGATTTTCTTCAAACTTTTTAAAATCTGTTTTTCTAATTTTCTGCTTTTTATAAAAGCAACTTATTTTGAGTCCAGAGCTTCCCTTTAATATTGTATGCCTTATCGGTCATTGATTTTTACCACATGGCACAATTCTTTCCAGTGATACAAAAATTATACCTGTACTGTCATGAATGACTCAGCACTCGAATTTTCAAAAACACATTGTTCAAGTTTTGTCAGAAGCAATTAACCTGGCTTTCTTATCATTCATTCATTGTTCGAGGTCAGCCTTCCTGAGCCCATTCATAAAGGGACAAAGGATAACTTGGACCATTGAAATGCAAAGGTTGCTTTTATTGCCCAAACTTGGTACGAGGCATTTTTTGTTAACGCTATTTTTTTCCTTCAAAGTCCAAGTGCTCAGTTACTTTGAAGGATATGACCGACTCTTTATCAATGTAACACGAGCCTCGATCATACAAACAAGGGGCCGTGGAACGTTTTGAAAGTGTACTGTAGAGCATGGTTTGATAGAGCATGCCAAATGGCATATTCTGATACTCATTGTCGCATTTTGGGGGTAAACATTTCTACTATAAGAAGGGGAAAACAATATGTAGGCCTACTAAAATATATCCACTGGCCCTATATTACCCACCAGCTTGTCAGCTACGGACCTTATTAGGCCTTAATATTTTTCGTTCACCGTGGGAGCACCGGTTGATAGTAAAAAAACAAAAACAAAAATCTGCCCCTTCAGAGCAGGAAAATCTCATATTTTCAGTTTCCTTCCCGCTAGAAAAATAAAATAAATAAATAATAATAATTTATTCAGAGCAGTAAAGTCTCTTTTTTTTTTCTTCCCGTAAAAATAAATAAATGAATAAATAAATAATAATAATTTTGTTATGATTGTTGTTTTTACGTTATACTTGCTCTTTTATTTGGCGGACTTGCCTCTTCAACGCCTTATGAACTATATACGTCAGAATTACCAGCTGTCTCAGCTTGCTGTTCTGATTAGGCCCTTTAACATTCCTCTCCACACGTGTGTTGTGTGATAGTCGCATGGTCCCTGGTCGCACGTAGGTCAAAGGTATTGTTGCACAATGTTGTTCACATCATGGCATGATAGTGTAGCCCGACCTTCTACATAACACATGGTCAATCTCACTCATATAACTTATTTACTAGCTGTATGTCATTTCATTTTCTCAGTTTGGTCTGTAGTTTGTTTGTAAATTATATACAGGTAACTCTGCCTAAGTCGAATCTCGTGCGTCTTTAGAAATCTGTTCGAGTTGGGTGAAATTCGACTTATATGAGAGGTGAAAGCACATTATTTTCTTGTATAATCTTGACTGAGAAATTGCTTCGACTTAGGGTGATTATTCGTCTTATTGAAAATCGACTTATGCAGAATTAGATATAATATGTGTGTATGTGTGCGTGTGTGTGTGTGTGTGTAAGCCTATCGTATAACATGATCCTTAGGTGTAAAGTTCGAATGGTAAATATTTGCAAAGTCAACATGACCACGTGACACAAGATCGCAGATAATACTGTCTCGCAGCACGAGGGGATAAGTTGGTAGACATTGGTCTGAATCCTAAATGACTCATAGCAGAAGTAAAAATAATTTTAGGTACATATTTCTATTTGTGCACTATAAACATTATTGAAATATATATATCAATGCATAGGCTCGAAAGAAGAAAGAAAATAAATAAATCAATCGCAGGATGTATAAACAAATAATTCAAAAACCTTCTTACCTGAAAAGCTAAGACAGGGCTTACAACACAGAAAGGATGTAAACTTTATCTCCGAGCTAAATGCTATTTGATAATGCTATCGTCTGTTAGCCATGCTGCCTATGGTAATAGGGGGTCTCTCTACTGATGTGCGCTCCTACTGCTCTCCAACAATGCGAATGGACTGTCCTCTTCTTGGTCTATATGCGAATGACTGGTGTGTGGAATGGGAACGATGCAGTGGACTTCATGCTGTTTGTTGCAAAGCGTCCTTAGGCGTAATAGGTATACGATGAGATGAGGGCGGGGTGAAAGGTGATGAGGTAATCTCACTCCTCGTTGTAACATATTGGGGCCATGGTTATCGGGGAGGCTCGGGAGCTCTCCTCCCCTAGTTTGCAGGCACACCATGATGTCCGCTGTGTAGGGTCTGAAGTAAAGAACTAGATTCACTTGTGTACTGCATCTCACCATTTGACACAGAGAATGAGTTTGGAGGCTAGTCTTCACTCTAGACTGAAATTTGTTTAAGTGTCAAATTGAGTCTGTGCTTGCAGACTACTCCCTTCCACCCCGAGCATATTCATTGCCCAGATCAATGTCCGATAGCTAGAACAAAACAAAGTAGTAATATTTGTGTACGCACTGGCCCCCTAAAGCTCTTGAAATCAATTTACATAGACCTACTAGAGATCGATATGATAATTATTTTTGGTAATGCTAGTAGGAAATAATAATAAGACCTAATAGTAGAGATACGATTTTATATTTATTTTCTTGAACAAAGAAATCGAGTAATTCAAGGCGTAGGCGTGAGTGACAACGCCCCAACCTCCATCCCAAGCACGAACATTACCCCTCCCCCTTTCCAGACACACACACACACACACACACACACACACTCTCTCTCTCTCTCTATCTCTCTCTCTCTCTCTGTCTCTCTCTCTTCATCTCTGTAAATCGCCCCCTCTCTCTCACTATTTCCCTCCCTCTGTCTCCAACACACAGATTTTAACTGGCAGACTTACCCTCGCACCCTACATGATTGTACATAAACACACTCTCTATCTCTCATTCTCACTCTCTGTCTTTATTATTTTATTATCGCCATTTCTCATTTCTTTCTCCGATTAGGCCTACGCTTCTTTCCTAAAACGATCTTTCAGTTGTCCCATATCTAAGCATTTTATAATTTTTTAAAAACTTTTCCCTTCCCGTTTGGATATTGTTATAACGTGATCCCGGAATGCCATTCAAATGATATGCCAGCTAGATTGGAGGCATGAAAGAGGAGTCGTAGACACCCCCCCCCCCCCTAGAAAAAAAAAGTTTCATATGATGGTGAAATTCTCCTCTCCCTTGGCGGTGTGTTGGAAAAGCACTATTTAGAAATTGCAGAGTTATTTGACTCATATATCTCCCTCATATTTACCATCACACACACACACACACACAGTGGGCGCGTAATTGCCATGCACTTATATGGACCATCGGAAAATCAGTCCCCTTCCCCGATTATTAGTATTGTTTTCACTCCAAGTTAGACAAAAACAAATATTTGATGACGTATTATTGAAAAGGGTGTTAATTTAGTTATGGCTTTATGTAACAACCACTAATTAGACCACTGGCCATTAGCTCTTTATAGCCAATAAAATGACAACTTTAAACAAGGTCATTTTAACGCTATTCAGGTGTCCCAGATTTAAAAAAAAAAAATGGGGGCCTCAAATCAAAATTTTAAAGCTTGTGTGACCTTGATATTTATTTCATAATAAGAGTCCTCATGTTCTATTTAGTGATGCAAATTATTATACCTGTGTGGTAACGGATGACCGAGCACTTGGGCTTCAAAAAAAAAAAAAAAAAAAAAAAAAAAAAAAAAAAAAAACAAGGGTAAACATTGCCTTGTGCCATGTTTGGGCAAAGATAGTCCTTGCATTTCAATATAGTCCAAGTAATCCTTTGTCCCTGATGAATGGACTCGGGGAGATTGCCCTCAAACAACGAATGAATGGGACCAATGAATGATCAGAAAGCAAGTGTTGCTTCAGACTTGACAAAATATGGTACAATTTGTTTTGAACAAAGTTTTTCAAAACTCTAGTCCTCAGTCGTACATGACAGTACAAGTACGTATAATCACTGGATAGATTGTGAGTCACTCTTTGTCATGATATAAGAATTAATGACACATTATGTTATACAATATTAATACGAGGCTCTCAAAGTTGGGTTTACTTCTATATGGGACGCACTGTACAGCTCCTTTGAGAACACTTTCCCATCTCTGACACAGTATTGATTATCTGCACATCATGACCTTATGAGAAATAATATTAATCACATTTAAGACATCCGAATTGTCTATCACAAACAGCCACAAAAAGTCAGAATGTTAACATACCTATTCAAATGTTAAATATCCAATCACTGGTAATAGACCATCGCAAAAGAAACTGTCTTTAAAGCAAAATACGGTATAATCATAAAACATTATAACAGCAAGCTCTGGTACACTGCCACACAAAGACACATTCAATAGCTCACAATCAATAATTCCTTGAGATTGTTCAATTGTTCATTTGATAATAGTATTGGGTATACCTCACTGCTTTTATCCTCTCTCTTCCATCTTATTACCTAGTGTATTGTGTTTTTCCATGGAGAAAAGAGAAACCCTCGATAGTTCTTCTTTTATTGATGGCACCAAGTGTGATTGCATAAGTACACCTTTTCAGCATTCTTCCATATGCAACTTCAGAATGTATACAATACTATGCATCAACTATTTACAATATAAAATGAAGCGAAGTTGAGCAGACAGTATTTCTTTAGTTTAGACATGATGACTCGTTTATTTGTATTTATCTCTACATTCATTTCTCTGATATAACATGTGTTATCATAAGCACTGAATTAAATTAAATTGAATTTATTACTTTCCGAATCATCATCATATCATTTCACTTCACATGTACAGTTTTCATAAACGAATAGGAAATTTATCTAATTAATTAATTCAAGTAATTGACAGGAAATGTAGTACAATATAACATAATGAAAATGATAATAGAGGGACATGCTAAAAAGCAATGCCTGAATTTTTGCATGCCCCAAATTAAACAATACAATGCGTGATATGTAATTGCATTTTAATCAACAATTTTTATAATCAATATAGATAAGAAAATTTTTGAATGGTAGATTGTTTCTACAAGACGAGGATAAGAAAATAAAGGATAAAAGAATATGTTTTGCAAGAAGTAGATAGATGTTGATTAGATGGGGGTGAAAAAAGTGAAGGTGAAAGAAAAGAAAATGAGAGCAAATTGATTGGTTGAGCGAGAGAGAGAGAGAGAGAGTGAGAGAGAAAGAGAGATCGAGACAGACAGACAGAGAGGGTGGAGGGCGTCGGATCTAGCTAGTGATTACTTGAATATTGCAGGGAGATATGTTTTTTCAGTTTTATTTTAAAGCAATTA
>CALNVZ010001832.1:0-10735 GCA_940671915.1 Paracentrotus lividus | reverse complement strand
TACGTGATATTTCTTTATGTTTTTTCTTATTCTTTCCCGATGATATGAAAACTCTTCGGGTATCGAGGCCGGAGGAAAAGACGGTAAAATCGGGCTCAGGTAGTGAACATGCAAAACAAATTACGCACGTAAATTTTATTGGTGTAATATGGTTGAAGACGAAGTTCCCGTAATTTACGGGTATTTTGGCTTATTTTTGCCGAATCGGGCTTAAGCGGTCTGGTGAATCCACCAGCCTAATTTGATTTTCAGTTTGATTTGTTTCTATTGCGACCAGAAAAGCGGGAGAAGACAAAAACTTATGTTGATCATTAAAAATGATATGGATTTAATTCTTTCGTCCATCCTCTCTTTCTCATTTTTTTTGTTTATTGTTGTTTGTTCATTTCACCGCTTTGTAAATTGGTCTTTCTCTTATCATGAATTGTGAATTACTGTTGACCCCCATGTTGATCAATAAAAGAAGAAAGAAAATAAGAAAATAGGAAAAGGCGAGACCGAAAGAAGGAAAAATGAAAGAGAAGTTGTAGAAAGAAGGAAGAAGAAAGAAAAAGAAGAAAGAAAAAACGAATTCGGGAAGAGTACGATTTCTAACAAGAAAGTTACGATTTCTAACAAGATCGCGTTTCTGTACGATATAGAACTAGGGGGCTGTTGGGTATGGCGAAGACGCAAACTTCAAAAGTGCAGAAAGTATGTTTGTTAGGGTAGGATTTGGAAAACCCGAGTTTGGCCAGAAGAGGTGAGAGAGATGAGGAGTGAAATGTATTGTGCGTGGTCTTCCCAGACGGCGTTGTGAATTCCCAGTACTTACTTACTTAGTTAATCTCATGTGCATTGTTCAACGTCATGAATATTATCTTCAAATGATTTTCAGTTGGGATTTTTTCTATTGCCGACTCCCCAGAAAAGCGGAAACTTAGTTGATCATTTAAAATTTGAATAAGATTAATTTCTTCCCATTCCTCTCTCTGTCATTCATTTTTTTGTTGTTGTTTGTTCATCCCGCTTTGTAATGGTCCTTTTCTCCTTTATCATGAATGTTGAAGTTTACGTGACCCCCCATGTTATCAGATTAAAAGAAGAAAATAAGAAAGGAAAAGGAAGACGAAAGAAGGAAAAAGATGAGGAGATGGAAGTAGAAGAAAGAAGAAGACGAAAAGAAAAAGAAGAAGAAAAACGAATTCGGAGGGTCGATCTAACAAGCCGATGGGCGTCTGTTTTGTACGATATAGGGACTAGGGGCTGTGGGTATTCGAAGACGCAACTTCAAAAGTGATGTTTAGGATTTGAAAACCGAGTTTGGCGCAGAAAGTGAAGGAGAGAGATGAGAGTGGAATGTATTGTCTGTCTTCCAGACGGCGTTTGTTGAATTTCCCAGTGACTTACACTGTGACTAGTATTTATTACTCATGTGCATTGTTCAGTCATAATATATTCTCAATGATTTCAGTTTGATTTTTTCTATGCGACAGAAAATCTGGAAAACTTTAGTTTGATCATAAAAATGAATAGATAAATTTCTTCTCCCATCCTCTTCTCTCCTCATTTTTTGTGTTGTTTGTTCTTGTTTCATTTCACCGCTTTTGGTTAATAAATGGTTCTTTTCTCTTTATTCATGAATGTGAATTACGTTGGACCCCCCATGTTATCAATAAAAGAAGTGAAAAATTAAGAAAGGAAAAAGGAAGACGAAGAAGGAAAAATGAAGAAGTTTAAGAAGAAGAAGAAGACGGAAAAAGAAGAAGAAAAAACGAATTCGGAGTACGATTTTCTAACAGGATGGCGTCTGTACGATAATAGGACTAGGGGGCTGTGGGTATGCGAATGACGCAACTTCAAAAGTGATATGTTTTAGGATTTTGAAAACCCGACGTTGGCAGAAGTGAGGACGAGAGATTGATGAGCTGAATGTATTGTCTGTTCTTCCAGACAGGCGGGGTGTGAATTTCCCAGTGACCTTAACTTACTTAGTAATTCCTCATGTGCATTGTTTTCAGTCATAATATATCTCAATTGAATTTTCAGTGATTTTTCTATTGCGACAGAAAAGCGGAAACTTTAGTTGATCATAAAAAATTGAATAGATTAAATTTTCTTCTTCCATCCTCTCTCTCTCCATTGTTTTTTGTGTTTTGTTCATTGTTCCGCTTTGTAATGGCTCTTTTTCTCTTTTATTTCATGAATGTTGAATTTACGTTGACCCCCCATAGTTATCAATAAAAGAAGAAAAATAAGAAAGGAAAAGGAAGACGAAGAAGGAAAAATAAGAAGATAGAAGAAGAAGAAGAAGAAGAAGAAAAAAAGAAGAAGAAAAAACGAATTTCGGAGTACGATTTTTCTAACAAGATGGCGTTTCTGTACGATAAGGGACTTAGGGGGCTGTGAGGTATGCGAAGACTCAACTTCAAAAGTGAATGTTTTAGGATTTGAAAACCCGAAGTTGGCCAGAACGTGAAGCGAGAGAGATTGAGAGTGAATTTTATTGTCTGTCTTCCAGACGGCGTTGTGAAATATTTGCCCAGTGGACTTAACTTACTAGTAATTCTCATGTTGCATTGTTCAGTCATAATTATTCTCCAATGATTTTCAGTTGATTTTGTTTGCTATTTGCGACAGAGAAAAGCGGAAACTTAGTTGACATAAAAAGAATAGATTAATTTCTTCCTCCATCCTCTCTCTGTCTATTTTTTTGTTGTTGTTTGTTCATTTCCCGCTTTGTAATGGTCTTTTCTCTTTATCATGAAGTGAATTACGTTGACCCCCAGTTTATTCAATAATAAAGAAGAAAAATAAGGAAAGGGAAAAGGAAGACGAAGAAGGAAAAATGAAGAAGGTAGAAGAAGAAGAAGACGGAAAAAGAAAAAGAAGAAGAAAAACGAATTCGGAGTACGATTTCTAAACAAGATGGCGTCTGTACGATATAGACTTAGGGGCTGTGGGTATGCGAATACGCAACTTCAAAAGTGATGTTTTTAGGATTTGAAACCCGAGTTGGCCAGAAGTGGAGGGAGAGAGATTTGAGGAGTGAATGTTATTGTCTGTCTTCCAGACTGCGTTGTGAATTTTCCCAGTGACTTTAACTTACTAGAATTCTCATCGTGCATGTTCAGTCATAATATATCTCAATGTATTTCAGTTGTTTTTTTTTCTATTGCGACAGAAAAGCGGGAATTATTTGATCATAAAAAGAGTTGAATAGATTAATTTCTTCTCCATTCCTCTTCTCTGTCTCATTTTTTTTGTTGTTGTTTTGTTTTCATTTCCCGCTTATGTAATGGTCTTTTTCTCTTATATCATGAATTTGAATTTACGTTGACCCCCATGTTTATCAATAAAAGAAGAAAAATAAGAAAGGAAAAGGAAGACGAAAAGAAGGAAAAAAATGAAACCAGAAGTAGAAAAGAAGAAGACGAAAAGAAAAAAGAAGAAGAAAAACGAATTCGGAATTACGAATTTCTAACAAGGATGGCGTCTGTACGAATATAGACTAGGGGGCTGTGGGTATGCCGAAGACGCAAACTTTCAAAAAGTAAATGTTTTAGGATTTGAAAACCCGAGTGGCCAGCAAGTGAAGGAGGAGAGATTGAGAGTGAAATGTATTGTTGTCTTTCCAGACGGCGTTGTGAATTTTCCCAGTGACTTAACTTACAGTATTTATTCTTTCATGTGCATTTGTTCAGTCATAATATATCTCCAATGATTTTTCAGTTGATTTTTTTCTATTGCGACAGAAAAGCTGAAACTTAGTTGATCATTTAAAAATGAATAGATTTAATTCTCTCCCATCCTCTCTCTCCTTCTCATTTTTTTTTGTTGTTGTTTTGTTCATTTTTCCCGCTTTGTAATGGTACTTTTCTCTTTATCAGAATGTGAGATTTACGTTTGACCCCCCAGTTATTCAATAAAAAGGGGGGAAGGGAGGGAAAAAAAATTTTTTAGAAAGGAAAAGGAAGACGAAGGAAAGGTAAAAAATGAAGAAGTGTAGAAGAAGAAGAAGACGAAATTAGAAAGAAGAAAAAACGAATTCGGAGTACGATTTCATACAGATCGCGTTCTGTACGATATTTAGACTATGGGCTGTGGGTATTGCGAAGACGCAACTTCAAAAGTGATGTTTTAGTCATTTTGAAAACCCGAGTTGGCCAGAAGTGAGGGAGAGAGATTGAGAGTGAATGTATTGTCTGTCTTCCAGACTGGCGTTGTGAATTTCCCAGTGACTTAACTTACTAGTAATTCTCATGTGCATTGTTCAGTCATTAATATATTCCAATTGATTTTTCAGTTGATTTTTTCTATTGCCGACAGAAAAGCGGAAACTTTGTTGATCATTAAAAATGATAAGATTAATTTCTTCTCCATCCTCTCTCCTCTCATTTTTTTTTTTTTGTTGTTTTTGTTCATTCCCCCGGGCTTGTGTAATGGTGCTTTTCTCTTATCATGAATGTGAATTTAACTTCGTTTGACCCCCTGTTATCAATAAAACAAGAAAAAAATAGAAAAGGGAAAGGAAGACGGACGAAGAAAAAATTGAAGAAGTAGAAGGAAGAAGAAGAAGAAAAAAAAAAGAAGAAAAACGAACTCGGAGTACATTTCAACAAACAGCGTCTGTGTTGATATAGTGACTATTAAGCCAGTCGCTCCTCATGAAGAAATTTTCAAAGAGAGAGATTTCTTTGGGCTTCGCCGCACTGCTACCCAAATGGGGGTGTGGGCATGCGCTACCAAAGAGGGTCTCAGGTAATCTCCTGGGGCCCATCTCAAAAAGTGATGTTTTATGAATTTGAAACCCGACTTTGGGCCAGCAGTGGAAGAATTGAATGTATAGTCTGTCTTCATACTGGGAAAGACGATTGATAACATGGGGGGGGAGGGGCTCAACTTAAATTCACATTTAATTTAAAACGGCCTGGTATTCAATCCAAAACTAACAATGAATTTTCACAATTGTATCCGCTCGTTTTTCCTTTTCATAAAGGAATTTATTTTTGATAATGTTATTGGCAGATGAGTTTCTTCCGATAAATTAAGAAAGCTTTCACGGCGTACTAAAAACGGCCCGTTATCAATCCCAAAAACTAAACAATTAATTCCACAATTTTGTATACGCGCTCTGTTTTTCTTTTCATAAAGAATTTATTTCTGAAACGTTTTTAGACATGAAGCTCTTCCGATAAATAAAAAGGTTTCGGTACCTAAAACGGACCCGTTATCAATCCAAAAACTAATAATTTAATTCCACAATTTGTATCCTCCCGTTTTTCTTTCATAAAGTATTTAATCCGAAGCGTTTTGGCGATTGAGTTTCTTCCGATAAAATAAGAGTTTCCGAGGGGGTACTTAAACGGGCTACGCGTTAAATCAATCCAAACTAAACACTTAATTCCACAATTGTTTATCGGCTCCGTTTTTTCTTTCATAAAGGAATTTTCATTTCTGAAACGGTTTTTTGGCGGATGAGTTCTTCCGATAAATAAAAAAGTTTCGGTAACTAAAACGGCCCGTTATCAATCCAAAACTAAACAATTATTACAATTGTATCCGCTACCGTTTTTCTTTCATAAAAAGGTTTATTTCGAAAGCTTTTTAGGGATGAGTTCTTCGATAAATAAAAAGTTCACGGGTACTTAAAAACGGCCGTTAATCAATCCAAAACTAACAATTAATTCCACAATTGTATCCGCTCCGTTTTTTCTTTCTATAAAGAATCATTTCGAAACGTTTTTGACGATGAGTTCTTCCGATAAATAAGAGTTTCGGTCTAAAAAACGGCCCGTTCAATCCAAAATAAACAATTTATCCACAATTGTATCCGCGTCGTTTTCTCCCCCCCTTCAATAAAAATTTATTTGAAACTGTTTTGGGCGATGAGGTTCTTCCGATATAAAAGTAGTTATCGGTACTAAAAAACGGGCCCCTGGTAATCAATCCAAATACTAAACAATTAATTCTCACAATTGTATCCGCTCCGTTTTTCATATTCATAAAGAATTCATTTCAAAGCGTTTTTGGCATGAGTTCTTCCGAATAAAATTAAGAAGTGTTTGCTGTTTACTAAAAACGGCCCGTTATCAATTAGCCAAAAATAAAAATGATATTCTACAATTACTCCGTTTTCAAATTTATTCGATAGTTTCTTCCAATTTAAAGTTTTTATAGCCGTGGTATCAATCAAAACTAAAATGAATTACTTGTATCTCGTTTTTCTAATGTATCGAGGTTGGCGATTCGAATAAATTGAAACGCGTTACACAACAATTAATCATTTTGCCGTTTCTCTAATTTATCGATTTGAGTTCTTCCGAAAACAGTTTAACACACCCTTAAGGTCAGTTCTAGATATGTATTACATGTACATTCTCCCAACTCACAGCGTAATCAGTTATTGTAAATGCTGTAAAACCAGAAAACATAAAGTCATTCCTGCATTGGGTTTGTTGATGTTTTTGCCTGTTTTTGTCCCATGGACATTGTGCAGCGTACATGCAACTGAAAAATAAAAAACATAAAAAAAAACACCAGTGGCAGATGCATTCAACATGTATTGTTAGCTTTAATATTATGTCACATTTGTTGTAAATTGTTATTGTACAATTTACCATGTAATTTGTGTGTTTGTCAGATTTTACTTTAGAACCACTAACAAGAACTTGTAAAGCAGAGACTAAACTTTTTGGATTATAGCAGAAGCATTGATATGAATTTCATTCATCTCTTACTAAGTATTATGTGTGATGTGTTATTTTTTTTTTATATGTTTCTGATGTACATGCTGTACTGCGAAATGTTATCTAGGATAAATAAATTATAACATACACACATGCAAACTTTCTTTTAGACATTGAGTTGCTACACATTTTTTATAAATTGGACATTGTTATAATGTTGATCTTTTGTGTTCATTTTTTTATCTTTAATGTTCATTTTATTAATTTTCTTAAACTCTATAAAATTATGTACCAATATTCCATAGATCATAATTTGGCAAATTTGGCAAAGTAAACCCACCTGGAATTGTTTGAAAGAAAAAGGAGAGACCCTTTCCCCCCAAAAAAAAAAAAAATTTATCTTCTTAAAACCCAAGTTTCCCCTCCACATTTATTCTCTGACAAGGCAAAAAAAAAAAAAAAAAGGTGGGGGGAACATGTATATTTCTCTCCCAAAGGGGGGGGGGGGGGGTGGGGGGGGGGGGGGAGCATGGGGCCAGAAATGCCACGCCCACCCCCCCTTGAATCTTGCCGCTGCATGTGCGAAGTCATATTTTGTATTATGGCTGTTAGAGCATGGTGTATTACTGTATTCGCTGTTATTTTCGCGCGCGATTTAAGATTTTTCGCGGCTTTTAGAGGCCGCAAAACATATTTGCGGGTTTTTAAATTCGCGCTGGATTTATTACGAACGGCAATTGAGAACCCCCCATTCAAAAAGCATGCATAAGAAATCATGCGTCATATATTCGCGGGTTTAATGATTCGCGTCGAACGAATCTTTGGGAAATCCGCGAAAATAAAGTATGGTACCCGCGAATATTTCCACGTTTACAGTATTTACGTATATACACCAGTGTGAAAAAGTACTTTTTTTCTTTACAGGAGTTTTTTTTTGTTTTTTTTTTTTTAAGCTTTGTTGTTTTAAGTGCAATTTGTGTCAATTATTCTATTTTTTTTTGGGGGGGGGGGGGGACGGTACAACTTCAATTTTAAATTTTTTTTAACAAGAGCTAGCTATGGTTTCATTTTATCAGTGATCTTTTTGGGAGGCTTTCGCAGTTACTATTAAATCGCTCAATACTCCTAGTGTAGTAAATGTATGTACATTTCCACCAATTTTAAAATGTTATTTTCTAGCTTGCCATCGTACATTGAAGTAATATATAAGATCAAGCATTTGTCATAAAACTCCCCCATTTGCATGCAAATAGCTAAAATATCTCAATATTGCACATACTCACAGTAAACATTGCAAGGTAGACATGAAATTCTTTGTGAGACAATCTTCACTTTGTGCAATTACTACATGTAAAAAGAAAGTTTAGGTGACAGATGTGATGTTCACTTTTTAATTCACTTCACATCAGCTTGCCTTAATAAATATTCATGTAAATAGAAGTAGCAAATTGACTTGTGTTATTTCTGTGCTTGCCATTAAACTAGTCCAGTTTCCATTTACATGTAGTCACATTTTTATATTCTTACACCTTTTAGTAAGAAATAATACGTTATCATTTTTAATTCAAAGTCTCATGGCTTATAACAAAAACAATAAACTTACACTCTCATCATTGGCATTTTTTCAAATAACGTAAGAAGAGATAGTACAAAGGAAGGGCAAAGATGAGATGGCAAGAGAGAGAGAGAGAGAGATAGAAAAGGAGGAAGAAAAAAAGGCAAAGAAGTTAAAAAATAAGGTTAGAAAGCAATGCTTCATGTTCTTTTTCCTTGCTGATTAAGACCAATCTATAATTTTGTTTCCTCAATATTTTTGTTTCAATTAATATCAATGTAAATAAATGTTACATGTATGTGTGCTTGTCTGTATGTTGATGGATTGAATTTAAGCAAAAGTATGCCTTTTTTTGTGTACCTGTACAGGCAAGCGATCCAATGAAACCCATTATAACTTTGAGAAAGAGAAAAAGGAGAAATTACAAATAGTGGGGAAGGGGGGGGGGGGAAGGGGATGATATAGATAAACAAATACAAAAAGAAGAGGGGAGATAGAAACAAATAGCATTAAAGTGGGAGAGAGGGGAGAAGAGAGAATCGATTGGATAGAAAAGAGGAGAAACCCAAAGACAGAGGCCATTTAAAAGAAATTTGAGGGCAAGTTTGAAGAAGATGAAAAAGTAAGAGGAGAGAGACCCCCTCAAAAGAAAAGAAAGAAAAAAAAAAGATTAAGAATAATGAGAATGAGCACAAGCAGACCGACAGGGGGAAAGAGATTCTGACGGGGCGTTACTGGAAGATTAAGCGGTTTTCACTCGGAGCACTACGGTTTAGCATGGATAACGGTAGCTCTCCAGAGCAAACACGAGAGAGAGTGCGCATGCGCCACTCCCTTTTATCCCCCGCCAGCCGTCTTTCTTTCCCAAAGCAGGACGGTTAGTCTGAGCGATTTAGCGTACAGGTGTACGAAGAGTAATGGTAGGCATAGTCTTGGTATGTTTTATGTACATAAGTCAAAGAAATACACTTCAATGAAAAAAGAGCGCAAAATGGATAGGAACAAAGAAATACATAGAAATAATTGAAGAGAAGAGAAAAGAAGGATAACACAAAGAAATACAAAAGAATTTAATATGGAGAGAAAGGAAAGAAGGAAATAAAACATAAGAAGAAATACATTAAGAATTTATAGAGAGAAAGGAAAGAGGATAAAAACAAGATAATACATTAAAGAATTTTATAGGAGAGAAGAGGAAAGAAGGTGAAAAAAACAAGATAAATACAACAAGGAATTTTTAAGGGAGAGAAGAGGAAGAGAAAGGATGAAAACAAAGAAAACATAAAATTTATAGGAGAGAAGAGGGAAAAAGAAGGATAAAACAAAGAACAAAAATGCATAAGAAATAATTGAAGAGAAGAAGAAAAGAAGAGGAAAATGCAAAGAATTACATAAGAATTTATAGGAGAGAAGAGGAAAAATAAGGAATAAAAACGAAAGAAATACATAAGAATTTAATTAGGACGAGAAGAGGAAGGAAGAGGATAAAAACAAAGAAATACTATATAGAAGAATTATAGGAGAGAGAGGAAAGAAGGGAGATAAAAACAAAGAAATACATAAGAAATAATTGAAGAGAAGGAGAAAAGAAACGCGATAAAACAAAAAAATACATAAGAATTTATAGGATTAGAGGAGAGAAGAGGAAAGAAGGATAAAAACAAAGAAATACATAAGAATTTATAGGGGAGAAGAGGAAAGAAGGATAAAACAAAGAAAAATATAAGAATATATGGGAGAGAAGAGGAAAGAAGGACAAAACAAAGAAATACATAAGAATTTATATGAGAGAAGAGGAAAGAAGGATAAAACAAAGAAATACATAAGAATTTATAGGAGAGAAGAGGAAAGAAGGACAAAACAAAGAAATACATAAGAATTTATAGGAGAGAAGAGGAAAGAAGGATAAAACAAAGAAATACATAAAGAAATACATAGGAATTGGTTAAAAGAAGAAGAAATAAAGAGGAGATACACAGAAATGCTATTTACCGTTGTCTTTGCAGACTGCGAAAACGCTTAGAAGTCACGACGGTAGTGCGAGTGCGAGGCCAGTACGGTCGATTAAACCCACCGTCTTGTTACCTACCGTAGTGTTCCCGAAAGCTCATTATTAAGAGAAACAAGGAGGAAGAGTGGAAAAGAGAGACGAGAAGTAAAAGAATGGAGAGTACAGGGTCCATTCAGACTGAAAGAGAAGGTGAGAAATGTAGAGAAGAGTATGCTTGGTCCTAAATCACTTGTAATGCAATATTTACCGTGAGTCGGTGAATGAGGTAAAAAGATAACTTGACGATAAAATAATGTTGTGCAGCTAGTCTATGTGAATGAAAGCCTTATCCATAGCACATTAGATCACTCAAGCATTTATAAGCTAGCAGGTCTTTCCTTGTTTCATGAATATAACTGTCAAATACTGAATGGTGGCTACAAGAGGATTAAGGGGATTAGCATGAAGGGCTGTTGTAATCATGTAAATGTGATGTCCCTTCTTTCTAAGGGGATGTTTTCG
>CALNVZ010001831.1:65357-91075 GCA_940671915.1 Paracentrotus lividus | reverse complement strand
TTTTGGGACGTAAATAAATTCTTCTAGATAGTGGGTGAAATTTGTGGGTATTATAGGTGTGTGCTGTCGTGTGGTGTGTGTGTGTTTGCTTGTATTTGTAGTGCGTTAGTAGTGTGGGGTGGGTATGAGGTGATATGAGGTTCGTGATCCGTGTTTGTTGATGACTATGTTTGGTTTTGTGTGTATTTTCCTGTAGTTTTTTTGTACTTTCTTCGGTCTGTTTGGATAAGATAGGGTAATTATGTGTGTGTGGGGGTGATGTGGGTTTGTGTGCGGGAGGTGAGGGTGTCCGGGCTGTGTATGTGGTTTGTTCTTATGTGTAAATGAGGGTATGTGTGGGCATTTGTTGCTTTGTGCGTGCCACGTTAATAATCAAATTCCTCAATTCTGTTTATTCTTCACTCCCAAAGCTTTATTGCGCAGGATTTCATTAATTCCTAATTCCGTGAGATTGGCTGTCTTCTGAAGAATTGTCTGATATTCAAGCTCATGCGTGCAAAGATCCAAATGAAAACGGTACACACAGATGCTAGGAAGGGGATGACTCCTACCCAGACATATAATAGAATTACCATTTCTGATTAAATGTTTCTATGGCTTATCACAAAAGCAACCTCTTTTCTTATAAACTGTCCATTTTACGCGCACATTATTTTTTTATCTTGATTCACTCTTGTCATAAGGACTTAAGAGAGCCTTCTTCATTTTGATAACAGAAATATGGCATAAATTCTTCAGCGAAAACTCAGCGAGAAGGTGATTTGATAGGTAAAAAGCTTAAAAAGAATCTGTAAAAAGACGCGTTTGACACTCTTACTTATTAGAGTAATAGGGTCTTGGCCATGGCGTTTTAGTGCAAGTAAGAGGCATGAAAGCAGGCGAACTCGGAATAGTAATTCAAAGCCTGAAAGAGTTGTCTATTTGCATGAAGTATGTGTACTACTCCACGGTTAGGGGGGGTGTGGTGGATTTCCCGCGCTTTGGGGCTCATCGGTGTTAGATTTTACGCCACAAGTTTCTTTTGTTGATTGATTGTAGACGTCGTCGATCCTTTTGCAATGCTGGATTGGCGGGAGAAACGCTCATTTTCGATTATACTCCTTCTTTCTGTCTATCGCTGGCTTTTTTGCTTCAAGACCTTCTAATTCACTCACCTCGACATACTTCTGTTGTTTCTGATTTTGCATTGCTGTGTGATAATCCTATGCCGTAATACGCTTCACTTTATTATCTTTAACAAATTGAAAACGTTCTCCCGGGTTTCAGGAGCGATAACCACCTTTGCGAGGGGAGCGCAATTTGGAGTTAGAAGGTAAGACGTGTTACTGTACCCTGAGTTTCAACCGGCGGCAAGAGTTTAATCATAAATTTTCGCCACAATATACGGCCGGCATAAAATGAAATAACTTGTAATAAAACAAAATGCCAGAGCGGCTACATCTGTTGCAAAAAGCCCATATTCGTTTCAATCTCTCCCCATTTTCTCTCTTGTTGGGTACACGATTTTTGCATGATTTTGAGTTAGTTTTTTCGATCGGTATTAATTCTCTTTGTGATTTTATTTTCAGCATCCCATAACCTGTTTTCGCTTCTCGTAATTCTGTTGCCTTCAATTATAGAATGCTTATGAAAATAATAACTCTTACGATTCGGCATTTCTAAGAACCCAAATCAATTTTTCCGGGATTTAGGCACTAATCATCTTCATTTAAAATTAGACACCTCAATTATCTTTCAATTGTTAATATAAAATGTAATACGTTATAGTTCAATACTTATATAGATGATAAAAGGTGTTGTATTAAACCTAATTGTGTTACTTCATTAAAAAGTCCATAGATTTTTATTTCTTCAAAGCTTATTAAAACACATACGATCGACATTCTTTAATAGACACTATTAATAGTCCTGTCCTACATTATTTACTAGAATTCTCTTTTTTCAAATTGGCTCTTGTAGTTTATGACTAGTAGAAGTAACATGCCATTACGTCCTACATAATTTTCCTTTTAATAATTTTATATGCAAAAATTTTAGTTAGCAATAATATCAAGGAATAAGGTATAAAATTGGCATTTTACCAGTTCTTTATTGAGAAACAAATCAACTTTCAGAAACAATGGATAAATTCACCAAGTGAACATGTGTCACATGTTGAGATTAAAATTGGGTTAAGTATTTGAAATTAAATTGATTGGCAAATAAGTTCTCTGTGTCGGCTTCTATGTATTCAGGTAATTCTCTATTAAAGTTGGTCCATATCTTCTTTTGGTAAAAAACAAGAGCGGGTGTGATAAGGGAGCTTTTAGAATTCGAGCCTGTAGTCTTCCCTTTTAGTTTGTTTATCTTTTCACTCGGTATCTTTGTAGCATTTTTCCAGCTGAGTTTTTAGATGTTTGTTATCATACTACGAAACCATGAGACACATACGGTAATAATTATTGAAAATTAAGAGATCCATATGGAAATTCATAATCGATTGCCTTCCCACTGTACGCGCGTCCCTTATCATGACCCTTGAGTAATATTTTTGTACCTTTAAAAAATTTTTAAGTTAATTAGAGTCTCCTATTCGGAAACAATCGAGGCATAAACACTTGAGCGTACTCAAAGCACGTGCTGAATAGACAAACCGAGCAAACACGAAAAGCCACTGGCCAGGGGGCTCGGTCCGAAGGCATGTACCCCTTCATTTCCTTGCTTATTCCGTTAGCTACCAGGGCATACCGAGAGGAGTGAGTCTTCAAAATCCCAAGATATTAAACAGGAGCATGGGTCTCATAAGACCTTTAGATTGACAAGGGTGTGTCTTATTTTCATCAATCCTAACAAACCAAAGAAATCTATATATTAACAAGATTCTAGACTTTATATCTTCTTAAATACTTGAGCTCTTTATTAAAAGGTTGGGGTCGTGCACGATTTGTTCGGAAACTGGTTCTATTTATAGGGTAGGAGAACTGTTTTACAACGTAGATTTCAACTAATATACATTTTCGGGAATTTGGATCGTTCAATCACAGAGATATCAACTGTCTGGGTTTTTCCGCTTCAAATAAATCGTGTTTCAGGGAGTCACGATTATATCTACTTAATCAGGGAGATTATAATTCCAGCACGAACACCCAACCTCGTAAATACTATAATGAAAGGACTAACCGTCATTCAAGGACGTTTGATCCTTTTTTTCGTCGTTCGTGTGACAACGGGATTTGGTCTATTGAGATTACACTCTCTTCTGTGACGATCCTATCCGTATTCCAGGTCGTGGCACGTGGGTGATTGAGTGTCCGTAGCACGCCGTGAAATACCAGAGGAGCGAGATCTTTGAATAGGA
Source organism: Paracentrotus lividus (assembly GCA_940671915.1). Taxonomy (NCBI): domain Eukaryota; kingdom Metazoa; phylum Echinodermata; class Echinoidea; order Camarodonta; family Echinidae; genus Paracentrotus; species Paracentrotus lividus. The sequence continues at coordinate 87,738 of CALNVZ010001831.1, read as the reverse complement.
GACCACGGTAGGCACTGCATTGGCGACATCAACGCAATCAACTTTCTTTTTTCACAGTCTCGCTTTTTTCTTTTCACCTCTGCGGCTGATCCACCTTTTGTCCTTTAAGAGCACAATGTTGCATAGCCAATTGGGATTTGCGTCCGTAATACACCGCAGCACGTACGAGGAATTGCGTCGGCCCCAGAGTGTAGACCCAAGCTCCGTCGAGCTTGTCGAAGAAAAAGAAGCCCGCGAGCCGCAATGGGAACCCGGCCTCCGTCGATCCCCCTCGAATCGGCGGCGCCGGCCGCCCTTTCGTGGAAAATGGAGATGCTGCCCCGCTTTTTCACGGCGGTCTTACAGGCGTGGCGGGTCCTACGCGGGAGCAGCGGAGTGCAGACGGGCGGACCTTTCCTTAGAGCTAGTTAATATTGCGACTTAGCAGCAAGCCCCGTGGGCAGCAACCACGGGGGCTAGCCATTGGGGCCCCCGACACTTCGTTATTTCGATCAACTTTCTCCTGTGCATTCAAGCAGATTGATGATGGACATTTAATGGCACGACAGCCGGCCATAGTTTCATCCATGGAAGTGATGGCCCGCCATAGATATTTTTCGTTCATTTCCCTCTCATCCTCATCAGTGGCGGATCGAGGATTTAATGAGAGGGGAGTTTGTGGTTATTGTTAAACATTTTGGCCTTCGCCCATTAAGAAAATTAGCATATATATCGCGCCTATAGATAGGATTTGGTCGGAAATTTTGCTTTAAATATTTTTTTCTGTCAAATTTTTTTTCACTTTTGTTTATATTTTTGCTTGGGTGGGGGGGGGGGGCGCCCGTGTATCCGCCACTGCCCCCCCGTTATTCCTATGCATTAGCCAATCCTTTCTCAGTAACCTTCAACTTTAAACTTTGGCATGTTTGGGGGCAAGCCAAAGACCGCCCCTCACTCCTCCTTTCCAGAAACTCCCAATCCGGAAGAATTACATACATTCATGGCCCCGAAGGCCCGCCAATTGTTTAATCCTTGCAGTGATAGACCCGTCGTAGATGTTCTCCTTCTCGCTCCCTCGAATCTTTGTCTCCATTGTCCATAACCCCCCCCCCCCGAAAAAAATAGAAATAAATAAGCAAAATATAATATACAATCAAATCAATTCATATAAATATTATATACATTTATATCAGTCACTTCTCCAAGCATTCATTTACCTCAAGTCTCCATTTTACCATCATGTTCTTTCTGTTTTATTTGCTGTATTAGATCTTTCTGCTCTCCCAGTCTCTCTCCTCTTATAACTATTTACAATGGATCTTTTTTCTATTATTTTCTCACTATGTTTTTCTACCTATTATATCTTCCCTATTCATTATTTACATGTGTATTTAGTTCTCACTTTCCATTCCCCTTTCCGAATTAGCTTTATTCTTTTTCTCTCTCCTCTAAATATATCTCCCAGACATATTTCCGCTATTTTGATTCTCTCTCGAAATATCTATCCACTTCCCCCATTTTCTTATTCAGTAATAAAGCGCCCTGCTCCTCTCTCTCCTCTCTCTCTCTCTTTCTCTCTCTCTCTCTCTCTCTCTCTCAACCAGTGCGTTTAACATTGTAATAGTGCTAAACACAACAATATATTAGTTTATAGTTTTGTTATTGGTGTTCTTGTTATATTCTTGTACTTTCACAAAGCAAACATTTGTATTCATCATCTATATTATGTTCATTGGTATATGCATATCATTATTGTAAATATTATGTTCATTTTCTCATGCAAAAATTCATTATGTAAATATATTTCTTGTTGAGACTCTCATACTCTCGATCGGGGTCGATAGAGTTATAAAATCTTATCTATCTATCTCTCCCTTTCCGGAAAAAAAAAGTTCCGAAAATCTACAGTGAAAGACAAAAATGAGAGGATGAAAATAAGGCGGAAAGAGCCGAGGGTGATTTACTCAATAAATTATAATATCAGTTAAAATGCTCCTTTCGAGATCGAACGCAGGTCTTTTTAAACTAAATTTTCGTTCTCATTTCGCATTCGAACTTTTAAATTCGAAATAGACACTCCTTAAAAAAAATTAGCTCTAAATTAAAAAGATACCTCAAAAAGAATACTCTCGATCGGGGGTCGATAGAGTTTAATAAAAATCTTATCTATCTATATCCTCCCTTCCGGAAAAAAAAAAAAGTTCCGAAATCTACAGTGAAAGACAAAAATGAGAGGATGAAAATAAAGCGGAAAGAGCCGAGGGTGATTTACTCAATAAATTATAATATCAGTTATAATGCTCCTTTCGAGATCGAACGCAGGTCTTTTTAAACTAAATTTTCGTTTCTCATTTCGCATTCGAACTTTTAAATTCGAAATAGACACTCCTAAAAAAAAATTAGCTCTAAATTAAAAGATACCTCAAAAAGACCATAATAAGACTTTAATTAGATAATCCCCAGCTACCAACTCGCCGGAGAATTTAATCCCACCCTACCCTACTCGCGGCGATTTGTTATCTCTTGAGCAAATAAGGTCTGGAGGATTGCCAAGCTCTGGTCACACCAATAGCGTATATTTCCCAATTCTTGTGATTTTGTTTTTTTTTAACGTCGAAATTTATCCCCTTATCAACATTTATAGGGCTTGAATTATTTTCCCACTAAAGTGACTAATTGTACTTTTTGGCGTAGATTCCATTGACATAAGTTCAACTCGTGAATATGATGCTATTTCGATTTGTATGTCCTTCTCAGTACTTCCCAGTACGCGGATTAAGTTGGTATTTATCTCGCTAATTGGATTAGAGACTACCATCCATACTCATTGTTTTTTAGTGCATGGCGTGTCAACGGCTTTGTACACACCCTTGGCTCTGTATGGGTAATGGCATGTATGTCAAGCCTTGACAGGAGACCACTCTTCAGACGTAACTTCATCTCCAAGTGTGGGGTCCCGTAGCACCTCGATCTAACAGCAATTCGACCGCATCATTCTCTCCCGACTTGCGCATTGGACTACATGGGCATATACCATGCACACAGAGCTCAACGGTTGCGATGATATGCTGGGCGAAAAGACGTGTGGATGAGAAGGCCCTATGCTTTTTACGGACAATCATTACGGACGCACATACCGTCTGCTAGTGTTGCGTGTCGGACTTTGTACGTGAACCAATGGGATTTCTCGTCCAGGAATCGTCGCCCTATGTCACACGCGAGCTCGTAGGAGAAAACGAACCCCGCCATCATCGATGGGGACTTGGCCTTCGTCGATCCCCATGGTCGACGGCGGTTGGCCCGCGGCCTGGAAAAAGCTTTTGTCATTTGTAAAATGGTCCTCGCTTAAGCGTGTGAGTCTATGGGAAGCACTCTTACCCCTCGTAGCGCTAGAGAAATAATAGGAGTGATACCAGCACTTATGGTACCCTTACAGATCTACTTGGGCACAAATCCAACCATAACCAATGATGGTCAGAAACCCATGTCTTTTTTCTGTCGTGTCACTCACACTCTGTTTTTTAATCATAATTTCCAGGACCAATTGTAAAATTCAAATCCAACTGGTAATGACACATTCCACTCCTACATTATACATAATATGGTAGTCATGATCCATTCATAACCTACAAGTGCAAAGATATGCACCCTTCTATCAGTCCAAATGTCGTGTCACTCACGTTTGAATATGACCACATGCTATTAAAGGGTCATTCCATGCCAATTCACCCAATGAAAGTGCAATTTTGCACCCTTCCGTCTCAGAATTTGCTCAAATTTGGTACACATAAAGTTTAACATTACCTTCCCATGAAACAAAAAAAATTAGCGTAAACGGTCCGTCGGTTTCCGAGCTATGGCCCGCCCTTTTTTATTCGTTTTGGCAAAAATGGGTGTGACCTTCCATTTCAACGGCACAATGCGCCTGAACTGGTTGACCAATTTTTTTAAAACTGGTACCATTCAAAAGGAAATTCAAAGAGGAATTCAAAAATGGTATCAAAAATATTATTGGAGCAATTAAAAGTGCTATGACCTTTGACCTTTCCTTTAACCTTGATTTTGACCCCCAGACGAATAATATTTTTACTTGATTTTTATGTATGTTAATTGTCAGTATAATATTAACGTAACATGTAAATATCTAGGATGATATTTTATTTCTTCACCTTTAAAAACTCTTTTTAATGTAATTTACAAAGTTACTGTTACCCCCACATACTGATATTTGTGTTGGTAATGTGTGTACAAGACTCCATTGTACATGAATACTTTCAAACTGAAGTTAACATTACAATTAAATGCCATAATGTATTCCATATCTGTTGCTGATGCTTCAAAGATCTCAAGGATGTATCCAGTTTGGGACAGTAGAGCTGACTACATGTAGGAAGCATTTTGTTTCTGTCAAACCGCAGATTTCTGATGATTTGTATGTATACCTATTGCACCCCAATCAAAAGGGCTAAACAAATGTCTCTATTCATAAGCAAATGGAGTCTACGTACATGTATACATTATCATTGTGTTTAATGTTTCCTTTATTACCTGAAATGTTTAGTTTCCTGTTTAATTGAATGTAATTTAACTTCAGTTTGGAAGTATTCAGGTAAGCCTATAATGGAGACTTGTACACACATTACCAACACAAATATCAGTATGTGGGGGTAACAATAACTTTGTAAATTACATTAAAAAGAGTTTTTAAAGGTGAAGAAATAAAATATCATCCTAGATATTTACATGTTATGTTAATATTATACTGACAATTAACATACATAAAAATCAAGTAAAAATATTATTCGTCTGGGGGTCAAAATCAAGGTTAAAGGAAAGGTCAAAGGTCATAGCACTTTAAATTGCTCCAATAATATTTTTGATACCATTTTTGAATTGTGCCGTTGAAATGGAAGGTCACACCCATTTTTGCCAAAACGAATCAAAAAGGGCGGGCCATAGCTCGGAAACCGACGGACCGTTCACGCTAATTTTTTTTGTTTCATGGGAAGGTAATGTTAAACTTTATGTGTACCAAATTTGAGCAAATTCTGAGACGGTAGGGTGTAACCCATTGGGTGAATTGGCATGGAATGACCCTAAAGACCTTTTCTAGGTTAAAAAAATGTATAGGACAGGAGGTGTTCCAATGGTTGATATTTCTTATTTTGTATTGTATATAGTGAAATGTAAATGTTCTTTGTATCTTTCTTTGCCAAATGAATAATTATAAGAACAAAATAGTGCAGTACCAATCTTTTGTTTGTTAGTACATGTATACTAATTTGTTTTTTATCAGGTGAATTTGACGAATAAAAGGACATCAATCAAAACACTTGTACAAAGATAAAAAAAGCATTTAGATCAATGTGTGCATTTATTAGAATTCCTGAATAAATGTAAATGCACCTTTTTTCTTATTTTTTGAAACAGAAACTTCTGAAAAGGTAAACAAGGAGCTATTCTCTAGTTTTCAAGTTCATAAAGAAAAAAAATATATGGACGCTAGATAGAAAGCTGGAAATAGGTAGAATAGGGAGAGGGGGAGAGAGAGAGGGGGAGGAGAAAGAGAAAGAAAATGATAAAGGGAGAGATCGAGAGAGAGAGGAGAGAGAAAGAGAAAGAAAATGAGAGAGGAACTTAGAGACAGAGAGAAAGAGAGAAAGAGAGAGAGAGAGAGAAGGAAGAAAGAGAGAGAAAGTGAGAGATGGATTTATAGATAGAAGGAAAGACAGGGAGGCATTTAGGGAGAGAAGGAAAAAGAGAAAGGGAGAGACTGAGAGATACAGTACATGCACATTTACTATCATGATAAAAATTAAATCCTGGGGGCTCGCTGGGCTGCAGCCCCCATTTTTTGGCAAACATGTACAAAAGTGCGAAAATGACCATACATTTATAATTTTTAGCCTGTTCAGGTCCCCCCCCCTCCACTGTCAAAAACGCTCTGCAGCCTCTGCTGAAGACTCATAGCCATTAACATGCATGAGGATTAAAAGGTAAAGGTGCTCTCACTGAGTATAATACCATATATGGACAGAGTCTAGCCTATTCCATTTCAGGAGCTATCAATATGAAGCATTTTCTTTTGTAATGTTCTTGCCTTTCAAAGCAGAACAAAAGAAATGACGCTATGTTGACATCTACTATTCTAGAACCCCCCCCCCTTACGCCGTAGGGAATGAAAAAGGACCTAAGTCCTATTTGCTTATTTTTTAATAGATCAATTGTTAAAGCCTTCCAAAAACAAGTGCAAAACAGATCAAAATGAATAAAATGACAGACGCACTTTTAATACATGACATGATTTTTGTTTCCATCAATACGCTTATGATATAATTTTTATATGTGTTAGCAACATCCACTAATCTACTTCAAGTGAACGATATGTTCTGTAGCTGATGCTTGACTGACGCTCCTCAAAATTTTCCAATTCAGAAAACTGTACGTAAGTGAAATTTAATTGTCCTTTGGTTAATTGTCTGAGGGTTAAATGCCCAGGGCGGGGGGGGGGATTTTCTAGGGGTTAATTATCCAGGAGTAAATTGTCTGGGGGTAAATTTCAAGGGGAAATTGTCTTGGGGAAATGACTGGCTTTAATTGTTCTGGGGGAGTAGAAAGGGATGATTTTCGGGGGGGGGGGGGAACATCCGAAGTAGTTGTCCTTTGGCAGTTGTCCAGGGGTGGAGGAGGTGATTTCCCAGGGGTTATAATTGTCCTGAAACAGATGATAATTATGATTTTATACAATATATCTAATCAAACATCAGCATCTGTCGAAACTTTGACAATCCAGCAAGCGATTTGCGTGGGTGTGCTTTCAACTATTCATCTGTATTCAAAGCCTGTAAACAGACACCATACTGTGCCAATTCACTTATGTCATTGGAGTATGATAATTGTACTAGCATGAATATCATTGAAATCAGAGCACATATTTGTTATAAAAACCTTTGTTACATGTGCATTCATCCATAAGCCTCGCTCGGCTGGGAATACCAAAGATTACAAAAGTGCGAGGCAGAGCCCCGTTTTTGTCAACTTTTTCATTTGTAGAGCAATGGGGTTTTTTTTACGAACAGTACTTATTTTTTAACTTGAACTACTAAAAGTTATGTGCAGTACATTGCAATAGTTGTCGATACTGGGAAGAGCTCTTCAGAACAACTTGTCAATTCAACAAACTTTCTTGTAAGTGTTTACATTTTGTATATTTACGCTTAAAAATTTATTTTAAAGCATAATATTTTAGCTGTGTAAACTAATCAGTGGCTAAATACTACAGGCATTATATAATATACTTTTAAACAGTGTGTACATGTATATGTATGGTATGTTAGTGTAAAGTCTTGGAAAACTATAGGATTTTCATACACGGACACAGAATAAATGACCAATCCCTTTCCAATGCATGTCAGGCAAATCATAAAAATTATCACTTATTTACATTAAAGAATTATATATTTGCCTACTTTGCTATTCGTCCTCGAATCGCCCAACCTACCGATACTTTAACCCAAAAAATTTTGCTCTATTGTCTCCTATCATCCCTTCCACTATAAGAAGGGCGCCCTCTTACGATAAGGGCACTCGGCAAAAGCCTTCCCATAAATCCTCCTCTTGTCTCATACCACCCTAAAACTTCCATGTAATGATGGAAGGGGGGAAGGAGGGCGGGATTGTAGGCAAATATATAATTCTTTTATTGTAAATAATAAAATTAGTGATAATTTTTATGATTTACTTCAAAAGAATGATATATTTGCCTACTTTGCTATACTGACCAGCACCGAATCGACACTGGGCGGGCAACATCTACAGTTTTAGTTGGTCATGGATGACGCCGCCGCCATGATAGGAACATAGAAAAAATTTCCTTCCATCGCAGAAACGTCCCCAATAATCCGTCTTACATATTTCCTCCACGGAAATTCCCTGAAATTAGGCCCACGAAAGGATGGTACCCTTCGTATCGTGGGTCCTAAGATGAGCCAGGTACCCTGGCCCTCGGGTCCGCAGCTTTGATAGTTGCTACTATCCATCTCGAGATAATACTTCTCGATACTGGTCCGAAAGATTCCATGGATAAAACAAAAAGTTGGTCAGATCATGGAACTTTTTGACATTTTTCAGGAATCATTGAATGTCTTCACCGGGCACCACACTCTGTCGACGTGCATCGATGAGAATTTCTGACTTAACCCTTATACAAAAATAAGCTTGTCGCAAGCTAGTTACTAGCTTGTCACAATCTTATTAAGCGCGTTTTTCAGAAAATAAGCGTGCTGCAATCTAGCTGCCACCTTAAAACTAGCTTGTAACATAATAACCATCTTGCAACTAGCTTGCCATAGAGACTGACTAGCTTGTGACTAGCTTGCGACTAGCTTGCAGGATTTTTTCCAGTTAGTTGTAAGCGTGACAATATTTTTACTTTCCTGTGACTAGCTAGTGCACTAGCTTGCAGGAAAACAAGCTAGTTTGCATTAGAGGGCTGATAGTTGAATCAAGCGTTGTCAAAAATGTTCAGTTAGTTACCAGCATGCCAATATTTTTACTCTCCTGTGACTAGCTAGTGCACTAGCTTGCAGGAAAACAAGCTAGTTTGCATTAGAGGGCTAAATAGTGACAAGCTTGTCATAAAATGTTCAAGTTAGTTACAAACATGCAATATTTTTTACTCTCCTGTGACTAACTAGTGCACTAGCTTGCAGGAAAACAAGCTAGTTTGCATTAGAGGGCTAGATAGTGACAAGCTTGTCATAAAAATGTTCAAGTTAGTTACCAGCATGCCAATATTTTTACTCTCCTGTGACTAGCTAGTGCACTAGCTTGCAGGAAAACAAGCTGGTTTGCTTAGAAGGGCTAGATAGTGACAAGCTTGTCATAAAATGTTCAAGTTAGTTACAAGCATGCCAATATTTTTACTCTCCTGTGACTAACTAGTACACTAGCTTGCAGGAAAACAACCTAGTTTGCATAAGAGGGCTAGATAGTGACAAGCTTGTCTTAAGTTTTTCAAGTGAGTTACAATCATTACCCTCCTGCGACTAGCTTGCAATTAACTAGCTTGGAGAAAAATATGTGAATTATAGTGAGATACGTGCCACTAACCCTCTCATGACTAGCTTGTGACTAGCTTGCAGGAAAATTTGCAAGTTGGTTGTAAACTGCCACTATTTGAACCATCCCATGACTAGCTTGTGACTAGCTTGCAGGAAAATTTGCAAGTTGGTTGCAAATTACTGCCACTATTTGAACCCTCTCGTGACTAGCTTGTAGAGAGCATAAGAGTGGCTAGCAAGTGACAAGCTTGCCAGAAAATTTGCAAGATAGTTGGAAAAAATCCATAGGAAATTTTATAAGAGTGGATGGGAGTGACAAGCTTGCAAACAAGTTAGTTGGACAAAACAAGCTATATATGCAAATTAGGTAATTTGAACGAAACTAGCTAGTCGCAAGCTAGTTAAACAAGGTTGTACAAAACGTATAAAAATTTGTATAAGGGAAGGGACGTAGGAAAATTCTTTTACCGTCCCGGAAACTCTGTCTGATTCTTCGTTCAAAACATGCCATTATGGATAAGACGAACACCTCCATTTTCTCAACATAAGTGACTCGTTGAAATAGAAGAGCGAGCAACGAACTTTGCGTTGTCCTGACACTATCGTAGTACTTCTAGAAGTCGCATCCAGACAAGATGCAGAAACGGTGGTGCAAAGGAGTGTTAGCTAGGGCCTGAGGCATTCGCGACCACTCCAAGTAGGGGCCCGAGGTCTGAATTAGGGTCTCTTAAGGGACAGAGAACTACATGTAAGAAGAACTGATGACTGAGAAACAACTGGAACTGACGATCCATCGACTAAAATTAGAAAAATAGCTGAAAGATCTGAAAGATTGCACCAGATCCAGAGTTGCAAGGTTACTCTGCTCAATATCAGGGAGAGTGAACCTCCTTGGCGAATGATGTACATGTAAGACATCACTCCCGTGTTGTCTGTTTGAATCGGAAACTGTCCGGTCCTTGCAACGGTCCTTGAAAAAGAGGAAGAAACTTCCACACCGTTGGACGCTCCAAAGCATTGATGTGTGGCAAGGTCTTGGAGATTCCCAATCACCGAAGTCAAGCGACCTTGATAATGACCTCTCCCTCCTAACTGTGATGCATCTGTGGTCAACGTGACTAAAGGAAGGAGGAGCGCAAATTGTCTTCCTTGAAGAGTGAACTCCTTATCCACCCAAAGGTGGATATAGGTGGTCTATTTCCAGTAGAAAGGGAATCCTCGACGGAGGCGAACTGAAATTCAGACTAAAAGTTCCAAGAGCCGAAACTGAGAGGTCGCGTTATTAGTCTGCCATTTTGGGAACCAGGACTTATAACTTCGATAGTCATCATAAACATCCTTGTCATTTTATCGCTTGAACTCTTCTCAACGCGATCAGAGGCCCCGTTAGGCGGATCGGAACTTCTACTATCTCCAAACTGGGTCTCGTCAGCTGATTCACAATGTCCGGTTGAGTCCCTAGATAGGTTGGGAACAACTCCTAACTCTTTCAATAGATGATGAAGCCTAAAATTTTGAGTCTGTTGATGGTCTTCACATTGAGGATCACACGAATCGAACCTCCGTGCTTGGGGAAAAAGAATATAGGAGATAGGCACAATTGTGGGTAGATTGTGACTTCCTCTATTTCTTCCCTTGAGCTGTGCTCCAGGACAAAGGACACGTCGAAAGGATGGGTGGATGACTCCTGAGGACCTCCCCGGATAGAGGTTCCTCGAGGTCTATTATGAGACCGACTCTGATCATTGAAAGGATAACAATCGTTTGTGATTGATTTCCAAATTGGAGGAAATCTCCAGAGTCGGCATTCCACCGGACCCATTATTTGCCCAACGTTGGTGGGAAATCACCTCTGGCGCTTCCCTCCCTTACAAGAAGGGTGAGAGTTTGAAGCGGAGCTTAAATACTCCTGTCACCGTCTCTACCGCCCTGACCATCGCGACCTCCGCGACCCGACTGGCCCTGATGCGGAGCGTCGCTTCTGACCTCGTTGTCAGACGGTTGATCCTGGTAGGAGAAAGGTCGACGTGAGGGTTGTTGGTACAAACCGATTGCGTAATGAACAGTCTCGGAGGTTGTATCTAAACCTAGGCATAGCAAGGTGCCCGTGGTGTAACCCTGCCACTCACATGCACACGTTCCTTTCGTAAGAGTTTCCAGTTTTGACCCTAATTACAAAGCAATCGCATCGTCCGTTGTGAATAAATGAAAAGAGATACAAATTTATTTTTTTCATTTACTTAACTTAAACACTTTCTTAATAATACTGCCAAGTTTGAATATCTTGCCCTCTTTAAGAAGTATTTTTAAAACATTAATGAACTTTGATAGTTTTAAGAGACATGGAAAACCCCAATGCATTGTGCCCTTGAGCGTCTGGGTAAACTCAAGCGGCCAATTTTCTCAAAACTTCTCTGTTTGAAACAGGTTATCAGTGAGTGATGGATTGGACAATAAAAATGCCCTGACCATATATGGTAGTCCAAGGTATGCAGGTCATAACCCTGCAACCAGCTGCTTGAAATCATATCCAGAACCTGAGATATTTAGGTTTGGATGGATTTTAGTATTTTGCTTCTGAACGGTTTATTTTTTAATCGATTTTGAAACTGGAAAAACCATCCGATATTAGACATTTCAATGAATCTACCTGCCTACTTGAAATTTTAATTCATCGAGAGCATTTTTCGCTGAAACGACTTTGAAGAGCACAATAAATATGACTGAACCGCAGGCAAGTCCTGCCCTGGATCAGAGCGTGAACACCCATGACGAAATCATGAGATTGTCTGGCTGGACTGCCGATGAAATTACTAGTCTTGTGACAATCGATTGTGTCCTGGTGAGTAATTTTGCTTTATTTCATATCCCAGATAATTAAAGCTGATATTAAAAGATTCTTATGTATAAATTACATGATTTTAAAGGGAAATATTCAGATTGAAAATGCTTTGCTAGTAAACAGGGAGTAAAGGCAATATAGAACTAACGGCACACTCAGTGCGGAAGACGCCTTAAACGCTGTTCTATCAAGCTATACTCCTCCCTCTGGAAAATGAGTTTCATGTTGTAGCTCTATCTGGAAGTTGGGTATTGATTTCTAACTTTGTTTAATTACTTTATAATGATGTAAACAATCATGTGCAAGGTATTACTAGCTTTTGGACTTTTTATTCTTTAAAAACTAATGAATAATTACTTTTTAAGCATCTATTTGTATCTTTTCTTCAGTTTAAATTACCATTTTGTTGTGATCTATACACTGAATACCTGGCCAAATTTTTCATTACTCATTGAATACATGTGTCATAAAATTTAAAATTAGTTTAGTTAAATACTTAACTGTCATGACTGTAATCAGTAATGGTTAACTTTTCGAGTAAGATTTCCATATAACCGAGACGTCAAATGTTGTTGAGTTCATGGAAATAATTTATTTTTATTTTTATTTTATTTTTTCCATTTTTTTTTCTAGATCATTGGCATCGTGATCAACCTATGATGTCATTCGCCTACTGGAGGCAATCAGACGTGAATATTGATGCATCTGACACGTTGAGCTACAGAAAAGACCTCATTCCAGTACTGATCCTCCATGGGGTTGAAAGAACCAAAGATTGCTCTACATAATCTCCTGTCTAAACTCAAGCGCAACGTAGCAAAAGCTGAGAAATCTGGTGATTGGAGGCACTTATGTATTGAAATGACAGACTTGACTGGACAGAGAAAGGAAATTGTAGGACCAATTTGTGAGGGCAAGGGTATAACATCACAGTGGTTGAAAGATGGAACTCTTCCTCTTGAGGAAGCATTAGTTACCAACCATGTCATCGCAGAACTGTTCCAGTATAGACGAATGAAATCAATTCCTTGGAAAACGGTTTAGAAGTATGGTGGCCGCTACTCTTTCCTAAACAAGTGATTCCTTCCAGTGGAACTGTAATATCCAGCTGGGAGAGTGTTTGCAAGAAGAAGGCCCTGCTCAGCAGAAGTTCACCTTGGAGTGTAAAGAAGAGTTTCTTAGCAGAGAATATTCCCATCCATCAATCAAGCCACAGATTCATACAGCAGCAGAAGGAAACGAACTGAATATGAAGACGTAGATGACCATGCTGATTATGATGACGATAATGACTCTGGTATTGAGGTTGAACTGTCACCATACTTGTTAAGACGTCATGGCGACACTATTTCAGTTTTGCATGAACTGTTGGAGCAAGAAAAGCGTGAGAAAGCTGAAATTCAACAGCAGCTGATTGAATCAGAGACCGTTATAATTCCTCTCAACAACGTGTGAAAGAAGCTGAAGGCAATGAAGAAGACCTTACTGTAACACTGAAGAAGACAGTGGCTGACACAAGATCACTGCTCTAACTATGAAAAGGAGCTTAAAAAGCAGATGAAGTCAGTACTAAGCTAAGACGTGAAATGGCGTCTTTGCAGAAGACTAATGTGGTACGTAGGCTTGCAACTTGCAATAAGGATCTGTCAAAAAGGAAGCAGAGAATTGCTGCACTAGAAAAAAGAGGTTGAGGAACTTCACAGTGCTCTGAATGAGAAGAAGATTAAAGAAAAAACAGGACAGAACAAGTAAGGTATAATGTACTAAAATGCACTAAAGTCGAGGAGAAATTTGACACTGAGAATATGCAACTGAAGCAACACTTGAAGGACTTAGAAAATGAAAATGACATCCTCCGTGGCGATCTAGATGAAATAATGGGAAACAAGCATATTTCATCTTTCGAAAATGGCATGTACAGCACAGATATCAGAGTTGTGTGCTATGAACTGATTTCAAGAGGTGTGGGTTCTAAACATGTGTCAGACATTATCCGCTTGGTATTGGAAAGGTAGCAGGATTAGACTGTGGGAGACTCCCAAAACCAACATGCATTCGCTACATGGCATTCGAACAAGCATTACTCTCGAAGCATGTTGCAAAAGAAGCCATTTCACAGAGCAAATCTGCAACTTTGATGACTGATGGGACATCAAAAAACATCAGTCATATGTGACAATGCTTGCCTCTACAGAGACCGGCACATATGGGTTAGGTCTCTCTGAGGTGGCAACAGAAACAGGTGATACTCTCCTTGACGAGGCAGTAGAAGCCATGAGAGAGCTTCTTGTCTTGGAGAATTTTGGCACCACAGCTACCCAGATGCAGGCGAAGGAACTCCTTCTTAGGGTAAAGAATACAATGACGGATCGCTGTGTAGTAAACAAAAAGTTTGTTCAACTACTTGAAGAGTGGCGAGAGAGGGGTCCTACAAGATCAAGGCTGATTGGGATTACCTAAGCGACGATGTCAAAAATACCATGATGACATCAACGACTTCTATTGTGGTAAACATTTGGTCCTCAACATGCAGGAGTATGCCGGTGCTGCCCTCAGAGAATGGGAACATGTAGAATCTAATACTGGGAAACTTGGCCGGGAGAAACATCTTCCCTGGAGCAAAGAAATCTGAGTCGGCGACATATCTGGCCATAAAGGAGTGTGTGTGAGGCATACGGTCCAGACGCCAATGCTCAGGCAGGATCACCCCGAATGAGTTTGATGGATATCTAGAACAGATTGGTAAAAAAAAATCATTTGACGGCTTACCGTGGTAATAGGTTAATGTCCATTCGAAACGGGGCAGCCGTCTACTACCACCATCACAATAATCACCTGCAAAACACATACTCATACTCTCCCAATTCCATAAACAGAATAATCAATTGAATAAAATCCGTTAATACGATCTAGAGGACCCCAATCATCATTGGAGGGATACACGCTATGGCATAATCAATACTCACATCACACAACCTATCATGCAGAATGTTAAATAGTAATATTTCAATTATTAGACAAGTAATTATTATACATGTCTCCATGAAAGAGTGTCAGCCTGGATGGTAGACCCACAGCCTTTAATGGATGACAGCGCGCTCAGTTTGAGGACTTTGTTCCAAAGAAGGATGCCGTGCATCAGGCACTGTATGATACGGTAAACGAAGAAATAGAGTTCAATACAAGGCAAGCTTTGTCAATTGTGTTACATAACATCCATGTGTGTATTGTTCGCCAACTGGAAGATCATTTGCCAGGTGGAAAGCATCACACTCCAAATGAGAATGTAACGCAATGAGGCAATGTCATGTCCCAAAGACAATGTTGCCTGCTGAACGGGTATTTGCAGGATTAGATTATTTGAAACGGAAGAGCCCCGAATATATCAGCATTGGCTATGCAAAGGTATCCTTCTATGGACACAAAACAAAACAAAAGAATATCTTGACACTGTATGTCATAAAGAGGACATTCTCATAATAAATGCAGTAACTAATCGGAAAACGTTACAAAAAAAATATCAAGAAAAGGTGACGACAATCAAAGAAAAAGGCATGAGGCTGTTGAGGAAAGAAAGAAAGTACAGGCAATAAGAGAACAAAAGCTTCTGTCGAGCACTATCACGCAGTACTGATAATGTTATAAAAACATGTGGGACGCATCTGCAAAACGGTTGCAGATGTTGATGCAATTGATTTGCCAGGAAGCTGGATTCAAATGAATCTGTAAAGGAAGCATTACTTTCACAAATTAGATATTATAAATCAATTAATCGTGGTTCAGTCAAAGGGTCACTTTTCTTTGTTTCTTAGCAGGGCAGTCTTTGACTTCAAGATGCAATTGACACAGAGATTAAAAGTTATAATTCAGCAAACAAGAATGCCCACCAAGCTGATGAGGGTCCCAATGGTTCTGGGCTTCTGCTTTAGATAAACAACTGAAGCGCGATTTGTTACGCGAAAAATTAATCAGAAGCTTGAGAACCATACGGCTGGCACTTCCAGGAAGAGAAAATGCGCCTTTCCTAATCAAATAGTTGACAAACGTATACGTCATATTTGTTTAGATCCAAATGGGGAGGATTTAGTTTACGTATAAGGGTCGTGTTATTCGAGAAAGTAGTGATAGTGATAATTGAACAAATGATGGAGGAGACATACCGTCCATTTTTGGAAAACATTACAAATTTTATACACATTACTTATGACCCACCCTACAATCAATTATATTGCTATATCCTCTTAAAAAGAGTGGGATGATGGATTGCTCCAGATTTTGGTAAGAGCATCCCGTCGCAATCAAAATGAGATGAACTTGTTTGCCAATAACATCATAATTATGCTTCATAATTGATGCCTTTTAAATGTCCATCAAATGTAGCACATAGTTATATTCAAAACTTGTATACAATTATTATAAGATGAGTAATTGCATCAATAGATGAACAGGTTGTATGAACAACAGTCAACCTCGCATAAGTCGAAAACAATCACCAATATTAGGTTGAAGGCCTTTTCATTTTTTTTTTCTCTTTCCAAAGATATTTCTTCAATCCTGACGGATTTGACTTGGACAAGTTTGACTGCCATTGTAAATTGATGTCGAGATAATAAGTTTATGCATATTTCATAAGCTATATGCATTATTTTTATCTCTGAATGTATAAATTAGCAGATTTATATAAATTAATCCATAGATTTTGTCTTCGTTTCGACATACTAGTATTTTTGTACAATCACTGTGCCATATTTAATCTCTCTACCATGTACGAAATTCCAGATATTTTAGTTATGCAGATTTAAATGAAGTGTATATATTTAATGCAGTTTCCTTAAGTATATGATTAATTAATGTGCTTATTTTGATGAGTTATTGGTCTGGTTTTATCCACCCATAATATCTTCTACATAATGTACAAAAATTTTATCTTCATACCAATGTATAGAATTCCAGATTATTCAAGTTATGCCATATTTAATTAGGTGTTATTGTGCTAATGAGGTTTTTTATATATTTAATTAATTTAATTTGCACACTTTGATTAGATTGGGGTTAATTTATTCCTTAATATATTTTCTACATCCGTGCTAAAAATTGTTGTTGTATACCGTGTATAGAATTCCAGATAATCAAGTTAATGCATATTTAAATGAGGCATTATTATGCCTTAATGAGGGTTTTTATTACATTTAATTAATCAATTTTCATATTTTTTAATTATTTTTGGAGTTGATTTGGTCGCTTTTATATATTTTCTACATCTGTGCCAAATTTTATTACTATAGCATGAACACAAGTCAAGATATTCCAATTTATGCATATTTAATGAGCTTTTATGAATATATAATGTGCTGGACTTAGTCATTTTTTTGGCTGCTTTTGTTTTTGCAGATGGAAATTTTTGGATCTGGATTGTACTTTCTTATTATTTTATTGTGAACATGAACATTATCATTAAATGCATTTGGTTGAAAATTGATTTAACTCTATAAGTTGTAGCATTTCCGTCATTTACAGTCCTTCAATGTGGAATATTTTAATTAATAGGATGTCTGAATTTTGCATAAATATCATTTTTTACCATATTTTGCCATTTTTGGCAGGTTTTCGGTCAATTTCACGGAACTTTAATTGCCGATATTTCAGGAATCGCTTTTTCCAATTTGAAAGATTTTTTTTTTCCTGTTCTCAGTTTGCAGAGTTCTTAAAAATGAGCCCATTTTTCAATCCTTGTATTATGGTATTCAATTTTTTTAGTGTGCTATGCCTAACTAAACCTCTCCGACCTTCTCGAAGTTCCTTAGCCTTCTTCTCGCCTCTGCAAAATTCTGACCCCCACAGATTATGAGTCCATACCGTAATCCTGGTCCAGTATATTGGGAACAAAGACATTCTTGCCCCTAAGTTTTTCTCAAAATCTCTTCCCTGCGGTCTCTATCCGTCTGGTGGGAACGAGTCGCAAATGAGAGACCGCCAGGGATGAACTTTTTCAAGACAAAAAATTTTACCCTGTCGGAAATCGAAACTCCAGCTCTTTAAGAGACGCTAGGAGTTTGACCCCCTGACCATTAACCTCCCTCAATCTGACTACGGCAGCAATCGGACCAGCTACAAGTGACCTTCTTTTGTTCGTGAGGTCCGATTAGTGACCGTAGTTTATCTGTCGTCCAAACAGTATTCGGAGATGAATGTCTGAAAAGAATGACTCCTTGTCCCTCCTGGATGAAAGGATAATTCTCACCTTAGTCGTTCCCTTTAACTCTTCTTGTGGAGTTTTAGGGAGATAACTCAAGGATCTGTTTTCTGTCAGATTAAATCAGGAATTCCATATGACCCTGTGTTACTATCCGGTTCGAATCTGCATACGGATCGTATTTAGGATAAAACCCGGACTCTCTCGGACAGCCTCGGTTGAGTCTGAACTGAGCAGTGAACTTCCTCTTCCGAGGGTATCTCCTTCTTCTGAAGGAACACTTCGAGACGTCCTCTTTGACCGATCAGATAGACGGGCCTAATACGTCGCGGCTTCGTTGATCAACATCCAATCGAAGCGCGATCTGAGTACCACTTGCAAGGATGGAACGATGATCTGGTATCAAACACCTCCTGCCTCCTCTTAGTTAGAGGAATCTAAAATTTTCTCTCGGTGGCAGATTCGTGAGTATGAACTCCATGGAGGAAGAGGCTAAATCCCCTCGGTTCTGTGCGTAACCTTCTTAGGTTTCCGACGGAAACTCATACAACGGAGATGGTCGAAGCGACGTGAACTCTGAGGGACGAATCTGCTGCGACGTCTGGCCCGAAAATTTTAGCGACCGGCAACTGCGATGTGGTAGAAGTTGACCCCATTTCCAAGAGATGCCGGTCCAATTTCGAGCCCCCTACTGGTGGGTCTCGAGTTTTGCTGACAGTAAAGATCTTTTGATTGACTACTGGCGCTGTCGTGAAGTCATCCAAAATTGTAGGAGAGCTTCTAACTCTGCCATAATTCCGCGAATTGGATTCCATCGGGAACTGAACCCGAGACTTCAAGACTGCTAGCAGGTGCTCTACCGCTTGAAAAGGTAGACGGACTTTGGAGAATTAGGCAGAAGGCGGAAGTCCGATAGTCTCGAAGAAAAGATTTTAATTCTTCTAAAACACCCTAGTATCCTGAGAAGGAGGGTATTCCGACATCTTGGTAGATTAGACACCCTCCGGACGATCTCAAACTTCTGGATCGATTTCGAAAAGAAAAGGTGATCTTTGTCGTTGGAACTTGGGTCCTTTGTATGAGAAGCACTGAGGAAACGTTAGACACCGAATCACATCCCGCTGAACAATTTCGCGGGTCCTCGAGAATCGTTCACATGGCAATCAATAAATTGATCTATTTGCCATGATTCGTTGCTTGAAATTTGCCCTTCATGGACTTACGCACCTTTGTGCGGGTTGTGAGTCCCCGACTTTATTAACGATCAATTTTGGAGAGATCGAATTAATTACGATCGTTTCTGACTTAAATTATTTCTCAGAAACAATCCATAGTGATCAGTTTCTGGACGATCGTTTTAATTACGATTGATTCTGCCGTGATTGATTCACCAGGGGTAGGAACCATTAGTGATCGAGATTGTAGAAAATCGATTTGTTTACGATCGATTCTGACATGGTCATTTACCAGAGATCGATGCCTTAGCGATCGATTTTGGAGGGATCGATTATTAGTGATCGATTCTCTGAGGACGTGATCGATTCACCCAGAGATCGATTTTGGTGGGATCGAATTCACAGGATCGATTTTTGGGGATCAAATCATTATGATCGATTATGTCATGATCGATTCATCAGAGATCGATTCTGGCGGGATCGATTCAAATATGAATTGATTCTGTTGTGATCGATTCAATTGTGATCGATTCAGTTGTAATCGATTCAAAATATGAATTGATTTCTGTTGTAATCGATTCAATTGTGAGCGATTCTGTTGTAATCGATTCATTTATGATCGATTCTGTTATGATCGATTCATTTATGATCGATTCTGCCGTGATCAATTCACCAGGGAATGCAATCCCTCGCTATCGATACTTGAATCGATCTGAAGTGGTAATCCGACCTTCGATATCGAATCTAGGATTTGGAAAAGATCTCACGATCGATCCACAACTTCCACTAGATTGATGGGAACCCATGATCGTTAAATGAAGTTGCCCTCCCTCGATCCCTCACCAAGATCCATTTGGGGTGCGTGACTGGGTCGGCCAACAGACGTTGTAACCTTCCCTGGAAACTTGAACTTTTCAATTTTCTGCTTTCCTGGATCTGGAACTTGAACATTATTCAATTCCCGTGACGACTTTACAGGGGTTTGCGGTACCGTAGGTGTGGGCTTCACATTGCCACGCCCATACTCCCCCTGTGCGGGTTGTGAATCCCGACTTATCCCTCCGATGGTATGAACAGCTTTCGTTCCATCCGATATCGCGTTGTCTAACTGCTTCGCGGCTTCTTTGGTGGAGAACCCGGCGTCGTACTTCCCAGTATTCACATCTCTCCGATGAGTCGGCGACGTCGGAAGTCTTCGGAGAATCCACGCTTGGATGGTGTTCTCTTCCCTACAAAATAAGAAAAGGAAAAACACAACGGATATTAATACAGAAAGCTAAAGCTCTGCCTGGGAAGGGGACAGTTAAGTACAAAGGAGCTCGCCCCACCCAACAAAAGCACCACTAATCTTGGTGTGTGATGAGCGTAGTACGGGAGAACAAAGGGACCCGACCACGGGGATACACTCAATACACGCACATAATGAATGGCCAAAACAAGGGAGAAGTCGTCGTAAAAACCAAAAGAAATCTCAAAAACGGCCATTAAAACTACTACTCAAAAATAGGAATCCACGAACTGACATCCAGCTACATTGGTAAGACGACCTAGTAGCAAGACCCCACCACAATAGGCAATCAAAAATATCACGAAAAAGGTGAAAAACACAACCTATTGCGGGAGCAATTTTTCGAGGTTACTAGCTCGGCGGCAGCCATGAGGAAAAGAGGACGGATTTATGGGAAGGCTTTTGCCCGAGTGCCCTTATCGTGAGGCGGCCCCTTCTTTATAGTGGAGGGATGATAGGAGAAAAATGGCAAAATTTTCGGGTTAAAGATCGGTAGGTTGGGCGAGAGTTCGAGGATGAATAGCAAAGTAGGGCAAATATATCATTCTTTTGGAGTAGTCTAGGTGTTAAATCCTAAATAAATTAACAACTAATTTTACACATTTTGATTTGAATCCTCATCATTAATAACTTTCTTTTCTCTGTCTTTTACCTGTACATGTATATCTTTATCTCTCAAAGTTAATACTTTTCAATTAATTACCAACAATACAGGTAAATCTCCCTATCAAATTCAATATGGCGGCAAAATTTCCATTGATAGCGGCAATCAACCTGAAATCAAGAAAAGGACATGAAAGGCAGCATGGTTCATAGTGATAAGACGACTGAGCCAATTCAATGTACTGTAAAGAAACAAGATCCTATATGTCACAAATGTTGCAACCACTACATCAGGACATAAACATGTCAGCTTCAGGAACATGAAGATGTTTATCTTGAGATGAGAACAAGCTAGATTGACAAACAATCGAATAGATCGACTTTGCAACACTTCAGAGACTGAGCGCTAAATACAATCATGTTTCTACGTTTATGATAACCTATCTCGAGAATGTTAATGCTGAAATTAACATCGCATACAAGGGCAAATCAATCATGTTGAAACCAAACAGCAGGAAGACATTCTTCAAATCAACAACGAGGTTGCAGAGAAAATTCGAATTTCAATGAAGAAAGGAGAAACGAATCAACATCACGCCATAGTCAGAAGCAGTAGAGGAAACAAACCCATAAAAGAGACAAAATCCAAACATCTTAACGAGAGTAAGAAAATATTGATAACGTAACGTAGAGAAAAGATGGGGGATCTGACAAGTAAAAACTCAGCAGCAGTATCGACACAATTACCTAATGTGGACTTAAAACATAGAACGGATCAGACACAAAATGACAAAACATTAGTGACTGAAGCTCCTCAGTAAATTACATGGCGTGAAGTGAGAGTGTAAGTGCCGAATGTCCATCAGGATATTGATGCATGTCCCTTCCGCCGAATACAAGAGCGAAGTTGAGAGAGTGAAGTTTGTTGAGGGTGAATAAGGAGGGTTAAACAGTTTCTGCAAGAATCGAATGGCTTTATGGGACATGGAACTTGTCAAAATGCATTCCCTCCTTCATCAACTCTTAAGTCCTCCAGTGTGTAAGTGGTTTGGTTCAGTGATGATGAAATTATGTGTTATATCATAATGAGAACATGACGTATCATGTAATGTTTCAAATATAAAAAATGGACACACAAAAAAAGTCATAGAGATAGACATGTTTATTACAATCAATGTGCCCAATTGACAAGTGAATTAATAGTGTGTGGAAAGGGGAGAGAGACTACAAATGTACAAG
>CALNVZ010001831.1:49106-65332 GCA_940671915.1 Paracentrotus lividus | reverse complement strand
ATGGAGGAGACATACCGTCCATTTTTGGAAAAACATTACAAATTTTATACCATTACTTATGACCCACCCTACAATCAATTATATTGCTATATCCTCTTAAAAAGAGTGGGATGATGGATTGCTCCAGATTTTGTAAGAGCATCCCGTCGCAATCAAAATGAGATGAACTTGTTTGCCAATACATCATAATTATGCTTCATAATTGATGCCTTTAAATGTCCATCAAATGTAGCACATAGTTATATTCAAACTTGTATACAATTATTATAAGATGAGTAATTAGCATCATAGATGACAGGTTGTATGAACACAGTCAACCTCGCATAAGTCGAACAATCACCAATATTAGGTTGAAGGCCTTTTCATTTTTTTTTCTCTTTCAAAGATATTTCTTCAATCCTGACGGATTTGACTTGGACAAGTTTGACTGCCATTGTAAATTGATGTCGAGATAATAAGTTTATGCATATTTCATAAGCTATATGCATTAATTTTATCTCTGAATGTATAATTAGCAGATTTATATAAATTAATCCATAGATTTTGTCTTCGTTTCGACATACTAGTATTTTGTACAATCACTGTGCCATATTTAATCTCTCTACCATGTACGAAATTCCAGATATTTTAGTTATGCAGATTTAATGAAGTGTATATATTTAATGCAAGTTTCTTAAGTATATGATTAATTAATGTGCTTATTTTGATGAGTTATTGGTCTGGTTTTATCCAACCATATATCTTCTACATAATGTAGCAAAATTTTATCTTCATACCATTGTATAGAATTCCAGATTATTCAAGTTATGCATATTTAATTAGGTGTTTATTGTGCTTAATGAGGGTTTTTATTATATTTAATTAATTAAATTTGCACACTTTGATTAGTTTGGGGTTAATTTATTCCATTAATATATTTTCTACATCCGTGCTAAAATTAAGTTGTGTATACCGTGTATTAGAATCCAGATAATCAAGTTAATGCTATTTAATGAGGCATTATTATGCTTAATGAGGGTTTTTATTACATTTAATTAATCAATTTTCATATTTTTAATTATTTTTGGAGTTGATTTGGTCCTTTTATATATTTTCTACATCTGTGCCAAATTTTATTACTATAGCATGAAACACAAGTCAAGATATTCCAATTTATGCATATTTAATGAGCTTTAATGAATATATAATGTGCTGGACTTAGTCATTTTTTGGCTGCTTTTGTTTTTGCAGATGGAAATTTTTGGATCTGGATGGTACTTTCCTTATTATTTTATTGTGAACATGACATTAATAAATGCAGTTGGTTGAAAATTGATTTAACTCTATAAGTTGTAGCATTTCCCTCTTTACAGTCCTTCAATGTGAATATTTTAATTAATAGGATGTCTGAAATTTGCATAAATATCATTTTTTACCATATTTTGCCATTTTTGCAGGTTTTCGGTCAATTTACGAACTTTAATTGCCGATATTTCAGGAATCGCTTTTCCAATTTGAAAGATTTTTTCTCTGTTCTGCAGTTATGCAGAGTTCTTTAAAATGAGCCCATTTTCATCCTTGTATTATGGTATTCAATTTTTAGTGTGCTATGCCTACTAAACCTCTCCGACCTTCTCTGAAGTTCCTTAGCCTTCTTCTCGGCCTCTGCAAAATTCTGACCCCCACAGGATTATGAGTCCACCGGAATCCTGTCCAGTATATCTGGGAACAAGACATTCTTGCCCCTAAGTTTTCTCAAAATCTCTTCCCTGCGGTCTCTATCCGTCTGGTGGGAACGAGGTCGCAAATGAGAGACCGCCAGGGATGAAACTTTTTCAAGACAAAAAATTTTACCCTGTCGGAAATCGAAACTCCAGCTCTTTAGAGACGCTAGGAGTTTGACCCCCTGACATTAACCTCCCTCAATCTGACTACGGCAGCAATCGGACCAGCTACAAGTGAACCTTCTTTGTTCGTGAGGTCCGATTAGTGACCGTAGTTTATCTGTCGTCCCAAACAGTATCGGAGATAATGTCTGAAAAGAATGACTCCTTGTCCTCCTGGATGAAGGATAATTCTCACCTTAGTCGTTCCCTTAACTCTTCTTGTGAGTTTTAGGGAGATAACTCAAGGATCTGTTTCTTGTCAGATCTAAATCAGGAATTCCATATGACCCTGTGTTACTTCCGGTTCGAATCCTGCATACGGATCGTATTTAGGATAAAACCCGGACTCTCTCGGACAGCCTCGGTTGAGTCTGAACTGAGCAGTGAACTTCCTCTTCCGAGGGTATCTCCTTCTTCTGAAGGAACAACTCGGACGTCCTCTTTGACCGATCAGATAGACGGGCCTAATACGTCGCGGCTTCGTTGATCAACATCATCGAAGCGCGATCTGAGTACCACTTGCAAGGATGGAACGATGATCTGGTATCAAACACCTCCTCCTCCTCTTAGTTAGAGGAATCTAAAATTTTCTCGGTGCAGATTCGTGAGTACTGAACTCCATGGAGGAAGAGGCTAAATCCCCTCGGTTCTGTGCGTAACCTTCTTAGGTTCCGACGGAAACTCATACAACGGAGTGGTCGAAGCGACGTGACTCTGAGGGACGATCTGCTGCGACGTCTGGCCCGAAAATTTTAGCGACCGGCAACTGCGATGTGGTAGAAGTTGACCCATTTCCAAGAGATGCCGGTACCAATTCCGAGCCCCTACTGGTGGGTCTCGAGTTTTGCTGACAGTAAAGATCTTTGATTGACTACTGGCGCTGTCGTGAAATCATCCAAAATTGTAGGGAGAGCTTCTAACTCTGCCATAATTCCGCGAATTGGATTCCATCGGGAACTGAACCCGAGACTTCAAGACTGCTAGACAGGTGCTCTACCGCTTGAAAGGTAGACGGACTTTGGAGAATTAGGCAGAAGGCGGAAGTCCGATAGTCTCGAAGAAAGATTTTAATTCTTCTAAACACCCTAGTATCCTGAGAAGGAGGGTATTCCGACAATCTTGGTAGATTAGACACCCTCCGGACGATCTCAAACTTCTGGATCGATTTCGAAAAGAAAGGTGATCTTTGTCGTTGGAACTTGGGTCCCTTGTATGAGAAGCACTGAGGAACACGTTAGACCGAATCACATCCCGCTGAACAATTTCGCGGTCCTCGGAGATCGTTCACATGGCAATCAATAAATTTTGATCTATTTGCCATGATCGTTGCTTGAATTTGCCCTTCATGACTTACGCACCTTTGTGCGGGGTTGTGAGTCCCGACTTTATTAACGATCAATTTTGGAGAGATCGAATTAATTACGATCGTTTCTGACTTAAATTATTTCTCAGAAACAATCCATAGTGATCAGTTCTGGAGCGATCGTTTTATTTACGATTGATTCTGCCGTGATTGATTCACCAGGGTAGGAACCATTAGTGATCGAGATTGTAGAAATCGATTTGTTTACGATCGATTCTGACATGGTCAATTTACCAGAGATCGATGCCTTAGCGATCGATTTTGGAGGGATCGATTATTAGTGATCGATTCTGACGTGATCGATTCACCAGAGATCGATTTTGGTGGGATCGATTCACCAGAGATCGATTTTGGTGGGATCGAATCATTCATGATCGATTATGTCATGATCGATTCATCAGAGATCGATTCTGGCGGGATCGATTCAAATATGATTGATTCTGTTGTGATCGATTCAATTGTGATCGATTCAGTTGTAATCGATTCAAATATGATTGATTCTGTTGTAATCGATTCAATTGTGAGCGATTCTGTTGTAATCGATTCATTTATGATCGATTCTGTTATGATCGATTCATTTATGATCGATTCTGCCGTGATCAATTCACCAGGGATCAATCCCTCGCTATCGATACTTGATCGATCTGAAGTGGTAATCCGACCTTCGATATCGATCTAGATTTGGAAAGATCTCACGATCGATCCCACAACTTCCACTAGATTGATGGGAACCCATGATCGTTAAATGAAGTTGCCCTCCTCGATCCCTCACCAAGATCCATTTGGGGTGCGTGACTGGGTCGGCCAACAGACGTTGTAACCTTCCCTGGAAACTTGAACTTTTCAATTTTCTGCTTTCCTGGATCTGGAACTTGAACATTATTCAATTCCCGTGACGACTTTACAGGGGTTTGCGGTACCGTAGGTGTGGGCTTTCACATTGCCACCGGCCCATACTCCCCCCTGTGCGGGGTTGTGAATCCCGACTTATCCCTCCGATGGTATGAACAGCTTTCGTTCCATCCGATATCCGCGTCTGTCTAACTGCTCCGCGGCTTCTTTGGTGGAGAACCCGGCGTCGTAACTTCCCAGTATTCACATCTCTCCGATGAGTCGGCGACGTCGGAAGTCTTCGGAGAATCCACGCTTGGATGGTGGTCTTCTTCCCTACAATATAAGAAAAGGAAAAACACAACGGATATTATACAAAGAGCTAAAAGCTCTGCCCTGGGAAGGGAAGTTAAGTCACAAAGGACTCGCCCCACCCAAACAAAAGCACCACTAATCTGTGTGTGATGAAGCGTAGTACGGGAGAACAAAGGGACCCGAACCACGGGGATACACTCAATACACGCACATAATGAATGGCCAAAACAAGGGAGAAGTCGCCGTAAAACCAAGAGAAAATCTCAAAAAACGGCCATTAAACTACTCCCAAAAATAGGAATCCACGAACTAGACATCAGCTACATTGTAAGACGACTAGTAGCAAGACCCCACACAAATAGGCATCAAATATCACGAAAAAAGGTGAAAAACAAACCCATTTGCGGGAGCAATTTTTCGAGGTTACTAGCTCGGCGGCAGCCGATGAGAAAAGAGGAGGATTTATGGGAAGGCTTTTGCCGAGTGCCCTTATCGTAAGAGGGCGCCCTTCTTATAGTGGAAGGGATGATAGGAGACAATAGAGCAAAATTTTCGGGGTTAAAGTATCGGTAGGTTGGGCGATTCGAGGATGAATAGCAAAGTAGGCAAATATATCATTCTTTTGAAGTAAGTCTAGGTGATTAAATCCTAATAAATTACAACCTAATTTTACATTTTGATTTGAATCCTCATCATATAACTTTCTTTCTCTCTGTCTTTACCTGTACATGTATATCTTATTCTCTCAAAGTTATACCTTTTCATTAATTACCAACAATACAGGTAAATCTCCTATCAGAATTCAATATGGCGGCAAAATTTCCATCTGATAGCGGCATCAACCTGAAACCAAGAAAAGGACATGACAGGGCATGGTCATGTGATAAGCACGATGAGCCAATTTCAATGTACTGTAAAGAACACAAGATCCCTATATGTCACAAATGTGCAACCATACATCACGGACATAAACCATGTCAGCTTCAGGACATTGAAGATGTTATCTTGGAGATGAGAACAAAGCTAGATGACAAACAATCGGAATTAGATCGACTCTTGCAACACTTCAAGAGACTGAGCGCTGAAATACAATCATGTTCTACGTTTATGAGTAACCATCTCGAGAATGTTAATGCTGAAATTAACATCGCATACAAGGGCAAAATCAATCATGTTGAAACCAAAAAGCAGGAAGACATTCTTCAAATCAACAACGAGGTGGATGAGAAAATTCGAATTCTCAATGAAGAAAGGGAGAAACGAATCACATCACGCATAGCAGAAGCAGTAGAGGAAGAGCAAACCATAAAGGAGACCAAATCCAAACATCTTAACGAGAGTAAGAAAATTGATACGACGGTAGAGAAAAAGATGGGGGATCTGACAAGTAAAACTCAGCACAGTATCGACACAATTACTAATGTGGACTTAAACATAGAACGGATCAGACAAAATGACAAAACATTAGTGACTGAAGCTCCTCAAGTAATTACATGGCGTGATGAGAGTGTAAGTGCGAATGTCCATCAGGATATTGATGCATGTCTTCCCCGAATACAGAGCGAAGTTGAGAGAGTGAAGTTTGTTGAGGGTGAAATAGGAGGGAAACAGTTCGCAAGAATCGATGGCTTTAATGGGACATGGAAACTTGTCAAATCATTCCCTCTTCCATCAACTCTTAAGTCTCCAGTGGTAAGTGGTTTGGTCAGTGATGATGAATTATGTGTTATACATAATGAGAACAATGACGTACATGTATATGTTTCAAATATAAAAAATGGACACACAAAAAAAGTCATAGAGATAGACATGTTTATTACATCATGTGCCCAAATTGACAGTGAATTAATAGTGTGTGGCAAGGGGAGAGGAGACTACAAAATGTACAAGGGTGACAGCCTCGATGGACACATCACTATCTATGACAGACAATGGAAGGTGGTTAGAGACATCACAATCCCAACATGCCCAAGGAATCAGTCTGATTACAATTGGGTCTATATTGATGTTGATGAGGATGGGATGATCCTTGCTGCTCAGGATGGCCAGTCCAATATCTACGTCATCAACCCTGCTGATGGTAAGATAGTGAACACTATTACAATGCAGGGCAAGCAGGTGTGGGGTGAGATACAAGCCTTGTCATCAGGTGATATCGTTGTGAAGACAGATGTCAAAGTACTAACAAGTTATCATGAATTCGCTGTCATCTCAAGATCAGGAGAGAAGAAGGCTACCATACAGCATGACGAGTGGTGCTTTGCACGGTGTCACAGAGACAAACTGACAGACACACTCTATATCACATACTATGATAAAGAGCGTGATATCCATGCAGTTGATCAAGTGTCACATGATGGTGACATTCAGGCCAGGAGCATTGTGGAATACAAACATATAGCATCTGCAATTAACGTACGTAGCCCATGTATCATCACTCCTTCTGGTAACCTTATTGCCTACAATGAACGCAATATTTTGGAACACAAGAAAACATTTCATGTATAAATGCCTCAAATTCTCTAACAATACACAGGAGTGGAGGTCCTCTTTCACCCAATCTTTTCGCTGTTAAGTGAAAACGACGAGAGTTTGGGGGAATTCATGATCACTGGTCCAAGTCGGAATATTCGTTTCCTCCCGAACTCCGATTTACTTGGGTGCCCAGTTGGATATCAAAGAATCACTGGCTCGGCTTGAGCCTCGAGAGGATAGAGGCTCTGGTCAGTCTAACCAGGTTCCCTCCTGAGCATCAGCGAAGGTTTCGAGCCGAAAAGGTTTGGTTGAGATGGCTGGGGTTTTTAGCCCAGTCTGGGTGACAGTGCTTGCGCAAATTGTCGTCTCTTTATGGACGCTTTCGCAGCTGCAATCTTCCTGAAGTTTTTCCAGGCCGAACCTCAGCTCCCCTCGTGGTTCTGGATTCCTTTGACGGTGGAAGATCAAGAAGTTTCCTCTCTCTTCGTGGACGAACCCGTGGTACCTCTTCGCTTTTCTTCAGGATGAAGAGATTCAAATCGGACCTCTTCCCGTCGCGTTATCAGTGACCGACGCCCGCGTCTCTTCGCAAGGTTTGGGGGGGGGGGCCATTTGTCAAGTGCTCGATGGTTTTCCCGGATGCTTGGGTCTCTCCCGAGGCCCGCTTGCTCACATCAAACGTTGCTGGAGACGTTTTATCAGTTCTGTTTGTCGCTGCTCGCGCGTTGCTCCCACATTTCCGCGGGGAAGGACAATCTGATAGCAGACTTTCGTATCCCTGACAAAGACTTCCTCGTTTTTGCTTGCCATGAAGTCAGGGGTGACTATCTGCTGCTTTCTTTCTGGATCGCGTTCTCTACGTCTTCATTGGAAGGATGGGTGAAAGGCGGTACGTCTTTCCCACATGTCAAGTGTGATCCGCTCTGGTTCTCAGGAATCAGGGAGGATCAGGCAACAGTGTTCTCTTGATTGCTTCGCCCTACTGGCGGGTCGGGCCCTGGTTTCAGGATCTGTTGCTCTATAGTTTACTGTTAGCACCGGCGGAGCCGCTGCCCTTCCGGATCGTACCTGTTGAGACTGTGAGGGTTTTCAACCGTTAGTGCGGGGGTTCACTACTGCGAATACCACATCGCACCTTATGCTAACTGCATGCGGCTCTATCTGGCGAAGTGCGGGCTAGTGGATGAAGGCTTTTTTCAGACCGTTAGCAAGCGGAGCTGCGTAGTGTGAAAGTAGGGGGCTGCTTCGGACTAGGATTGTATACAATTGTCGCGCCCTTGAGGCTTTTCTTCCTGGTGGCGAATTCTTTGGAGTGCAGGTCCCCAGAGAGGGCTCCTTTGCCTCTTATTTGCGATTTTCTTTACTTACTCTATCTCTTGTTTGTATAAGTGGTAGGTACTCTCCTTCGACGATTCGAGGGTATGCGTTCGGGCTATTTCGGCCATTCTTACTGGTTTTTGCTTAATAGGGGAATCGGTCTCCTGGCGACCGCCCCCGTGCACTCTCCACAGCTGCTCGGCGATTCTAGGTGACCTTTTCTTAAAAACGCCCTCTATTTCTAAGAGCCCGTTGACTCGCAGCTGGAGTCTTCCCAAAGTCTTGGGGCTTTTCTCAAGTCTCCGTTTCGATGCCTTTGAACTCGATTTGCCCTGTAAATTGTCCAATTAAGACAAAGCTGTCTCTAGCAACTAGCCTCCGGGCAGGAGGAGTTCGCTACTTGCTCTCATCAATATCACCTTCGCGTCATTTTCGTTGGGAGAGATATGGGGTTCGTCCTGACTTGCCTACTCACATCTTACATTGCTAAGAACAACAGCCTCGTCGGGCCTCTAGCGAGATCCTTCTTCTTTCCGGCCCTCTGACGGGGTTCCATCTATCAGAGAAGACAAGTTCTGGTGCCTTCGTCTAGGGCCCCTCAGAATGTTCTATCCGAAGAAGACTGAGAATCTTTCGGAAATCTTCACAGTTATTTATGTTACTGTTCCCCCTAAATCCGTAAGAAAAAACTCCCATAAAGGTTGGTTTCTCAGAGATACGTTATCCCGTTGTGGTATAGTCCTCCGCAATCAAGGCTGTGGGCTGGAGTGAAGGCCCGTTGCACTTGAGAGGGAATCTACGTCCTCAAGCCTCATCAGATGTCAGGAAGCATGCAGTTCCTCTTTGGCCCAATATTTACAGGGGTAGGGGGGTTAGAAGATATCTGCAAGGCTGGGCCTTTTAGGCGTTCCTGCAAATCTTTCACGCTCCTTTTAGCCTGGGCAGACGTCGTCCGCTAGGAGGGTGTTTTCGTCGCTACCTGCAGCCTGCTCAAATGACGGCGGCAATCCTCCATTAGTTTCAAAATCGTTTATGGTTGCCCTCCGCTACCATTTTGTCGGTGCCTGGTCGTACGCAATGGTAGTAGGTCAAATGTATAGTTTCTATTGATGTAAATCATAAACAAATTTTACAATCTATAGTTTATTCATTTACGATACTAAGAAATATACATTTGGCCTACATTCCCCCCTCCCTCGTCCCCTCTAAATTGCGCTGTATGCAAATCAACGGAAGTTTTTTGGGGCGAGAGAGTTAGAGTTAAGAGTAATCAGATTACGTTGCGGGCCAGCATCCTTTATCATGGAGGGGCGCCATTCAAGGGGTGTGGGGGTAAATAGGTAACATATAAGATAAGGCAAAGAATATTTGTGTGAAAATTTCGAAATTAGTGGGCGATTCTGAGGTCAAAATAGCAATGGTAGGCAAATGTTATATTTCTAGTATCCGTTAAATATAAAATTAAGATTGTATTTTTTATATTGTTTTTGAGGTGAGATATCGCAATATATCAATGCACTCATATCGTTGCATAGTGCTTGCGCCCAATAGGGCAAGTGACTTTGAACTTTGCTTCCCGCCTGAATGTTTATTCACTTGCCTCCGGGCAATGCGGGCAAGTGGGTTTGTAGGCGCCGCTGCATTTATCTCCAATTTTTAATTAGTGAAACACTTCGGACTAATAATAATAAGAAATAATCATTATTATAATACTGGTTTGTGTACCTTGTGGCTTTAAATACCATGCAGCAAATAAATACTTCTTTCTTTTAGCAAAACCTTTATTTAGCAAAGTTTAGTTAAAAACACTTTATCATTGTACATGTATCTGCCATTTTAGTGAATACTATGGACTGATAAAATACTGGTTTGATGTGTGCACCAGTGTCTCTTAAATGCATGTACATATTAATTTCATCTTTTGAACACCTTGTATGTATCAATGTTTAAAAAACTACTTCCTGTCCACTTTACGGTAGTATTGCGATAAGACTGGATATAATAATATAATAATATACTAGTAGGTTTTAGGTTTAATTTTGACTAGGGCTCTAACATTTGAATATTAAATATATAAAAAAAAAAAAAGAATCCAGAATGAATATCGTGAAGTATTTTTGTTTCTTACATGTACCGAACTTAGGTTTTCATAATTTTGATAACCCTCATATTCACAGTGATTGGTGGTTTAGAAACCGTAGAATGAATAATTCATTCGAGATGTTTTCTCTCTCCTCTTTAGGCATGCCACTGAAGAGGTTAGTAATAAGCTGACGAGGATAGCGATAGCGAATCAGAAGATGTAGTTGTGGATAAGCACATCGGAGTAAGTACCGCTTATCTTGTACAGGTGGCAATATCCAGCATTTTCCAATAAGGGGGGGGGGAGGGAGGTTGGCAAACTATCTTTTTTGATACACTTCTTTCCTGATCGAGCCGTTAGAAAATACTAAAAGAGCTCAGCGTGAGAGATGGGGTGGTACTGGTCGTAAAGACAATTGAATTCTTAACCACGTTTTTAAGCTTTGTTTTTAAAACCATCTGATGAGACTGGTGTGGAAAGTTCTGAGTGTTTGTTTGAAGTTTCTTTGACAGCATGACGCAGTGTGGTCAAGGGGATCTTTTCTAATCCTTAGACATCCGTGGCTGTGGAATTTATGCATAGTAATTAAGATGTCAATTTTCCTGGGTTAGTTCTCTTTTGTTTGATAGCAGTTACTGTTTTTTTCTCGTATCTTGTACTTTGCATATGGTTGGTAATTAAAACGTGTAGTGACACAACATTTGGACTGATAGAAAGGGCGCGATATCTTTTTCACTTGTGGAGGTTAATGAATGGACGATGACTCACCATATTATGTATTGTGTAGGAAGTGGCTTGTGTCATTACCCAAGTTAGTATTTTAATTTTACAATTGGCTGTCTTTTTTATTAATGAAATTCATGATTGAAAAGAGTTGCGTGAGTGGACACCGACAAAAAATAAAAAAGCATGGGTTTTTCTGAGCATTTTGGTTACTGGTTTGGATTTGTGTCTCAAGTAAGATTGTCTTGAGGGACCAAATAAGTGTCTGCGATATAGTTTCATCGCAATAGTGTACCTCTCTGACATCTATTGTCCTTAATCAATCATTCCGCTCCTGTGGAAAGACTGGTCCACCTCTATAGCTGGCCGTGGAGTGCACGACATCCCAAAATGTGAGTGATCACGGACAGTGCATTAAATGGCAACAATTCAAGGTTAATAAGTACGATCAAAAATTACCTCGTGTTATGCCATGTTTACATAGATTATACAACACACAAAAAGTATTGTTGGACAGCTTGATTGGGATGAATGTTGGGTCATGCATGACATTCAGCGAATTAATGAGCTATTGAACAGATGACGTTGCCCGGTGCAATACGAAGAATCTATTCAACCAGCTTCTGCAATAGATCCATGACACGTAGATTCTACTCTACACTGAAATATACATAGCACAGTACATGTGCGGCGATATGCGTGGCATACACTGGCGTTACTAAACCTAATTTTTGGATGCGCGTAGGCAGAGGCGGACGCAGTGCAGTTAGTTCATGTGTAGCCAAGTTATATTCAACACAATTATAGATTCTACACGGAACAGCGAGTCGCTAATATAGAGATCGGGGACAAGTGTTAATTTGGAAGGTCATCGTTTTGGATTTTTAAAGCTTTACCGTTGTAAATGCTGTAATTTTCATGTTTATATGGTAATCTTGTTTTGCTTATTTTGACGAGGATGCTGTCATTGTGATTGTTTGTGTGATCCGGATATATTAACATGATTAAGTTAAGGTTGGACAACGCATATTCCTTCAATATCTGGGTGAGTGATGATTAACATCGATACGTTAAAAGCTTTACGTTTTAAATTACGCGTTTGAACTTTGAGATATTCTCTTGCTTGGCTTAGAATCTAACTTAGATCTTACGTTAGAAGGGTCTAGCCTAAGGCTAAATTAGATCTATAACAGCTTGATCGGTAGACATCGAGTGTTTGTATAAAGCCAATACTTCAACTGTTTTATTTCGTGCAAAGGCATTGGAATATTTACATATTCGGTTTAGACTTTCGGCATTTGTGCAGTGGTCTGTGATTCTGATTTTTCTTGTTTGTCCTTATCTATAAGTAAAGTTAACTTTCATTCTTCCGGCTTACGCGTCGTTGAATAGATCAAGGTTCAATTGCACGCTCGATGTAATATCAGTAACGACCTTGCACTCATAAACATTGAAATATTGCTATTACTTACAAAGTTCCATGATAATTAGCTTTAAGGCGACAAAAAAAATCTGAAAAAAAGTGACTAGATATAAGAATTAGAGAAGGCATTTAAAGCTCATAGCCCCAGTGATGTGCAAATTCCTGTTTGATAAATTATTCAGCGTAAGAAAACTGGATGCACATAATGCTTTTGAACTTAAATAAAGTTGAATCGCATTTTAAAAGAAGCCTTTGTGTTGATTTTCACGAAATCCTAATTATGCTTTCAACAGGCAAACAGCGCCACATTTAAAATATTTCGCTCTAAATGTCCCACTTAGTTTGAATATGACCAATACAATGTATTGTATGCCTTATTCATTACCATAAACTTATTTAATGTTCGTCAATAATTTTGTGTCAAATTGGATTCATTTGTGAGAAGGATGGTTGTTCATTATAGCGCATGACCTTGAGTTCCGAACTTACTTAAAATTTGACTTTAATTTTTATGCAATATAGTTCATTAGTCATAAGAATCAATATGTCCTCTCAGGCTCAATTTTGAGTTGCAATGCCTATAAATTCACTACCTTGTGTCAAATTATTTGGATGCATTATCCAAATCTGTAATGTATATTAAATTTACAATATAAACCCCTCCCCAAAAAGTTTGCAATGGACTATGGGCCCATGATTAACTTTTTCAAGGTATGGGCTGAGTTATTCTGATATTCATACCATTGGAAAGATAATTTATTCCCGCTTTTTATTGATATCCCCTATTTGTAATGATTTTGTCATGTTCATGCTCACAGAATATCAAAATATGGAGAAAGTACAAAGTTCAAAATGTTGTAAAATGCAAGCTTTTATTGAATCACTATTGATATTTGTTACCGCAACTTGACTGTCAGGTCCTGCATAACTTTGGGGATATTTTTTCTAATTTTTCTGATTGAATTCTATACCATTGTCAAGTTTAATCTTCATTTCCGCCTCTTAGATATGATACCATTATTATGTCATGGTGATTGTCATGCGCTGCATCCCAATGAAACTGAATACCAACCTGAATACATGGCAAAGCGAAAGAATAATTTTCAGTTTAAAATTTCTGTTTTGAACCTCTGATACATTTTAATGTGGGTTTTAATCATCAATTTTCATAGCATATAAAAGTTCTTTATTATTTTCCTTGTTTATTGATGCCCTAATTTGCAATAACGTAAATGCATAGGTTTGAATGGCGAAATAACTCATGAATATAATCAAAATTTTTTGTAAAATAAGTAAAAAAATTTGCGTAAAAAAATGCAGATTGTTGTTTGCTGCGCATACAGACTGTAATAGCTGACAATCAGGCATTCAATTTTGCAAACATTTTAATCTTCTGAACTTCCCTGCCTACATTCGGGTGTTCTGAGCGCATGGCAAGAACCAACTCCTCGTTACAAATTAGGGTGTCATTAAAAGAGAATAAGTTTACTTGAGCAATGGTATAATTAATATCAATAAAAAATTCAGAAATAACCCAAAAAAGTTATCAGGGCCTTAAAGTCGGTGGTGCGGATACTTCTACTTTGGATAAATCGCATTTGCAAATAACTTTGACTTTTTACATTACCATATTCTGAATATTCTGTGCATTGAAGGCATGACACATCATTACAAATAGGTATAGTCAATGAAAAAGGGTGAATAAATTAAGGCTTTTCCAATGGTAAGAATAATCAGGAATAACTAAAGCGTACCTGAAAGTTATCATGGCCCAAAGTCCATCTTGCGAAATCTTTTTGGAGGGCTGGTTTAATATTGTCTCTAGCTAGCTGGCAAGCCCCGTAGCTAATGCGCACGGGCTAGCAACAGTGGGGCGCCCCTAAACCCGCCCCTTTTTTTCCCAGCAACTCCGCATACTAGCCCAGTGGAATTATACAGACAATAATGGCCGCCCGACGCAATCCATAGTTATAGGTATAGCATTCATTGATCGATTGACTGGGAATGAATTCCTGTCTCCTACCCTGCTCAAATTTTATCATCCATTGTCAATTTTTATTACTCTTTATATCTGGTAAAAGGAAAGACTATTATCACTTATTGACTCCGAGAAAAGAGTCATTTTTATATTGAACGCGTATTCGACCAGAAACTTACGCCCAAAACCATTTTATCTCACTTTTAAATTCACACTTCCAATTAATATTATCCAGACGATACAAACCTAAATGAATGCAAATGAGCCAGAAATGACATTACATGTAAATTTCGACCCTATCATTGTTATTCAGCCAGTGCACAGTTCTCCGCCTTTCCACCCGTCAATTGTTACGTCCAAATGTATTAATTAAATGTGCCAACGATAGTAGTTCTACTTTGTTGTGTTTCGTTCGTGACACTTTCCTTATTCATGATGGCGCTTTATTCTTTGGCTGAGGGGCAAATCCTCTTTCTGTCCTGTCTTCTGATTTGTTCGCATCATCTATCTTTCCTTTTCCTAAAAATTGTTGTCCAGCTACAATTTATTTGCAATTCATAACTAAAAGGAAAAGACCCGGGGGGGGGGGGGCATTTCACCATCAAAAGGACTTGTGCGGACATTTTATCACGACAAATATATTGCTCTCAGCCAATCAGAATGCAGAGCATTTCAGCTATGCTTATAACAGTTTTGTCGATAAAATCGTCGACAAGTCGCTTTCATGAATGCCCCCTAGGTAGAGTCGCCTTTTTCCGTTTTAACAAATTATATTCTCTGATGATCTCACATCCCTTAACTGGCCAATTCCGTTTTATCACCCAATTTTAATATACTTATAAATAATAGTTTATAAATAATCACGTTTTCCTTAATAATCCTTGTCCTTTCCCGTGTAAGTACATACTTAATTTCAGAAATAAAAGCTCTTTTTCAGATCAAAAACCAATCAATTTTATGTAAATTTTTCATTTGGAGTTTTTGAATTTTGCCTTTCTAAAATCAGAAAATACACCCTTTATTAATTTTTCAACGAAATGATATTTTCTTTTCCATCGCGGAAGCGTCTCGCGCGAAGTCAGATACCATGACATTAGTGAACCTTTATTGTTTGAATATATCCAATCTACACCTCTATTTAATGCCAGTACGAACTGACAGCCTTGTATAGCACCACTCAAGTCCTCAATTGCTCGATTCTGCCCTGATTCCTAACCCACATGCCATTATCACGAAATAGTGTAGTCTTATAATTCAGGCTCCTTTGAATGATAACACACCATTTTTTACTACTCCAAACGAATTCACACCATGGTAACTATCTGTTGGCATAGTATCAAAACTTTTCCCCTCAAAACATTTTAGTTTCCAATACAAGTAAATCTGTAGGTTAATTATACACCATTTTGTTAATAGTTATTTTCAAAGGGTATACTTTAAGACTAGCTATGTATAACACACCAGTCAATGGAGAGTGCTGCTCAGTTCGCTCTGTCTTTGCTTTACTCACTGCTAAACTGAACACATAACATGTTCTCAATCAAATAATTTTTGAACAAAAGAATATATCTTCTATTTGTGTTTTTTTAATTACTGCATAAATTCTTTATTCTGACTAGTCATACAAGGGCAACTAATTAATATAAACTCTGTGCAGTCTGTTTATAATTTAGAGCTTTTCAATTTATACCATAAGATTTTTTTTTAAATTCTAGCTACATGTAGTTGTACTAGGGATACTAATTAACATAAACGCGCCTGGCAATCTATTTTATATTTTAGTTTCAATCTATACCATCAGATAATTTATTTTAAAAAATTTAT
The DNA here is from genome assembly GCA_940671915.1 of Paracentrotus lividus. Classification (NCBI taxonomy): domain Eukaryota; kingdom Metazoa; phylum Echinodermata; class Echinoidea; order Camarodonta; family Echinidae; genus Paracentrotus; species Paracentrotus lividus. The sequence continues at coordinate 49,135 of CALNVZ010001831.1, read as the reverse complement.
TGGGTGGTTTGGGGGTGTAAATCACTATT
>CALNVZ010001831.1:9796-49006 GCA_940671915.1 Paracentrotus lividus | reverse complement strand
TATTATCTCGGTAATATATGGAACATGAATAAAATGGGCAAACCTTAAATTTTAAATTTAAAATTTCAAGGTCTTCTTTCAAAGTGACCATATCTTAGGTCAAATATATTTAAGTGAAAACAAAATGATTTTTAACTTCAATTTGTCACCATCTTACCTTCAGATGAAAAATACAAAAAATATCTACATTTTTATCGTTCTATGCATGAATCTACATCAGCTTATTACTACAGCATCTATGCATCTACAGCAACTAAATCTACAAAGAAAAAGCAAGCAACTACTACAGGAGTGAAAGATAAGTATGATGTTGTTGGTAACAAAATTTTACTAGCATAAAAACTTATGCAATAAATCTGAATTAAATAAAATACAAAGAATATTATTTTTAATTATAATTTTTATCAAGATGTCTTGATCTTTCACCTGGTTCAATCAGAAGTAATCTCTCAATTATGTTTCATGGCGATTATAAAACAAATCTATTTGTTTGTGTCAATCTTTAGGACCAATTTCAAAAAGAAGAATATTACAATTTGTCTTGTCATAGCACCTAATATGTTCATCAGTCAGTTGGCTCTTTGCTAATCATTGCATATGTTTAGAACCTTAGTACAATATAATTCAAATGTGTTTTGGCATGGTACATGTACCAAAAATAAGGACATAGGCAATACAATACATTATATCTCACAATATTAGAATTCAAAGTTGTTCATTAAAACAGGAACTTTGTCATCAGTCATCAATATATATCAGTAAAAGTTGGATGGCTTGTAGAATGCTGTCAAACAAATCTTGTATTGAAGTTGCTCGGCTTTTAACATACATGCTGGTAGGCCTCCTATGTACAAATATTCACAGGATAAGTAAATGTCTGCTAAGAGAAACATCAGTTACAAATAAAGACAACCAAGTCTGGTATTCTAACAAACAAATTGAACAGTATTGAATAGAAACTATATTAGCTTGTGATTTCTATAATTTTTTTTCTTTATAAATTTATAGTTATCACCCTTAATACATTTATTTTCCATTTCAAATTGTCTTAAAATGATTCTAACATAAAAAATCTTAATATCTTACAATAAGAGGTTGAAGTCCTACATGATTAATATATTTCAAACCAAGACTTCATATTTTGACAAGTTGTCCCTCTGGAGCGTTGTCTATTGAATGGTTTTCCACTGGCTTAGCTGGATCAACTGTTTCATCCCCATAAAAAGGAACAAGGAAATTAAGACCCAAGTTCCCTACATAAAGGTCTTAACAAAAAAAATTCTATGTGGAATATTTCAAGTCATTAATAAAATAAAATTTACAATAATAATTGAGCACACACTTCTACCCGATTACAGTTACGTATTTATGTCCATGTTGCGATTGGAATTGTAGAACTTGCATACATTATAGGCACTCTGACGTTTAAATTGTGGCATCCTTTCTCTCACTGCTTCACCTGTGCATCAATACTGAAACTAAATTAGTACTTTTTAGAGTTAAACTCACAATGTAATGGTGATGAGCTTATAAAAACTGTTAAATAATTTAAAGCAAACACTAATATTTCAGAAATGAGTACATACAAAACTAAAGATCTATATCCCGGGTGATTTAGTAAGTAAATGATAGAAGATCTCTAAATGAAATATCTCTTTCTGGTTCTCAGACAACACATACATCTTGATGTTATTGCACTAATTGGTTCAAGGCGAATTTTACTGTTGGTATTTACGCCTAAAGTTTGGGGGTATATTTTATGATTTTAATTTTTTTTTTTGCACTTCTTTATTTTTTATCTTTTTCTTCTTTTTTTTCATTTTCTGTGTTATGTTTTTTTCAATTTTTTCAATTTTTTATTATTTCTTTTTATTTAGTTTGATAATAATTTTTGAACTTTGTTTTGGAGCATAATGGTATGAAAGATGTTTTTCTTGGAATGTTTGAATACACAAGACATGTGATGACTAGCAAATACATAAAACAAGTAATATATGCAGCTAAGGCAACAAACACACAATATTTACAACAATAGTATTCCTTATAAGTTTTTAAAAGAATCAATGATATATCCAAATACATGTATAGGATGCTGCATAAGTCTCTCTCTTTTTGGAGCCAAGCTAAATTCCTATCCCATTTATCAACTACATGTATAGGATATATCACATACATTCAAATTTGAAAAGTACAGGTGTAAATAGCAAGTCCTGCAAAAACACACGACTTTTGGTACACATGTGACTACATGTATGTACAATTCTAACAGAGAACAGTTAGATATACCCATTCTGTACTTACATCCAGGTATCTCTTCACGTAAGCATTAACAATATAATCATCATAAAACTGATCTAATAATCAGTTTCATATACATGTACATGACTTTATAGCCTCTAATGCTTCTTCTCTCGAGAGTTAAGAGGAACCCCCCCCCCCCCCTACAAAACTGCCACATAGTTTGGCAGATCTAGAATATGTACAAATATTATCAACAATTTTGATTTATTTTAGGTATGGAAAACTATAAATGTAAGAGCAAATTTCCACATATATTTTTCCTGTTGATTTTATATTAGAGTGATATATAAACTGGACATAAAATGGGTCCGTGTCTGGTCAATGCACTGTATAGCAACATAATATAAAAAGCATAAAAGAAAACCACGCTTCTTTTGAAAAAAAAATGTATTAAAAGGAAGCCTGGTGTTACATAAATATTCATTAACAACACATTTTACAATATGAATATAGCTCCATATGGGAATTCTATGTACATGTTTATGAAACACTAAAGTCCAGTATATCTTGCTTTCAAGATAAAAAAAAGAAAGAAAAAATACACATCGATCTTCATATACAAATGTAAACCTTCTTAAAACATAGGCCTACTTTCAACGATTTTTTGGGGCATGATTGTTTTAGGTGTGATATCAATATACATGTATATCAAGTTTTGTATATGAATGTCACCATATGACATATCAACTATACACAATTAAAAATTCAAGTGTGTACATGTATATACATAAATAACATCAAAAGCAACTTTTAAAATGCATGTATTATATTCCTGAATATATTTACACAGTAATGAGTGAGCAATAATAGACTCTATTTTGGAAGAAACATACATGTGCATCGACACATATTGAAAACACTAATGGCAAACTATACAAAATATATCAATTTGTGTTAGTTCTAGATTAATTTTCATGATAATATTATTTGCGTTTTTAAGAGTTTTTTCATACAAGGCAGTCCGTGAAGTACTCTTAGGTGGCAAGACTGATGAAACTTGTAGATTGGTAGTAGCTTCCAGTGATATTGCATAAACTATATACTTAAAGAGATAGGCCCTGCATTGTATGTAAGTGTGCAAAATAAGCATGATACGGTTCCACTTGAAATTGAATAATTGAAATATCATTAGCATTGGTAATGCAGCATGTTATGTCAAAACAGACATAATTATTGCAAATTTGTTTAAATACCCTGCATTCAGATTAATCTAGTACTCCACATGGCTGCATACCAGCTCCTTGATAGTGGAGATGATGCACACATTGTGTACAGCTACCATCTTATAACCTGATATAATGGTATATTGGTTTAAAAGTTGTGTCTTGATCAAATAATCTTTGGATAAAAAGTATGATTGTATCATTGCTCAATATACATAGAACATCCCCCTCTACCAACAAGTGAAAACTTTATCAAATTGGATACAAATTTTAGGCATTTTTTTCATGAGCAAATTTAGCATACATGAAAAACAGTTGGGACATTGAGATACATATTTCATTTTTTACTAATACCGAGTATTATGTAGCAAGAATTGATATCTTAGCCAAGATGTGATCTCTTGTTTTCCTATTGCATGTAGCGTTGTTTTCCCAGCTCCAGCTGTACCTTAAAGTACAATACTTTCATTTTGGTGCGATCTCTTGTTTTCCCAATGTATGAAGCATTGTTTTCCCAGCTCCAGCTGTACCTTGGAGTACAATACTTTCATTTTGGTGCGATCTCTTGTTTTCCTAATGTATGAAGCATTGTTTTCCCAGCTCCAGCTGTACCTTGAAGTACAATACTTTCATTTTGGTGTGATTCCTTGTTTTCCTATTGTATGAAGCGTTGTTTTGCCAGCTCCAGCTGTACCTTGAAGTACAATACTTTCATTTTGGTGTGATCCCTTGTTTTCCTATTGTATGAAGCGTTGTTTTGCCAGCTCCAGGTGTCCCTTGAAGTACAATACTTTCATTTTGGTGTGATCCCTTGTTTTTCTATTGTACCGTATGAAGCGTTGTTTTCCCAGCTCCAGCTGTACCTTGTAGTATAATAGGCTAATATTCATCACAACCACATTATTTTCTTCATTCTTCATTTGCACTTTCCCATCATCTAAGCCTGTTTCTTGTTGACTTTTTGAGAGGAAGTTTGTTTTGAACGACCTAAAGGAACCAATAGTTAAATAATTAAAAGTGATTTTTACAGTAAAAAATCAAGAAATTCATTTTCAAAGACTTTACTCTAATAATTAATCACTCTCCACCAATTTAAGAATGTCATGACTTTATATATCTATATAAAGTTTATATGTGCTTTAGGATTTCCACACTCAGTCAATAAATAAACACCTCTTGCCCATTAAAAGTGCATTTCTCATCCTGCATAAGCCTCAGGTGTCGTTGATCCTCAACATCTAGCTCTTTCTAAACTTTTCAAACTAACCTCCTACCCAACTCCAGAGTCAAAGAACTTTCAATGAACTGCGGCCACTTATAGTACGAAGAACTAAAACACAAATAAAATGCTATCAATTCAGCAGTCTTATCTCTTCCAACCCAATCCAATGCCAAGCAACCGACCCCCCAAAATTCCTAAAATCCGCTTCAAAATGCTCTGAATAAGCTTGATCACTTACAATAAGAAGACGCTTCCTGTAATCAAGATCACGTTCACCTAGTCGCCGTACTGCAACAGGTACTTCCTCCCGTTTCAGGATGATTTCAAGCTGGTTTCTAGGAAAACTCTTGGCTGGATCTATTTGATTGTTGTTGATCAGTCCCACCAGGTACTCACTGTAGTGTACCCTTGAGAGCGAAATATAAATCACATAGAGACATTTGGCCTAAAAAGCTTATTTGGAGTAAAACAAGGATTGAGAAAGTGCTATAAGTCAGCAAGCATGATTGTATTTTTCATGTTTTGTTTTGCTTGTTTATTGTTTGTTGAATTTATTCAATAAGATTCAGCATGCATTTGTTTAAACAGTTGACATTGGTTAAACACAGATTCAACATGTATCTGACGCTTGCAAGAATTCTGTGTCAACAAATGTCCCCCAAATAAGACTCCTTTAAGAAGATGGTTTTACACAAGTAAAGTTTTGAGAGATTGAATACAGTGAGTGATTTCATGTTCGGTGTTATAATCGGTGTTAGTGCTTATTTTGGAGCAGAAGTCTGATCTAACACCGAACGTGAAATGGAAATAAAATCACTCGGTGTTAGGTGTTGACCTCTAAATTTTGACGTATTTCCGGTAGCTGGTGTTTCATTTTGTGTCAAATGTCGTCTGCTGAACCTACATGTAGCTCTGCAGGCGGTGTTAAATTTCATGTGCAAATTTCCATTGACTAACACTAAACCCCTATAGGGATTAAGAAAAAGTTCATTTCACACTCGGTGTTAGTGTTGGTGTTGGCCAACGTTTGGTTTGTCTGGTGGCAGTGGAGGCTCGAGTGGCAGAGTATCAATACTTTATTTTACAGAATAATTAATCAATTAATATATTAGACCAAAGAGGGTACTTCAAGACCTACAAAATTGGTTAGTTTTGGGGTTAACGAGATGGATTCACAAATTGGCTACTTACTCTTCAAGCCTAACAAGGGTCCAAGAAATTTCATCTAAATTCATTAGAAAAAATCATTAGAAAATATAAAATAAGGTATTCCGTAGTAAATCGTATAGGGAATAAATATCATCAACATAGATGTCTTCTCAATCTATATTTTAGGAACAAAAGGCATGATCAATCACACTGCTAATCTGAATCGATGTATGAAATTATAGGGTCTGGGGGCTACGCGCTGCGAGGCCCAGCATGGTTTTGAAGTGAACTAGGTAACGCTCCATTTCCTGCTGCTTGAAAAAAACTGCCCAAGATATGAACTGTAAACTTACCGTTTCGTCAAAAAATACCCATCATTAGGTAAATTTGTATCAAAGAGAGATTTGAAGAAGGATTAATTTTCGATTTACTGGTATGATTCTAACCTTTTAGGGCCTTCTTCAGGTACATTGTATATTCAAACAGTTTTAAACAACAAAACCGAATTGCGTCAACGCCATTTTTCTTCAGACGGTGTTTGGCTATAGGCGATCCGGATCCGCGCGTGTTGGGATATCGGTATCGACTCTCATCTAGATCTGAGCTCGGTGTTTGAGCTCGATTTTAGCAGAATTTCACTCTGCTAACACTAACAGCAACACCAACACCGAACGTGAAATCACTCAGTGTGTCCCACAAAAAATGATAATGGCACTTTAAATGGGTATAATATTAAAATTACAAAATTACATTGTTTATATCTTTACACCCATTAACTACAATTTGTTTTCTACAACTGGATGAAATTTTATGTAATATGGTCCAAGAATCACAAAGATATGAGCATTTTGTCATTACACATCAGGAAACCTCTCAATCCAAGTTTGTATTGAGTAGTACCGGATTTGTCGAATAAAATAAACCCAAGTTTGATAATATCTCAGTAGTAATTATGAAATTTCACTGTAAAGTGCAACTCATTACCATTTTAATGATACCTGTCTCAGCTCACCAATATCATGTATTACCGAACCCCATTGTTTTAAATATGTCTTGCAAAATTGTGAGTGGTTCACTTTTACGCTCATTGATGATCAAAGTTGGGTTTCCTTTAAGGCACCTTTGAATAACGCATCTCAAGGAGCGTGAAAGTGAACACTCACAATTTTGCAAGACTTTTCAGAACAATGGGGTTCAGCAATGCGCGATATTGGTGAGCTGAGGGACATATCATTAGAATGGAAATAGGTTGCACTTTGCAGTGATATAAATTTCATAATCACTACTGAGACATTTTTCAAATTATTAATGATCAAACTTGGGTTTCTTTTATTTGATATACCCGGTACTACTTAATACAAACTTGGATGGAGAGGTTTCCTGATGTGTGATGAAAAAATGCTCACATCATTGTGATTATTGGTCCATATCACATAAAATTTCATCCAATTGTAAAAAACGAGTTGTAGTTTACGGGTGTAAAGAAAGAATTAATATAATATTGTAATTTTAATATTATACCCATCTAAAGTGCCATTAGCATTTTTTGTGGGATGCACTGTATAATGACAGCACTTCTATCCAAAGACTTCAAAATATGGGACCTACACAACAATGTATAGCTGACTTCTACATGTAACAAGGTTCTTGGGGGTAATAATAAATGGAGGTTCGACTTTCACAAGACATTACCATACAGTAAAAGATACAAAACATCTGTATCGAACGACAATCCAACATGTACGTGTACATTTCAGAAGTTCAGAAGATTTCTAACCTAAATGAAGATCTGAGTGTTTAATATACAAGACCAAATGTCTTAATGTAACAGAGATCATGCCAAGAGAGCCAATTCTATACCTGCACAACCCAGCATTTTTCGGAGTGACATTCCTGCCACATTTATTATCCACCAATCCATTAGGTCCATCCTGTTGCTCCTTGACTCCACAAATCCCCTCCTCATTCTCCTCGGCTCCTTCTGGAGGATCCTTGTTGTAATGTACACCAGCATCCTATTAAGAGTCATTTATTTGAGGCTGATAAAAACTATTGAGAACACTTCTGGTACAGGTACAGTCCACTCCCGCTTTCATGAGCATGCATGTAATATTTTGTTGTAAATATATTGAGGCAGTTTACCCAGTACCAATTCTATCAAGTGCCTTGGTGTTCACTATAGCTAGATTTTGTTAAGATGTATTTGGCTTAGTCTTAAGGATGTCTTTATAATGGGATTGGACTGTAAATATGAAGTGATGAAAAAAATCTTCAATTCATGTGTATATGCAATTAATCATAATCATAAAAATTATCACTAATTTTATTATTTACAATAAAGAATTATATATTTGCCTACTTTGCTATTCGTCCTCGAATCGCCCAACCTACCAATACTTTAACTCCGAAAATTTTGCTCTATTGTCTCCTATCATCCCTTCCACTATAAGAAGGGCGCCCTCTTGCGATAAGGGCACTCGGCAAAAGCCTTCCCATAAATCCTCCTCTTGTCTCATACCACCCTAAAACTTCCATGTAGTGATGGAACGGGGGAAGGAGGGAGGGATTGTAGGCAAATATATAATTCTTTATTGTAAATAATAAAATTAGTGATAATTGTTATGATTTACTTCAAAAGAATGATATATTTGCCTACTTTGCTATACGACCAGCACCGACCAGTACTGGGGAAGGACAACACCTACAGTTTTAGTTGGTTATGGATGACGCCGTCGCCATGATAGGAACATAGAAATAATTTCCTTCCATCACAGAAACGTCCCCAATGTCAGTCTTACATATTTCCTCCATGGAAATTCCCTGAAATTAGGCCCACGAAAGGCTGATACCCTTCGTAACGTGGGTCCTAAGATAGAGTCAGGTCCCCTGGCTCTCGGTTCCGCTACTATCCGTCTCGAGATAGTACTTCTCTATACTGGTCCAAAAGATTCCCTGGATATAACAAAAAGTTGGTCAGATTATGGAACTTTTTGACATTTTTCAGGAATCATTGAATGTCTTCACCGGGTACCACACTTTGTCGATGTGCATCGATGAGAATTTCTGACTTAAGGGACGTAGGAAAATTCTTTTACAGTCCCGGAACTCTGTCTGATTCTACGCTCAAAATATGCCGTTATGGATAAGACGAACACCTCCATTTTCTCAACGTATGAGACTCGTTGAAAAGAAAAGCGTGCAACGAACTCTTCGTTGCCCTGACCCTATCGCAATCAGGGAGTACTTCTTGATAGTCGTGTCCAGACAAGATGCAGAAACAGCAGTGCAAAAGAGTGTTAACTAGGGCCTGAGGCACTCGCGGCCACTCCAAGTAGGGACCCAAGGTCTGAATTAGGGTCTCTCAAGGGACAGAGAACTAAGAAGAACTGAAAACTGAGGAACAGCTGAAACTGACGATCCATCTACTAAACTTAGAATAATAGCTGAAATAGCTGCTCTATATCCACCTAGGGTAAACAACGAATTAACCTCGTCGAGCGAGCGATGATGAAGACCGCTATGGACGGGAGAAAGATTTCTCTCGAACCAATAAAAAGTTTACAGTTTGGAAGAGAAAACTTTTCGAGTGGATACACTCCTACTTTCTACTAGCAGAGAGGAGCGCGATCGTAGATCTCTGTAGCTCGGACTGAATTCGCGATAGCGGCTGAACAGTTAATAGAAGATGTTTCAGGTGCTCGAGAATTATCCCTAACCACTGCTGGTATACTAAGTTCTCGCACCACGACAAGTGCCATGGTTCCTCTGTCAACAGAGGGAGAAAACTCCCGCAACCATGCCCGGCTGGGCCAGAGAGGAGTGATGAGAATCACCGACGCTCTGTCCTTCCAAATCCTTCCTAAGGACAAACGGAAACAGACTAAAGGGAGGAAGCATAAGACTTCCGATCTGTTCCGGGAATCGAGACCGCGTCCCAAGTAGTCCCCGTCACCTCCCTTATCTTGAACCTAATTTCGGAATGCGGATGTTCATTGCTGACGCGAAGAAGTCTAACTGAGGTCGAACTTGCGACTTAGCTGCGTGAAGATCCGGGTAAACAGCGACCACTCTGATGGGAGTTACTTTCCTGTCGATGGGAAAAGGGCTATAACGTTCTCCATTTCCGGTATGTGCGAAACGACTGGACCGATGTTCTCGCTGTTGCACCAGACCCAGAGTTGCAAGGTTTCTCTGTTCAAAATCAGGGAGAGTGAACCTCCTTGGGGAGTGATGTAAGACATCACTCCCGTGTTGTCTGTTTAAATCGGAAGCTGTCCGGTCCTTGCAATGGTCCTTGAAGTGGGGAAGAAATTTCCACACCGTTGGACGCTCCAAAGCGTTGATGTGTGGTAAGGTCTCGGAGATTCCAATCACCGAAGTCAAAAGACCTTGATAATGACCTCTCCCTCCTAACTGTGATGCATCTGTGGTCTATTTCCAGTAGAAAAGAAAATCCTCGACGGAGGCGAACTGACATTCAGACTAAAAAGTTTCAAGAGCCGAAACTGAGAGGTCGCGTTATTAGTCTGCCATTTTGGGAACCAGGACTAATAACTTCGATAGTCATCATAAACATCCTTGTCATTTTATCGCTTGAACCCTTCTCAACGCGATCCGAGGCCCCGTTAGGCGGCTCGGAACTTCTACTATCTCCAAACTGGGTCTCGTCAGATGATTCGCGATGTCCGGTTGAGTCCCTAGATAGGTTGGAAACAACTCCTAACTCTTTCAATAGATGATGAAGTCTAAAACTTTGAGTCTGTTGATGGTCTTCACATTGAGGAACACACGAATCGAACCTCCGTGCTTGGGGAAAAAGACTATAGGAGATAGGCACAAAATGTGGGTAGATTGTGACTACCTCTATTTCTTCTCTTGAGCTGTGCTCCATGACAAAGGACACGTCGAAAGGATGGGTGGATGACTCCTGAGGATACCCCCGGGTAGAGGTTCCTCTAGGTCTATAAAGAGACCGACTCTGATCATTGAAAGGATAACAATCGTTTGTGATCGATTTCCAAATCGGAGGAATCTCCGGAGTCGTCATTCCACCGGACCCATTATTTCCCAACGTTGGCGGGAAGTCACCTCTATCGCTTCCCTCCCCTACAAAAAAGGGTGAGAGTTTGAAGCGGAGCTGAACTACTCCTGTCACCGTCTCTACCCCCCTGACCATCGTGACCTCCGCGACCCGACTGGCCCTGATGCGGAGCGTCGCTTCTGACCTCATTGTCAGACGGTTGATCCTGGTAGGAAAAAGGTCGACGTGAGGGTTGTTGGTACAAACCGATTGCGTAATGAACAGTCTCGGAGGTTGTTTCCAAATCTCTCTGACCTTCTCTGAAGTTCCTTAGCCTTCTTCTCGGCCTCTGCAACATCCTGACCCCCACGGGATTAGGAGTCCACCGGAATCCTGTCCAGTATATCTGGGAACAAGCCATTCTTGCCCCTACATGTAAGTTCTCTCAAAATCTCTTCCCTGCGGTCTCTATCCGTCTGGTGGGAACGAGGTCACAGATGAGAGGCCGCCAGGGATGAAACTTTTTCAAGACAAAAATTTTACCCTGTCGGAAATCGAAACTCCAGCTCATTAGAGACGCTAGGAGTTTGATCCCCCTGATATTAACCTCCCTCAATTTGACTCCGGGAGCAATCGGACTAGCTACAAGTGAACCTTCTTTGTTCGTGTGGTCCGATTAGTGACCCTTAGTTTATCTGTCGTCCCAAACAGTATCGGAGATAATGTCTGAAAAGAAAGACTCCTCGCCCTCCTGGCCGAAGGATGAATCTCACCTTAGTCGTTCTCTTAACTCTCTTGTGAGTTTTAGGGAGATAACTCAAGGATCTGTTTCTCGTCAGATCTAAATCGGGAATTCCATATGACTCTGTGTTACTTCCGGTTCGAATCCTGTATATGGATCGTATTTAGGATAAAATCCGGACTCTCCCGGACAGCCTCGGTTGAGTCTGAAACTGAGCAGTGAACTTTCTCTTCCGAGGGTATCTCCTTCATCTGAAGAAATAACTCAGACGTCCTCTTTGACCGATCAGATAGACGGGTCTAAAACGTCGCGGCTTCGTTGACCAACACCCTCGAAGCGCGATCTGAGTACCACTTGCAAGGATGGGACGATGATCTGGTATCAAACACCCCCTCCTCCTCTTAGTTAGAGGAATCTAAAATTTTTTCGGTGCCGATCCGTGAGAACTGAACTCCATGGAGGGAGAGGCTAATCCCCTCGGATCTGTGCGTAACCTTCTTAGGTTCCGACGGAAACTCATACAACGGAGTGGTCGAAGCGACATGACTCTGAGGGATGATCTGCTGTGACGTCTGGCCCGAAAATTTTAGCAACCAGCAACTGCGACGTGGTAGAAGTTGACCCATTTCCAAGAGACTCCGGTACCAATCCCAAGTCCCTACCGGTGGGTCTCGAATTTTGCTGACAGTAAGATCTCCGATTGACTACTGGCGCTGTCGAGAAATCTTCCGAAAATGTAGGGAGAGCTTCTAACTCTGTCCCGCGAAATGGATTCCATCGGGAACTAAACCCGAGACTTCAAGCCTACTAGATAGGTGCTCTACCGTTTTGAAAGGTAGACAGACTTCGGAGAATTAGACAGAAGATGGAATTTCGATAGACTCAAAGAAAGATTAAATTCTTCTAAACACCCTAGTATTCTGAGAAGGAGGGTCTTCCGACAATCTTGGTAGATTAGACACCCTCCTGACGATCTCAAACTTCTGGATTGATTTCGAACCAAAAGGTGATCTTTGTCGTTGGAAGTTGGGTCCCTTATATGAGAAGCACTGACGAACACGTTAGACCGATCACATCCCGCTGAATAATTTCGCGGTCCTTGGAGATTGTTCACATGGCAATCAATTAATTACGATCGATTTGCCATGATCGTTGCTTGAAATTGCCCTTCAATCAAAAGGGATGCGTTGCTGGGTCGGCCAGGCGCTGCAAGGTCTTCCCTGGAAGGTAATATTGAGGTTCTCGTGACGACTTCACCAGAGCTTGCGGTAACGTGGATGTAGACTTATGAATTGCCCCCATGACTTACGCACCTCTGTGCGGGGTTGTGAGCCCCGACTTTATTAACGATCAATTTTGGAGCGATCGAATTAATTAAAATTTCTGACTTGAATTATTTATCAGAAACAATCCATAGTGATCAGTTCTGGAGCGATCGTTTTACCAGGGTAGGAACCATTAGTGATCGAGATTGTAGAGATCGACATGTTTATGATCGATTCTGACATGATCGATTCACCAGGGATCGATTTTGGTGGGATCGATTCATTCATACTCGATTATGTCATGATCGATTCCTCAGAGATCGATTCTGGCGGGATCGATTCAATTGCGATCGATTTTGTTGTGATCGATTCAATTGTGATCGATTCTGATGTGATCGATTCAATTGTGATCGATTCTGTTGTGATCGATTCAATTGTGATCGATTCAATTGTAATCGATTCAATTGTGATCGATTCTGTTGTAATCGATTCAATTGTGATCAATTCTGTTGTGATCGATTCAATTGTGATCGATTCTGTTGTAATCGATTCTGTTATGATCGATTCTGTTGTGATCGATTTACCAGGGATCGATCCCTGGCTATCGATACTTGATCGATCTCAGGTGGTAACCCGACCTTCGATCGATATTGATCTAGATTTGGAAAGGTCTCACGATCGATCCCACAACTTCCACTAGATCGATGGAGAAACCATGATCGTTAATTGAAGTTGCCCTCCTCGATCCCTCACCAAGATCGATTTGGGGTGCGTCACTGGGTCGGCCGACAGACGTCGTAACCTTCCCTGGGAACTCGCTATTTTGCGATTCCCGCGACGACTTTACAGGGGTTTGCGGTACCGTGGGTGTGGTCTTACGCGTTGCCACTGGCCCATACGCCCCCCTGTGCGGGGTTGTGAATCTCGATATTTTCTTCAGGTATTCTGGTCTGAACAGCTTTCGTTCCGTCCGATATCCGCGTCTGTCTAACTGCTCCGTGGCTTCTACTATAATTTGGTAGAGATCCCAGACTTCGTGACTTCCCGGTATTCACATCTCTCCGATGAGCCGGCGATGTCGGAAGTCTTCGGAGAAATCACACTTGGATAGTGGTCTTCTTCCCTCGGATTAATTACCTCCTGCAATATAAGAAAAGAAAAACACAACGGAAAATTATACAACGAGCTAAAAGCTCTGCCCTGGGAAGGGAATTAAAGTCACAAAGGACTCGCCCCACCCAAACAAAAACACCACTATACCGTGTGTGATGAAGCGCGGTACGGGAGAACAAAGGAACCCGAACCACGGGGATGCACTCAAAACACGCACGTAATGAATGGTCAAAACCAAGGGAGAAGTCGCCGTCAAACCAAGAGAAATACTCAAAAAACGGCCCTCAAACTACTCCCAAATATGGGAAACCACGAATTAGACGTCAGCTAGGACGACTAAGAGCAAGACCCCACACAAATAGGCATCAAAATATCACAAAAAAAGTGAAAAACAAACCCATTTGCGGGAGCAATTTTTCGAGGTTACTAGCTCGGCGGCAGCCGATGAGAAAAGAGGAGGATTTATGGGAAGGCTTTTGCCGAGTGCCCTTGTCGTAAGAGGGCGCCCTTCTTATAGTGGAAGGGATGAGGAGACAATAAGGAGACAATAGAGCAAAATTTTCGGGGTTAAAGTATCTTTAGGTTGGGCGATTCGAGGACGAATAGCAAAGTAGGCAAATATATCATTCTTTTGAAGTAAATATTAGGATTATTCAGATGCCTAGACATGTTTACCTGATAGAGCATGATGATGGGACATTTTCAGGTCCTGAATACCTTTAAAAACAAATATTCATGATAACAGTGATGATTGTTCACAGCAGTTACATCTTTATGACACTATATTTCTATTTTTTTGAAAGAAAAAAGAAGACATTAAAAGGCACAAGCTACAGACGAATTTGGTTTGGGTGATGCTACATGGTGGCAGCCATTGCGCGCGGGGGCGGGGGCTTCCAATTGTACTACGCATGTTCGTGTGTGCGCATGTATGCATAACAAAGGAAAATGAACAAACGCGCAGACATACGCGCACATGGTGCATGCGTAGTACATTGGAAGCCCCCAAGCTATATGGCGGGCACATAGAGGGCTCGCTTCCATGAAACGCTTCTCAAATTCGTCTATACCTCTGCTGAAATCTTGAGTTTCGAGGTGGTAAATACTTTCACTTACGTTAAGAAGTTTTTGAAGGAAAGTAATATCTTCCTCTCTGAGATAGAAGAGACAATCCCTTGGATGGTGTGCATGAAGACCTTTATTACGACAGGAGGCAAACCTGTTACAATCCTGGAAACAAGAGCGAAAACACTCATTTGTTTTCTGGCATTTCAGGGTCAGCTTTATCTTTTTGCAAACTATTTTCACAGAGGTCATTTTCCATTTATATTCTCAGATGGATTTTCAAAATTCCATGATAAATATTTCCAGCTATTTCAACCAATTCTGATGTGTCGCAGCAAATTAAAGAATGTGTTCACTGCAAAACTACAGAAACAACAGAATAAGAAATTCCCTGACTTTTCCCTAATCATTAAATTGTTATTTTTCTCAATCACCCTGAATTTTCCTGACTGGAAAAGCGAAACTCATTTCCCAGTTTTTCTCTGATTTCCAGAGATAGGATATAAATTCAAGGTTGAACATTACACAAGATTTATTCAAGGAAATAGAAGAGCAAGGCAAGTACTGGCTGAACTGACCTCTCCCTTCTTCATGGGCTGGTTACATCCACAGCAGAATTCAAAGGTACACTGAGGACATTTGACGTGCATACATCCACCCTTGGCTAGCTCATACCTCATCATACAACGTGGACACTCTGCGGATTGAAAATGAGAAATGGTCATTTGGTAAGCACTGAAGAAGATATAATACAAACACTGAATTTAAATCATTTCAATACAGGGGTTCTGTTAACCTTTGGGTCCATATTCAAAATTGAGCCAAGGACAGAGGTACCACTGGGGTGAATATGGCGAACCTCATTCAAAACTATAATAATAATAATAATAATATCGTTTCATTTACCCAGGGTAGTCATTTCAGTTCTGACAACTGTTCTCCCAGCGGGCCCTGCTATAGCAAATTATTGTGCATAAAGGGCTTTTCACACCATGCTTATTGACCTTTTGACCATTCACCCTTGTCCAATGTGGCCCACGTTCAAACTAAACAAAATAATTGTACACGTAGCTGGAAAAGGCCAGTAAAAATATTCACAGTTCAACAAGGTATTTGGCCAAGCATCTCAATATAATGGGAGTAGACTATACTCACGAATGCCATTCTCATTGAGGTGAGCAGCCAGACCCTGGGCCTGAAGATCAGGGTCGTTGTCCTCTTTCCATTCCTGGAAGGCCTCACAGCTAATCCCTTCATGTTGGTCCATCCATTGCTTTTTGCATTTGAAGCAGGTTAGCTTGTTGCACTCGGGACATCTCATCTTACGCCTTTCAGGGGCTCCATTCAGGAAGCCAGAATTACACTGCAAAGATGAGGATAATGTGTAGTTTTCACAGAGATTGTAATATCATATAATATAACCAGACTTTTTTGTGCATCTTTCCAGTCATGTAACTCCTCAAATTGCTTTAACCTGTTGGAGACGAGTTGATTTGGCTATAACTCAAATTTCCCATAGACCTCAGCCCAAGTATACTAGGACTCAGTCCACAATTGGTTAAAGCATATTATGCCCTTGACATAGGCTTCAATGGTTTTGCACAGATTTTTAACATACTGTAAAAGATATGTTACAAGCAATTTCAGACCACAAACATTAACAATATAAAATCCTCATATAATAAAGCGGTTGTTGACAGTCTTTTTGTCTTCAGGTAGAAACCCTCATGAAACACTATAGATCTAACTGTAAACTTACCAGAGAATGGGGCATGTAAGACCAACAGTATAAACGAGTAGTATGTGGGTGTAATGGATATGACATCAGTGATGATCACAAATAGAGGCTGGATGGACATTTAAGGTTTATGTCTAGAGCACATTTTATTAATGCGTCTTGCTGTGACTTGAGATGTTATAACAAGTGAGGATTTACTGTATCCTCACAGTACATTATTATTCCATGAAAGTGACCTGGCTCATATAACTATCATCACGAGGTCACTACAGTTCATGGCACTAGACTGTTTGTAAACATTACATTAACATGACCTAAATAAGTAGTCTTTGCTCAAGTCTTCTCATCGCAAAGACTATGACATATTATAATTAAACATGAGATATCACCAATCACCACACCTCCCTTTCTTTAAAGAAAGATGAAATCATTTTTATCTGTAACTGTTGATGAGCATGCATATTCTAACATATCTGATTTTCACTTTTATGCATGCAGTCACATCTTGTATTTTTATTCAACTGAGTCCAGTGTTTCATTTTTCATTTTAAACTGAGTCCTTGTTCTTGATGATATCTGCATCTTATAAATCCGGTGTTTCGCTGACTTTGTAATTTGTAGGTATTTCCAATTTCTTTTGGTTATTGAAGTTTCACATGCACTATAGGCTACTTTATGAGTTCAATTATGTTTAACTAACTCTATATCCTACAAAAGCTCAGAGCGAAAGGTCCCTTGTTTATTCCGCTCTGGTTTCTATTTACAAATCGCGAAAGTCATTCTTCGTATTTACAAGATCATCTGATTCGAAGCTCGAAGGTCCTGCTATCAGTCTATAAAGTTAGTTCTGTAGCTTCGCGCTTCGATCTTGTAGTCATCACATCGTTGATTAGATCGTTGGTTCTTGATCGGGCTCCTTTTGTGATGGCGCGATGTTAATTAGTCACCTCATCTGCTGAGTCGTCGATGTCATCCAGGTCTTCTTCCTCCTTTGAAGATAACTAAGTAATGCCTTCTTTTTCAGACATTTAATTTCTATCATGCTCCAGTGCTTTCAAACTGATACTGGGCAATATTATTTTGTCTAAAACTCCTTTGTTTTGACTTAATTTCTGGCTACCCATTTTCCATGTGGTACCAAACAACACTGTGATTTGTTTTACTTTTACAACATCAGCATTTAATTTATCACATAGCTTTTGTGACTAATAAACAGCCTTAACAAGAAAGGTCTTTCTTTTCAATACAAAATTCAAGTTGCAATTCGTTTACTACCTTAGCAACTGATTTTTAAAATTTTCACAATTTTGAGGTTTCTTTTCTGTCCAAAAGAATCGCCTCTACCTGACATCACGGGCACTAGCATTGCCTGAACCACTGTAACGTGCCATCTTACCAGTCCTCGAAGTACATCTCTCAGACTTTCGGTTTTTAACCTAGGTCACTCCGGCATAGGTTAAAGGTTACCAGTTAACGCATGTTAAGGGGGCGATGACCGAATTTCTTTTCAATCATCCAAAAATAAACTCAACTTTTCCAGTTGCAAGTTATATTTTTATCTCTATTTTTCTTTTCCTCTGGGGTAGATTTTTACCCTCTCGGATTTTTTGCCTTTCTTTTCAAAGCTTGTATCTATCATTATCCTGTTTTGGATAATCTCTATATAGTTACAATATCTATTATTTACCTTCACATTACATTTTTCTTGTGAAGACTCTGGAGTTCAATAACTCTCATATTTAAGTAAATTTTTCCAATACTCAAATTTCCACTTATTATAACTTTGTGGATTTCTAACTACAAATCTCTAAGATTTCCAATACTCAAATTTCCACTTATTATAACTTTGTGGATTTCTAACTACAAATCTCTAAGATTTCACTAACTTGGCTACTTTGCCGTTTCACTCTAATATCCTGGTTTCTTTTCAACCATTAGCTCTTTATTTCGTGTCTTTTCAACGACGAGCTGTTTTTATCGTTTCCTTTAACGACTAACAATTTTTAACATAGCTTTTCTTTTAGCTATCATATTGGTATCTTTTCAACCTTATAGCTCCTTCTTACGTGCTTTAAACGATGAACTATCTTTTTTATTCATTTCTTTCAACGATAAGCTATTTTTTTTTTTTCAGCCTTCAACAATAGCAATATTTTGGTATCTTTTCAACCTTCAGTTATTACTTTGGTTTCTTTTCAACCTTTAGCTATATTTTCTGGTATCTTTTCAACCTATAGCTGGGCAGTTCCAAGGTAACGGAGTGACATTCAGAAGCAACATTTCAGCATTCAAACAAGTTTATCATCAAAGCTTTAATCTTTATTTACAAAGAAATGGTTCATGACCAAAGCTGATGGTACCCTCTTTTCAAAATGCTAATTTTTTTTACAGCGCTCCTCTTTATTAATGAGAGATGAATATTCATAATCATGGTTACGGAGTGACGCAAAATGGACATGCATATTTGAGCAGAAAACATTTTGCTTAAACTCTGTGAAATTTAAATGACTATCACAATTTTGAGTTATTGATTGGATTCTATATTATTCTAGGTATAATATGCCACCTTGCATAAAAAAATTGGTTGAATATTTTGTTAATTATGGCTTAAAACTTGAACCCTTGTCCGGTTACGGAGTGACGGTTACGGAGTGACGTGTGGTTTCCCGGTCTTTTTCATGAGGAGAAATGCATTATAAAGAAATATTAATACCAAAGTTTGTTGGAGTAGACCATGACAATTACATTTAGCCAAAAAAATTGGCAAAAAGTGACGAGATATAAGAATTAGAGGCATTTAAAGCCCCATAGTCCCATACGTGCAAATTTGGGTTTGATCGATTATTCAGCGCAAGAATACCGAATCGCATATTTTTAAAACTTAAATGATTGGCTGTATTGTAAAGAAGCCTTTGTGGTAATTTCAGATCCTAATTTGCATTTTCAAAGGCACAGCGGCACATTGAAATTTCAGCTCCATGTCCTGTTTTGCTTGGAACTGCCCAGCTACGACTTGGTGTCTTTTTCAACCTTTTCAAGTTTTTGGTGTCTTTTCAACCTTTTGAGCTCTACGACTTTTTGGTGTCTTTTCAACCTTTAAGTCTCATTTTTGGTCTCTTTTCAACCTTATTACTTTGGGTTTCTTTTCAACCTCTTGTAAAATTCTGGGTTTCTTTTCAACCCTGGGTGTCTTTTCAACCCTTCTGCTACGTTTTAAAATTTTGGTTTCTTTTCAACCATTACTTTAGCTCTTCCTTGGTTTCTTTTCAACCTAGCTAAGTTTTCAAGTTGGGTTTCTTTTCAACCCTGCTACTTTTGTTCCTTTTCAACATTATTATGTAGCATTTTCCCTCTCAGCTTGACGTAGCTGACGAAGCTGAGCAAACTGTGTTTAACAAAAGGCTTCTAATAGAGGTGGGCTATAAAGGGGTAATAAAAGGGTCATGTTTCAGAACCAAGTTTGGCCTATCTTATTTTAAGCAGCTCGTTGCCCTGATCGATATGCCACCAATTTAAAGAAAATCGGGTGAAAATTGAGACAGTGCGGGCCAAAAAACGATTTTAAGGGGGCGTGGCCAAAAAGTGCTGAGTCATCATTTTTCAAAATTTGAAAAAGATGTAATTCTTTTATTAAAGGGGCTATAAAAATGATTCTGGTGTCTATTTATATGTTTATCAGCCTGATAAATCCAATGGTAGTGTCAAAATTGCAAACATTGGTGAAGAAAGTACTGAAAAGGGAGAATTAGAGTTTTAACCCTTTAATTACCGGTAGGGTCTGTGAGAGCACCCCTAGATAAATTGTGTTGCCCAATTGAAACCGCCGCGTTTTCAGAAATGTTGTTTCATGTATATTTTCCTTACAGTCTTACCGATCTTTTGACACCAAGTTCATTGAAATCGGACATTCAACAAGAGAATTACTTGACCTTTCGTGGCCAGAGGTCAAACCGAAATATGAGATTTTTGACATTTTGTGTACAAAACCAATGGCAAGGTCAGATTTCCTATATTACTCTATAAATCACAGGTAAATCATGCTTTAGACTGCTTTTATTGTTAATTGAGAATGAAACCGAATCTCAATGAAGGCCTGAAGTTTTAAAATTCCTAAAACAATGGAAAACACAGATAATACACGTAAGAATAAAAACAATAGAATACATAAGAAATTCATAAAACAATGAAATACATAAGAATTATTATAGATATAGACCTTCTGATAGTTCAAATCATTATCTGGATCAATTCTCATTCTGAATACATACTAGAACCAGTCTCAAGAATGAGTTACCTGTGATTTATAGAGTAAAATAGGAAATCTGACCTTACCATTGGTTTTGTACACAAAATATCAAAAATCTCAAATTTCGGTTTGACCTTTGGCCACGAAAGGTCAAGTAATCCTCTTGTCGAATGTCCGAATTCAATGAACTTGGTGTCAAAAAATCGGTAAGACTGTAAGGAAAACATACATGAAACGACATTTCTGAAAACGCGGCGGTTTCAATTGGGCAACACAATTTGTCTAGGGGTGCCTTCACAAACCCTACCAGTAATTAAAGGGTTAAAACTCTAATTCTCCCTTTTCAGTACTTTCTACATCACTATTTGCAATTTTGACACTGCCATTGGATTTATCAGGCTGATAAACATATTATTAGACACCAGAATCAATTTTATAGCCCTTTTAATAAAAAAATTACAGCTTTTTCAAATTTTGAAAAACGATGACTCAGCATTTTTTGGCCACGCCCCCTTAAAATCGTTTTTTGGCCCGCACTGTCTCAATTTTCGCCCGATTTTCTTAAAATTGGTGGCATATCGATCTGGGCAACGAGCTGCTTAAAATAAGATAGGCCAAACCTGGTTCTGAAACATGACCCATTTATAGCCCACCTCTACTTCTAATAAATGTTTCCAAACAACATTTTGCTCAATTGTTTAAACACGACTCTTACTCACATATGAACAATGTTAATAATTAGCTTTTTCTTAAATGCAGACCTTATACATTTAGCTTGATTATTTAAAACACTTCACTGACTAAATCTTTGTATGCACTGTTCTGCCTACTCTACCCTTTAGTTTTCTAGAAATCCTGGGCACAGAGCTCCTACACACAGTCATACAAATTCTAGACATACTGGCTATAGTATAGCTCTTTACTCTTACAGCATTCAATTTCTCAAATAAAATCATTAACATGATATTACGAAACGAATCTGGCCTGAGTTTTTCGGCTTGTCCATCCTGGTAGTACATCAGACTCTTCCAGCTCGGTTTCAATCCAACACTGTGACTTCTGATCCTCTCCAAGTCAATTAAATCCTCCATTTTTGCTGATATTCCATTAAAATAAATCCCGATCTGACACCATATAAACGAGTAGTATGTGGGTGTAATGGATATGACATCAGTGATGATCACAAATAGAGGCTGGATGGACATTTAAGGTTTATGTCTAGAGCACATTTTATTAATGCGTCTTGCTGTGACTTGAGATGTTATAACAAGTGAGGATTTACTGTATCCTCACAGTACATTATTATTCCATGAAAGTGACCTGGCTCATATAACTATCATCACGAGGTCACTACAGTTCATGGCACTAGACTGTTTGTAAACATTACATTAACATGACCTAAATAAGTAGTCTTTGCTCAAGTCTTCTCATCGCAAAGACTATGACATATTATAATTAAACATGAGATATCACCAATCACCACAAACAGGAGCAGTTGTAAACTCTTCATCCATTGGGACAATTTAAGGTCAAATCTACATGTACATCACCAATTAATTTGAATAGAACTTAAAGCCATGTCTCCTTTGCTGTAAAATAGGCCTAAAGATGATCATTCAATGAATAAATTTTCTAATCAATAACAATATTTATTTTGGGAGAAAAAGGGACATTTTTAAAGGACTCACATGAGCACACCAGCAGAAGTTTTCATCTTGCATCAGGTTCCAATCCCGCAGCTTTCTTGTGAATAGCTCAAAATCAGCAGAGGGCAGCATCCCACGCAACTGAAAATGATTTTCAAAAAAATGATATCCATTACATTGTTTGTGACCCATCAGCTCCAAAACCACCAAAAAGTAGCAAAAATAATGACAGAGCAAATCAGTGAAAAGTAAACTTCAATGAATAAATACAAATGTATCAGTAATTAAACATATTTTATAAGATGAATGGATATAATGTTTTCATTTGTCAAAATTCCCTGTTAATGTACATGTACAGGAAGTTGATACGTTAAGACAACAAATAAAGAAATGGATTATCACAAAAAAAAAATCTCAATCACCAAATGTTCCACATAATTGGTCTAGTTCAACCATCTAAATAATACAGTCTACTCCTCTTATAATGAACACAAATGCTGTTAAAAAAAGGCTATTTAACTGGTCCAAATTTCAAACATGTGAACTTGTTGCTATGTTTCTACACCATAAAACTTACGAGAATATCAAGAAAACAAAAGTAGTCTGCTGCCACCGCTGTATCGTCTAGGTTAGGCTGGTCACATGACGGACATTTGCCTTTCATGATGCTTTGGTCTCGAGCAATGATTGTGAAATGCTCAATGATGCATTCCCGACACATCATGCACTGGCAATTGATCAGCGACATCAGCTGTAGAGAGGCAGAAATAATACATGTATATTGGTAATGGGAGGCAAGGAGAGAAAGTGAGAGGGGAGAGACGAAGAGCAGCAGAGAATAAAGGGGACCCGAATAAAGATCAACAGGTTAAGGGCAATTCGTCCTCTAAACTCTTGAAAAAATGCCCCCCAGATTTATAGTCAGTTTCTTAAGGAGAGAGTTAATACTAATAGCCCTTGGAAATATTATAATTTTTAAAAATATCCTTATCAACAGATCATTTTCCTTCCACCTACAAAAAACTTATCTTTTCTTCTTCTCTTTTAAATGCAACAAAATCATGTACCTCATTTCTTGGCAGATCAACGAAGCATACAGAGCATTCCTGCTTCCAGAACTCTGCTTCAAGAACCAGCTTATTAGCAGTGTTTGCACCACTGGTGTAAATCCCGGAGGGGGATTGGGGGTATACATCCCCCCCACTTTTCAAGAAAGAAATGAGAAAAAAATTACACTAGATAATTGTGTTATTGGTGAAATTACTGTCTTAAAATACCACTTTTAATACTAAAAAGTGCCCCTTTTTTACTCTGTATGTCTTTATAAAACCCTAAAACGACCATACAATGTATGCGACCTCGCATATTAAAAAAAAAAAAATTTGGTTCGCACTTCATGCTCGCATTACTAAATGAACAGTAAAAAAAAATACCAAGCCATTAAGATTCTTAAAGCATACATTTAAAGACAAATTTTCTTTGCATCCCCCCCCCCCTCTCCAAATACATTTCTCTCTAGGCCTATGCCTCTGATCGCGACAAGTTGGAAAATTATTTCGCTCATCCCCCCCACCCGTGGACCCGGATTTACGCCTTTGGTCTGCACGGCCCCAGCTTCGCATTCTATACTCCACCATCAGCATTAATGTTGATAAAAACAACAATGAAATATTAAATTTAATTACAATCTTCAGGACTATTAAGTCAAGAATTGAAGTTCAGTCCTCAGTACTAGACGCTATATTTTTAGCAGAAATATGACAATTCAGCCCGTGCGATTAGGATACAGTCGCATACAGTGTCCCCAAAATTATTTGTACACTTCAAAAAAATTAAATTAAACAAATCGATGTTGGTTTGAAATTTATATAATCAGATGGAAAGTAATGTCTCCATCACCTGAACACTAAATCTCAAATGTTCCATCAGTCTCAGAAGTTCTAGGCCACCATTTGCAATTTTCATGGCCCCAAAATTATTTGTACACTTCAGAAGATGGGTTTTAAAGGAGTGTTTAAAATTTTTGGGGCCTTTTTTGGCTTCCAGGGCAGTCATCAACCTCATTAGTATACTGTCGACCAATTTAGCACTCATTTCTCGGCCAATACCATTCCAAGTTCGCTGGAGCGTGTCCTGGAGCTGCTGGTTGTTGGATGGTCAGTCTAGAGGGCGCTGTCGCTTCAGATCACCTCTCATGTGCTAAATGGGGATTAAATCTGGGATCTAGTTGTGCCTTTTCTAGCTTCTTAAAGGTAGTGTCATCCTTTTGCAGGCAAAAATATTACATTTCTAGTTTTTGAGAGGATATAGTAGTATATCAATGACTATATCTTCCCACAACATGATTAAGCTCAAATGTGTATGTTTGTCATTATATTACGATTATCAAAATTCATTCCTATTTTTTCGGTGCGAACCGTTGACCGTTAGCGCCGTGTGTATATTGCTGTGTGTGGTCCGTGCTGCACGCGCTGTAATATCAACGATGTTGATGGAGAGCTGGTCAAGATTGGTAGTCAGGTTTTCGTTTAATATTACTGATCTAGGCAACCTATGACAAATAAGATTGAATAGACAGTATAGGTTGATCATATTCTAAAGTTATGCCAAGTTGCATTAGTTTTCGCAATTTGTGAAAAAGGATGACACTACCTTTAACAAATTTCTGCTAAAACATTGCTTTAATATGCTGCGCTGCATGCTTGGGGTCCCTGTCATGTTGGAACACAACTTGAAGATCAATCAGCCTTTACGCAAGTGGGAGCCTCTAAAGCGCAAAAATAGTCTCATGGACATCAGTTTTCATGATGATATTGATAAACAGACAGTAACCAATTAATTATTGCGATTTGCGACCAAAGAAAATTGCATCCAAGGCCACAGAGGCTGAGGAATGACTGGATGCCATCAAGAGTGTCTGCAACAGGCTAAATGACTATATGGAATAATTGGCAAGAAAGAAGCCAAATGTAAAGGTAACAAAGAAGCGTCATGGTTTTGTAAAACAACATGTGAACAAGCCTGCGGAGTTCTAGCACTCTGTCCTAATGCTGCAGTCACACAGACACTTACATATCGTTAAGTTTTTGTTGTTTTAATCTGATTTCATCTTCTGTTCTGTCATTTCTTATATATTTCGTTGTTTTACTGGATGAACGATATTATCACTATTTCCACTGCTGACTATGATGGGAAGGCATCCGTTGGGATCCGCAGAAAAGAAAATAATTTTTGGACGCAACTGTACGTAACTCAACGTAAGCGTCTGTGTGACTGTAGCATAAGATTTAATTAATGCAAAAGTGATTGGATATGATGCACTGGACCATGTGAGTCTTGTAGGGAGCTTTCAGTCAGTCATGCTTGGAGCCAACAGTGAGGCACAGTGGAGGATGATTCATGGTTTTGAGTTGTATGGCAGCCAGTAGAGTTGGAGAGATAAATTTCATAACATGGCATCATGAATGCTGAAGCCATGAGGATATCCTTGCCTCTCAGAATGGCTCAGATGCTCCCATCTGCTTCAAGTCTGAATGGTCGTCAATTTACGGTCCACCATAACAATGACCCCCAAGTAAACAGCAAACCATATTAAAGCAATATTGCAACAGCAACATGTTAAGCTGCAAGAAAGGGCACCTCACAGCCCAGATTTAATGGTGCGGTCGAGTGGATAAGTCAGCGGACTTACGATCACAAGGTACGCGGTTCGAATCCCGTCCATACCACTAGCATCCTTCGGCAAGGTGTCAACCTGCAAATTTGCCGTACTTGCCCCAAGTAAGGTAAATGGGTACCGGTAGGAAGAAATTCCTTGAATGCTTAAAGCGCCCTTTATTAGGGCAGCTATGGCTATAGCCGGGTAATAATATTAGCTGCGCCTCTGAATAGTTTACTAGATAGACGGCGCAGTATAAATGCTTAATATTATTATTATTATTATTTAATCCCCATTTAGCACATGAGAGGTGATCTGAAGCGATTAAGGGGGGGGGGTCGAGCGGGAACGGCCATAGACATGCTTTTTGTGGGGTCATCGGCAATCCAAAAGATCATCACCCATAGAGGTAGGGGTAAGACATTACTTGGGTTGGTCATCAATCATGCAGTATACATTTCTTATTTGGTAGCCATTTCAAAAGTGTATAGTTCTTTCTGGGACACACTGTATATCATAATATTGCCCCGATTTACAAAAGCTGCATCAAATCAAAGTCCGTTGCTATTATTCACAACTTACAAGATCATGAATTTAGTATTCATTGGAGAATGTGCTAAACGTAAACATTTCCATCATAAAAATTGTCCATTTTTGACGCAGACAAATATCCTAATGAACAAAATATGCAATAATAATATGAGAAAATTGGTCTCGTGGACCCTTGGCCTCGTAGACCATCGGCATCGGCCTCGTGGGAAAATACTCGGCCTCATGGACCCTTGGCCTTATGGGCCCGATGACTTATGGAAAGACCCCCTCTAAGAGCATGTGTGCAAAAGAAAATGGCATCATATAGTTATATAAGATGATAGGAAAAAGGTAACAGCGAAGACAAAAATTAACAAAATAATCTAATCAATATATACTGAAGTGAACAGATAAGTCTTCAGATTAGCCTTAAAGTCTTCGGCGGACGTGCTGCTGCGGATCTCTTGAGGGAGAGCATTCCACAGCTGAGGTCCAGCGTTAGCGAAGGCCCTTCCCACCCCCCCCCCCCCACTGCGTATTGTGTCTCGAAACTTGAAGCAAACCAGAACCTTGGGAACGAAAGAACAAGCAGGAATATAGAAATTAATTCAATATTATATTGTGGAGCAGAGCCATGAATACAATGAAAAGAAAGCAACAGAACCATATGACTCCTGGCAACTTACTTATAAGCATTTAATCACTTTCTCAGCAGTCATGTGAAATAAAACAACCATTTTAATCAACTCACATCATCATATTTGACGGCCTTGCTGCATCACCCTTCACATCATCTTGTTTCAAGATGGTGGCAATGTCATCCAGGGAGTGACAACCTACCTCCAGGATTTTCATGACCTGTGAAGATTAGAATCAGAGAACATAATCAATGACATATCAATAAACTATAAAAACTGTCCCTCTCCTCTTTATCTCTGCCTCTCTTTCTCTCTCTCTGGTTTTTGTCTCTTTCTGGATCTCTCTTTGTTTTCACCGTTTCTTAATGTCTCTTGCTATCTTTCTTCTTGTCACCCCCCCCCCCCTCTCCACCTCTCTCTCTCTCTCTCCTCCCCTCCCTCTTTCTCCCCCCCCCTCTCTCTCTCTTCTCTCTCCATCTAAGCATCACCATTCACATCCTGCTGCTTCAATATGGTGATGATGTCATCCAGTAAAGATGGATATTAGATTCAGAGGGAATCAACAGCCTAAATTGTCAATGCTCTCTTTCCCCCATCTTATTTTCTGCTTTTGAATTTCTCTCTCTTCATCTCCTTATAGTTATATCTTTGTCTTTCTCTGTCTGCCTTTCTGTTAGTCATATTTTTTCTAAACACAACACAAAAAGAAAGTTCCCCCTATTTCAGATATCAATAATTTTTGAACCAGGAGGAATTTAAAAAATCTAATTATACAGTCTGTGTCAAATAAAATGGTACAAGTGGAAAACATTTTTTTATAGTATGAAGATTAATCACAACCTGGTATTGTTTGATATTTTTGTAAAGCAGGAAAATCAGACTTTCTTCTGCAATTTTTTCCATCAAATTTGGTGTTTTAGTTTTTGAGATATGACTAGTTTTCTACAATCAAGAAAAAAAATCCATTTTTCGCACGCCGTCCCATGCCTTTGTGTATAGGTTTCGCATAATGGCAATTAAATGCTCAATTTCGAGTTGTTCCTCGTCGCACAAAATTTAGCATAACTTTTGTTTTACGAAAGCAAATTATACAGAACAAAGCGTATCAGCAGGGAAAATCTTTTGGCTTTATTTTGGTACCACATACACACATTATTTGAAAATATTTCACACCTAAATAATTTTTTTTCGACTGTACCATTTTTTTTTACACAGACTGTATATCCATGTAGGGAATTCAATTAGCCACAATGGGAGCGAATTTTAGGGAAAATCTGCACTGCAGTAATTTTATGCACTAGAAAGCATCTCAATAACATTTTTTGGGTTGTATTTATATTCTTTGGGCACGTGTCAATGATCCTATGGCATTTATTTACAAATTCATGCTTCAGTGAGCACATGAGACTGGAAAAGCACTTTTCTAACATACATTTGTTTGGACTAAAATTCAAATTCTTACTTTGATTGAATATAACAATTCTTTTTGGGGAGTATCTTTGATTTTATTTTCACAAAAATCCAGATGTTTCACGCCTCAGTGGGCACAAGATACAAGAAAATCATGCAAATGAGAAGAAAGTTTGGGGCTTCGTCATGGTTCAGTGATTTTTTAATACATAATTTGAAACTGAAGGAATATAGCCACCATAGATTATGCTATTAGGCCATGCGTTTTGAACTGGCACCCTTTTGTGTGACACCACCTAAATCTAAAAATCATGCACCTGTCAGGATCAAAAGTGTCATAGCTTTTGAAGTAAGAGATTGTTTGGAAATAAGATATAATTTAGAAAGGAAGATATTCATTTATCATAATTCTTTAGTAAAACAGTATAACTAATAATAATGATAAACAGTCAATTATTGTGAATTTAGCATGCAGACAATAAGTGAGAATTATGGCAGATTTCTAGAGAGAAAGTACAACCTGGCAGATATACAGTAACACCTTGGTAGTGATAATAAATTTAAAACTAGATACACTTTATAATTAAATTTGATTGTATAATACTATAATTGCTGCCAAAAAATTACTTTACTGTTATTGTTTTGTTATATTACATATAACACCTGACATGATCATTTTTATCATAATTAGATTCACAACACATACTAGTCTGGTGCCAGCTAGAGGACGCATTTTTTATGTTTTAAATTTATCTCTTAAAATCAATTTGTTAACAGTTAGGGTGGTATCTCACTTCACAGAAAATACTTTGAAACTTTTTTTAGACGGATTTGGGACTACTTTGAGACAGTTTTGAAACTACTTGGGGACGGTTTTGAAACTTGTCGCAGAGACGTCTTTGACCGACTCGTCTCCTTAGTCCCCACGACGTTTCATAGTCACGGAAACTACTTTAAGAAGGTTCTTTGAAACTGCTTTGAGACAGTTTTTGAAAATTGTCGCAGAGACGTAGACCTCAGAGACGTCTCTGCGATTGAATAAAGTATCGGAGACGTCTATGATACTTTTTATCCGTCGCGGAGATGTCTCTGCGAAGTGAGATACCACCTTAGTTTTTCTTTCTATTTCCTGAATAATTTTGAGTGTTTTCAGAAGTCATTTTGGCAAATAATACAATTTTGAGATAAAATATCTAGAAATACTCTATTGTGAAAATTATGACTAATGATGCTTGCGCAAAATTATTTTAATAACCTTAGAGTTAGACCCTGGAGTGTTATATAGATCTAGATCTATGTCTGAAAAGCTCTGAATGCAAATGGGAGGAATTCAAAAATGGCACTTTCAAAGGTGTGGGGGTAGATTCTACACCAATACTACTTTCTTTCCCGTTTCAGCGGCGCGCGATGTGTGCTGACTTTTCACGTCTGGTCGAATTTATGCAACGGCGGTCTAATCTCGGCAAGAAGGTAGGTGTTAAAACTTCTGATTTTACTGTCAAATAGTTCGTGATTAAAAAAAAAAAATTTTTAATTATTTAATTTATAATATGTTTCTAATATCTGTTGAAAATGAAAGATGATATATTTTTCATTTTCAAACTAGAGCTGCAAAAAGCTTAAGTGGTCGAATTTTGGGCACTTTACTCTACCTTTTTCAATTCATCAATACCAGAAGACATGGGAGCTTTAAGAGATTTCACAATATTTATCACTTCACTCTCCCGTTTCTTTGCTTGGAGCAACATGTTGTTGATGGTAGCGTCTTTTTCGATGATAGAGGCTTCTAATCGAGACATCTGACGTGATCTCTTTTCATCTTGAACTTCAAGCTCTAAAATTCTCGCCTCTTTTTTCTCAACTTCAGTCTGTAATTCCTTTAGACGTTTTTGGATGTGGCACTCAATCAACGTCTGGAATTGTTTGTCTGAGATCAAATCTTTCACAACAGCTGATGCCTGTGATGATGTAGATTCTTTCCTCTCTTTGGATGCTCTAACGTTAGATCTAGGCCGAGTAGTTAGACTCTCTAACTTTGTTACGTTGAAATCCATCTTGAAGAATAGTGTCAAATTTGGCTAAACTGCAGAAGGCCATGTACCGGCCGGTTATCCTGGACTTACTTTTTTGGGGGGCGTCGCCTGGTCCCTACGTATACGGCAACGAACGTAGAGGGCGTCAACAGCTTCGCCAGTTGCTCTAAGGAAGGCCAACTGCATACGCGCATGCACCTGAGATATGCGAATTTAAGTAGGCTGCCAACGAAATCACACATCGATTCAACACTACGATGGATAGTTAGCGATCATAAAACAAAATGAAAGATTTGACCATTTTAAGAAGATTAAGATGTTAAAAATATTTATTGTTAGAAATTAATAGGTTAACATTAAATCAACTATTGCACAACTGCAAATTTAACTTTTTAAAATCTATAATCTTATCATGTTAATGATTATGTTATCGCGATTGTACCCGGGCGGCTACATTCATGTGTTTTGACAAGACGATTTTGGGCCGCTCGCAAGCATGTCGGGATGGTCACACACCGCTCTTATTTTTTTGCTGAGCCGCGCCTGAGCTGGAGCCGATACACAGCGTGTGTGCATGGCGCTGCGCTGACGCGCAGCTACTAGCTTGCATAGCCAGCGCAGCGCCAACAGCCCTTGCGGCCAAGCCCCCGGCGGCAGGTGAAGTGCATGTAGGCCTATATCTGATCACGGCTCGAGCAGCTTAGCTGCTGCCGCAGATACCCCGGCCGCCCCCCTCCTTGCCCTAAGGCCCACGGCGCACGGCGACACTAGCGTGATCACCTGCGCTTGGGTCTATCGAGCTGAATTTCCTAGCCTAGCGGGGCCGGGCTATGACCTGCCTTTGAACTATAAGAAACTCCAGAAGAAGCCTCCTTCGTCAGATCATAAAATGAGGCCAAGAGACCCTGGATTTATATTCGTCGTTTTAAACAGAGTAGATTCTAACGTTAGGCCTAACTTAGTTAAGGGTCTAACGTTGTCGTTAGAATTTTAGATCTAACGGCAACGCTATGAGTAAGACTATGTATGATAAAGTAAGACTTAAGAAGTTAAGTTAGATCTAACAGTAACATTAACGTTAAGTTTAACTTGAAGTTGATAATGATCTCTGAGACTCTGTCGAATTTTACTTCGTTAGAGATCGAAGTTGTTCTGCTTTAAAATTTAGGTTCTGCTTTTCAACTAAACCCCCGAGAAGAGACGCCAACTAGGCACCCTAACTAATTAAGGCCTAACTTTTTTTTTTTTTTTTTTTTTAAAGACTCGACTTGTTTTTCCGGGAAAGAGGTGATGATGCCCCGACTCCCAAGGAAATTGATGCCCCCAGTCATCAGAAACAAATAAATAAATAAATCTAATAAGAAGTAGATATAGATCTAGATCTAACGTTAGATCTAACGTTAAAAGATCTAACGTTAAATCCATTGACATTGACATCTTAAACTTTTGGCAGACCGTGTTGTTAGGCCTAGCTAGGGTCTATGTCAGGTTAGTTGTCGCCCGGCGTAGCGCTAGCCGGCTGCGTAACGTCTAACTTGTTATACCGGGAATGTCGATCAGTACCGTCACTGACTCTACTCTGTTTTTACTAGAAATCTAGGTCTAACGATAACGTAAGATCTAAGCATTCGACAAAAACCTTCACTTATCTATTTATCGGTAAAAAGGAAAAAAAATAGAATCTGACCTTCATATTCCTGCAGTTTTAACGTTACTCCTTATCCCAACCCTTCACAGCCAACATAGCAGACGATAAAGTGTAACTTGCAGTTTCACAGCGAAATATTTCCTTTGAAAGTTGTCAACCTCGCCAATAACTTTATTTTCGTTATATACAAAATAAAGAATGTTTCTAAATTTTAGACATTTTTTACCTAAAAAATATTTTAAAGTATCAACAAAATAAAAATTTTATATTTTGAGTTCAAGATATATTTTTTGATACATAAATGAATTTTAAAAAATCTGTATTTCTTGTCCTTTGTCAAATCTACAAACATCGAAAACGACCGCTCTATTTTTTTCTTGGTCACAAAAATAGAGCGGAGTTGGCCTTCCTTAGAGCAACTGGCGAAGCTGTTGACGCCCTCTACGTTCGTTGGTATACGGTATTATAGGAATAATGCATTCCGCGGAGTTGTTTAGCGAGTGTGCAGTGCACGCAGAGGTTTCTTCTGAGCATGCGCACTCCCACACGAGCCGGAGGGAGTGTGGATGTGTGCATGCGAAGAAGAAACCTCGAGTGCACTGCAATCGCTGAACAACGACGGGAAATGCGTTATTCCTTTTATAAGATGGCTAAGTAATTTCGAACGCCGAGGTCAATATACCTTGAATGAAGAGAAAAATGAAATAAATCTAATATCAAAGTGTGTATATCTGCCGTAAACGATGCATAAAATTATGGAGAGGGTTGCGACACTTTACGTGACCTCATTTTACGTGACCTCATTGAGCATAAGCTATGGATCGTACTAATCGAAATCTCGACATTTGAGACGCTCATTTTAGTACGTGATCTCATTGAGCATAAGCTAGGTACTAATCGAAATCTCGACTTTTGAGACACTGCACTGCGCATGCGCCAAAACCGTGCATTAGACAATTTGGGTGCGCAAAAATTGCACGGGCGTGCAGGGATAAGACACTTTTCGCGAATGATCACGTGGTACGCTCTGACCTCAGCAAGCTGGAAATTACTTAGCCATCTTATAAACCAGATAGGCTGCATTACACTAATTAGCATAATCAAATCCGGGGAAATACCCCAAGCGCGTATCGATGATGTGAATGTTTTGAAAAATATTCATATAAAATCAATGATAGATATTGGAAGAAATTCTTTTATACTTTTATAGAAGATAATTTATTACTGCTTCAGATGAGTCCTATTTGAAAGCTGGAATGAGTGCCAGTTGAATTTATGGAGAACTTATTTCATGGTGTAAGAACCAGAATTCGGAAGTCGTGTCGCGTAACGTACGTACGTGTTGGCACACTTAATCTGCTATAGATCTAGTCTCATTCCAGCTGATTTAATAAAAATGAGCCGAAGAATGTCACTTCATAATTTGATGAGATAAAGATAACATTACTACCTACTTGTAGATAAGTTTGAATATTCTATATAAAAAGTTATTTTTGAAGATTTTTGCTTTTTTCAATTTTAACACATAACCCTAGGGGAGGAATTAGGCTAATGGACCCCTAAGTTTTTTTGTTTTTTTTAATTTCTAGTTTTTATGACACAAGCCAAATTTGGCAATTTCCCCCCCCCCCCTATTTTCACGATTTTATGTCAAATTTGTGATTTTTTAAAGATTTTCCCCCATTTTCAAGACTATACTCATACTTTGTGACTCTTTTTTTTTTTTTTTTTTCGCTTGTCCCACTTTCCTTACTTTTCTTCAATGTTTTTCGGTCAGCTCAGCGCAGCATTTAATAACTTTTTCCATTTTTGAGGTCCTGTGAAAAGTGAACTATGGCAAGCCAAATATGCAAAAAAAAAAAAAATCGACTTTAAAGGTTTACTAAATTAGAAAAACAAACTAGGCTTATTCATGAATAATTAAAAAAACGAAAGTGAAAAATGTTTTTCATAAGAGAGTCTCTATGTGACGAAAAAGGTGGAAACTATAGGTTTTGGTAACATTCCTGAAACGTGAGCTAATCATTGGTTCATTAGCAGGCGCGTATCCAGGATTTCGCACCCCGGGGGGCCCGACGTGCTTTTGGTGCCCCTGTGTACTTTTTAAAAAATGGCGCCCCTCCACTAGGCAAATATAGGCCTACGGCTTAAATTCACGTTGAATGATTTTAAAGAAGAATTTATTATAACAAAAAAATTTCTAAAAATAAAAAAATAAAATACTTATGATTTTAAATACGAGCGCGAAGCGCGATCGGATTTTTTCCCTCTAAGTTACTTTAAGATCAGAAAGCAAATAATTCTAAGCAATTAGGGGTTTCAATTTTGTTTAGCTCCTCATCAGAATAATATATGAACGGGAATTAGAATTTGTCCATCAAAACGATTTGAAAGCAAGCCATACAAAAATCATGTGAAAATTAATGTGTAATCGAACCAATGTATATTGATATTTTGTTGGTCATAATCCTCATAATCTGGTTACAAGAAAGAAAAATAGGCGCGCGAAAATTTGATGTATCGGGATGATCTAAAAACGGGACATTTTATGCGTTCCTCAGGAACACAATATAATACCTCCTTGGAAAAATAATGCAAGCGCGAAGCGCGTGCGAAAATTTTGCTCTATGTATAGACTAGCCAGAGACCAGAAGTTCAAGATCAATTTGGCCTATATTAAAGACCAATTTGTTGCCCAGCAACGAGTGTTGCCCAGTAAGTTAACATGTGAAAGAAAGATGAATTTATTATATGTATATAGAATTCTGCTCCCCTCCCTAAGTTTAAGATAAATTTGGCGTCAACTTAATAATCGGCTTGGAGCCAGAAGGGCGCTATTGCAGATCAAGGATGTTCCGTTTGGAGCCAGAAGGGCGCTAATACCATTGACTTTGTACAGTAATAGCGCCCTTATGGCTCTCAACGGAACATCTATAAGATGCAATAACGCCCTTATGGCTCCCAACAGACGGAAGGTCGATTTGGCGCCCTAAATTTTAGATTGAATTGGCGCCATACATGTATATTTTAGGTCAATTTGATGGTTAGTATCCCATAATGTAAATTTTCGTAAGAGGAAAAACAATAAAAGTGAGCATGAAGCGCGAGCGGAAATTTTGATGCATTCGAATGATTAGAAAACTTGACATTTTATGCGTTCCTCGAAAAAGCAGTGATGCGAGCGCGAAGCGAGAACGAAAATTTTGCTCGATTTATTCTCCTCAGCATTTCTGCTCTTTTATGCTCCTCGATTTTATGAGGTCAGAATCCTCATAATAGATAATCTGTGTACAAGAAAATAATAAAAAATTCCCGTAATGGCACTCCTAAGTTTAACCCTATCAAGACCAAGGTATTTTGATGGTTCATAGGCCCAGGGGGGGGGGGGCATATTGTGCCCCCCTCCATATTTTTTTTTATTAATTGACCGATATTTTTGGCATGACGATAGAGCAACTCAAGCTCTACAACTTGGTACAACTGAAATTTCTCAAGGTCATCATATGGACGCGTTATTTGCACTTAAATAAAGAAATACATAGAAAATGCACAAATTTTGAATTAAATCATTTGAACTCTCTAAAATCATGGGTTGAAAATTTAAACTGTTACAAATGTTTTACGATTCATTCACTGTTCATTCGTCCATTTAAAATGTTCAAGGTTGCCAAATGGGGGCGCTTTATGCTCTTAAATAAGAAAAATTCAATTCCACCAACAGAGGGCGTTTTTGGTAATTAAAGCAAGGCCCTATATATACAAGCTTGGTTACGACACCGGAAGTCGCTTGCGTTTGAGCATGGAGCTTTTCAATAGTTCCAAACTCGGCTAAGTTTGTGTACAAAGTCAATGGGGGGAAAATTTTCGACATCAAATTTCAGGTAATTACGATTATTTTTATAAAAATCTAAACGATAATTTTTAAAGAAGATTTTATTTGCTTCATTTTGATGTATTTGATTTGCAGTAATTTTGTGATTAAATATGATTTTTAACTCATTTTCAATAGTTCCAAAATGGGTTCGCCCCGTTAACATGACAGAAAAGATACGGTATGGGACATACAGGCTGCGCCGTACCTCTGCGATGCCAACTGCGCTGACGCCGTTGGCATACCCAAGCAAAGGTAGCTGAGCCTGAGAGATGATTGACTGCATTTTTTATTGGCTTGTAGATCTAACTTGAATGAATTCATTTTACTTGGGACAATAACATGGTTAATTCATGATTATGGATGCAAACATCCACAATTATGAATTGACCATGCATAAGTGTAACGTTAAGTGGCAAACAACTAATGTTAGACCTAGACATTTCTAGTAGTGGTTTCTCTTTCATCTTCTGTTCGATTGGTTTCACAGTGACACAAGTCAACTAGAACTGAAAGTTGAAGTTGAATTTAATTAATGAAGCAAAAAAAAAAAAAAAACATTGTCATTGTCTAAATTTATATTTTGTTTTACTCCCCTCCCCTGCAATTTCGGGCCTGAATAAGTAGAATCAATCTACAGGGCGTCCCAAAAAGAACTATACACTTTTGAAATGGCTGCCAAATAAAAAAATATATGATTTAGGTAATGAAATTTACATGTATGGAAAGCTCATTATCCCAACTTTCATATGACACCAAAAAGTCTGAAAATAAGTCATGCATGAATGAGCAGCGTTCACTTTTGTAAAGGGTATGGAAATAGGGTGCGCAGGAATTGCCCTACCAATTTGTATGAGGAAAGTTATTTTCGAGCTTATGGAATTGAGGATGATATGCAGAATTACTGATCAATTATGATGAGTTGGGGTTTGCTAAGTGAAATTGTGGAATTGAGGATTACATTGTCATGCATGAGTGACACAGGAATATGTATTTCCTATCCCAGGTCGAAAAACAGTTAAAACCCATAGGATTTTTAACTTGTGTCAACTGGAATTAATTGGTACCAGTTAAAACCCATTGGTCAAACTGGTGGAAATGCCAGTTGGCCTATGGGTTTTAACTGGAATCAAATGGTACCAGTTAAACCCATTGGTTAAACTGGTCATGTTGGAAATACTCCAGTTGATCCCAATTAAAACCCATTAATTGAACGGGTTTATACAGTTTTTTCCCATTCATACCCACATACTGAATTGGACCATTTGATACCAGTTAAAACAAGTAAAGTCAACTGGTGTAATACCAGTTATTTCCCATTCATACCCACATACTTACATGGACCATTTCACACCAGTTAAAACAAGTAAAGTCAACTGGTAGTTTATACCAGTTATTTCCCATTCATACCCACGTACTGAACTGACATTTGATACCAGTTAAACAATAAGTCACTGGTAGTTATACCATTATTTCCCATTCATTAACCCACATAATGAACCTGGACCATTTGATAAAACAAGTAAGTCAACTGGTAGTTTATACCAGTTATTTCCCATTCATACCCACATAATGAACTGGCCATTTGATACCAGTTAAAACAAGTAAAGTCAACTGTAGTTTATACCAGTTATTTCCCATTCATACCCACATACTTAACTGGACCATTTGATACCAGTTAAAACAAGTAAAGTCAACTGGTAGTTTATACCAGTTATTTCCCATTATACCACGTACTGAACTGGACCATTTGATACCAGTTAACAAGTAAAGTCAACTGGTGGTATATACAATTATTTCCCATTCATACCCACATACTGACTGGACCATTTTGATACCAGTTAAAACGAAGAAAGTCAACTGGTGGTATATACCCAGTTATTTCCCATTCATACCCACATATTAACTGGACCATTTGATACCAGTTAAAACAAGAAAGTCACAGGTGTTTATAACCAGTTATTTCCATTCATACCCACATACTTAACTGGACCATTGTGATACCAGTTAAAACAAGTAAAGTCAACTGGTAGTTATACCAGTTATTTCCATTCATACCCACATAATGAACTGGACCATTTGATACCAGTTAAAACAAGTAAAGCCAACTGGTAGTTTATACAGTTATTTCCCATTCATACCCACATACTTAACTGGACATTTGATTACCAGTTTAAAACAGTAAAGTCAACTGGTGGTATATACCAGTTATTTTCCCATTCATACCCACAATACTTAACTTGACCATTTGATACCAGTTTAAACAAGTAAAGTCAACTGGTAGTTTATACCAGTTATTTCCATTCATACCCACATACTGAACTGGACCATTTGATACCAGTTAAAACAAGTAAAGTCAACTGGTGGTATATACCAATTATTTCCCATTATACCCACATACTGAACTGGACCATTTGATACCAGTTAAAACAAGTAAAGTCAACTGGTGGTATATACCAAGTTATTCCCATTCATACTACATACTTAACTGGACCATTTGATACCAGTTAAAACAAGTAAAGTCAACAGTAGTTTATACCAGTTATTTCCCATTCATACCCAATATTAACTGGACCATTTGATACCAGTTAAAACAAGTAAGTCAACTGGTAGTTTTATACCAGTTATTTCCCATTCATACCACATAATGAACTGGACCATTTGATACCAGTTAAAACAAGTAAAGCCAACTGGTAGTTTATACCAGTTATTTCCATTCATACCCACATACTTAACTGGACCATTTGATAC
>CALNVZ010001827.1:104790-125869 GCA_940671915.1 Paracentrotus lividus | reverse complement strand
ACTATTCTTTGTATTACTTTGTAAAAGCGCCTTGAGCATTTTATTTAAATGGAAAATGGCGCTATAAAAATCCCATGTATTATTATTATTTACCAGAAAACATGGTAAAGGCGCCAATAAAGTTTTGTCAGCACCAAAGTGCGAGGAATTATACAAATATTTCCTTCTTGCAAGTCGATATTATAAAGTGTGTTCCTTTAAACAAAATAAGGTAACCGAAGTTCAAAAGTCAGCCATTCAGAAAATGAAAAATTTAAAATGATTTTGGTGAATTAGTATAAAAGAGCAACCCTCTAGCCTCCATTTGAGACATTGCTTGCGCCCACTTTGTTACTGGCTACAGAGTTAGGGTTCTTCACAGGTGAAGAGTTCAAAACCCAATTTTTCCATGTTTGGAGTTTCTTGGGTATAAAAGCTACTTTTTGCAAGTTTTTGGTTTCATCGTTTTTTCTCACCAGATTTTAATGAAACGCTATCTCCTCTTCTAAAGGAGTGATCTCACTGCCCAAGTTACTATTTCACTACTTCAAGTCTTCGGAGTCGCGGATCCGTCGCTACGACGTCTCCTGAGTCTCCGAGGAGTCGCGGGAAAGTCAAGCAAATGTCTTAAAATTGTAAAAAAAGGCTTGACCTTTAGATATTTTTTTCCAATCGCGAGCAAATCGCAACGACGTTTCCGCGGCGTCACCGCACC
This sequence comes from Paracentrotus lividus, assembly GCA_940671915.1. NCBI lineage: Eukaryota > Metazoa > Echinodermata > Echinoidea > Camarodonta > Echinidae > Paracentrotus > Paracentrotus lividus. The sequence continues at coordinate 125,175 of CALNVZ010001827.1, read as the reverse complement.
ATCCTCAAGTCTTCGTGACGTTTCCTGAGTCTCCGCGATGTCACCCGTTACTGCGACTTGAAAAATAAAACGTTTTTATCTTTATATAGAAGGGGTGGGGCATATACTGATCCTCGAGGGACGCCGTATAGGTCGGATGAATTATTCCGGTATGGTACCTCCAGGAGGTTAGGCACTGCAGCAACGCAATGCTGTACCATTAATTCCCAGATAATGAAGCTGGTTGAAGAGACATACTTGTCTATCACAGATTTCTTTGAAGATGGATGGATAATCGCTCTTTTCGGGCCTTAAGGAACCTTTAACCTCAGTCTCAAGACCTGTGTTTATGATCTTAGTGACAGTCGGATTATAGTCATACTCATCTTCAGAAAAAAAATGTAGGGATTGGGTCCGATTTGCACGACTTTGCTGGTAACTTTGATGTTGCGAATTCATCTTCTGAGGTAGGTGTCAATGACTGCAGTTGTTTGACGAGTCAAAGTAGTCCGATTTTTGCCAAGCAGTCACGGATGGCTTCTATCTTTTGCACAAAAATGTATAAAATGAGTGATATAAGAGAGCGACTTTTACTTTCTGTTTATAAGATCACCTGCAATTCTGAAGTTGTTTTGAGTCTCCAGAACAGTCGTTGATCCATTGGACATTGTATGTTTTATTTTCTTTTGTTTTTTTTTTTGTTTTATTTTCTATTTAGTTATTTTTTATTCTATTTATTCATTTATTTATTTATTTTTATTTCATTTATTTATTATTATTATTATTATTTTATCTATTTTTTTTTAATATTAATTTATTATTGTTTTTTTTTTTTTTATTATTTTTTTATTTATTTATTATTATTATTTTATTTTATATTATTTTTTTTTTTTTATTTTTTCTATTTTTATTTTATTTCTCTTTTATTATTTATTTTTTTAATTTTTTTTATTTATTACTTTTTTATCTTTCATTATATTGATTGTTTTTTTTTTTTGGGCGGCGGGGGGGAGCTGCGTCAAATTAAAATATGGACTTGCATGTCATCGCGTGACACATACAGTAGTCTCTTTTGATTCAAGACCGCATAGATATCGGCTTCTAAGAACAGATTCGTATAGAAAAAAAATATTAGAGTTTTTTTTTCTTTTGTATTTTTTTGTAGCTTTTTTACTTGAATAATGGTTTACAACATATGTAAATTAAAGTAAGCAGTTATAATTTAATTTCATATATACGAATCACTCTTCAAAATTAGCTAGCAGCGTGAGCATTGATAGGAAGGGGTTGAACTGTAGAAAGCATCGACAGGGAAGGAGTAACTGTAGAAAGGTATATCCCCCACCCACCCCCCACTTCTTTTCAACAAATCGTTACTCTCATACGTTTTTATTGTCTAGAATTTTGGATTTTCGAATCGATATTTACGCAACTAAATAGAGATATTTTGTAGGCACCAATACGCTTAATACATATTTTTGGGCGATAAAAAGGCAAGCATAGTTGTATAGAATATGGATGGCCTTGGGTTGTACAAGGAATAATGGACGAGCTTTGCACAAATATGGACGAGTCGAACACAAGTCCAATATTTTGAAAAGCGAGTTCATATATCACTTGTATTGACCGAGAAAAGAACATCTAATATATATCATTATCATCTATACAGAGGATTTTACGGATCGCACCCCTCCCATCCAACAAAAAATCCGCTCCCCCCCCAAAAAAAAAAAACAACAACTGCACACTTTTTTTATTTTTTTTATTTTTTTCGTGATTCTGGAGGAAAAAAAAATTCCCCCCCAAAAAAAAAAAATCCCGCCCTCCCCCCACCCCCAAAAAAAAAAAAACCTCGCCCCATTTTTTTTTATTTTCATTTGATTTTTTTTAATGTGATTCTGGAGAAGAAAAAAAATTGGTCGCCCCACCAAAAAGAAAAATTCCGGCCCCCCCCCCAAAAAAAAAAAACAAAAAAAACTGCCGCCCACTTTTTTATTCATCATTTTTTTTTATGTGATTCTGGCAGAAAAAAAAAATTGGGCCCCCCCAAAAAAAAAATGTTCCCCCCCCCAAAAAAATGCCCCAAAATTTTGTTTGATTCTGAAGAAAAAAAATTGCCCCCAAAAAATACCCTCAATTTTGTTTGATTCTGTGGGAAAAAAAGAAATCCCCCCCAAGATTGAAAAAAAAAAGATGTCCCCGTCCAGACAAAAAAAAAATAAAACAAAAACTGCCCCCAACCCCCTAAAAAATATTTGGTCTCCTTCAAAAATCAAAACAAATATATTAATTTCTCTGGTTATTTCACTTTGGGAATTCCCCCTCCTGCTGCCCAATCTTATTGATATTGGGCAGCGAGGCCACAATACTGGGCGAGTTCAACGAACTTTGTAAATTAGGTCAAGTTTATGAAGTGCATCAACAAAATAACACTATCCCATTCACAGTGGTTTTCAAATTTATCCCGGTGCTGTCGCGGTGCTGTCGCGGGACGGCAACACCGCTATAAACCCGCTATAAATGCATTCACAGTGGAAAAGTTATCCCGGGACAGTCCCGGGATAGATTTCATGTACCCATTCACACTGCAGCGGGGGATTTTTATGACCTCCGTCATAAATTCCTTACATTTCTTTGATTTTCTACTTCTTCAATCTTCTTTTTTGTTTTATCCATCTTCCATCTTCTATAATTTATTTTACATTTCCTTGTTGTCACGTTTTTTCCTTTTCTTTTCTATCATTTTCTTATTTATTTCCTTGTTCTATTTTCCTTTCTTTTCTCTTCTATCAATTTCTTATTTTTTTCTTTGTTTTTCTCCTTCTTTCCTTTTCTTTTCTATCATTTATATGTATTTCTTTGTTTTTCTCCTTCTTTCCTTTCTTTAAAAAAAATCATTTCTTATGTATTTCCGTGTTTTATCCTTCCATTACTCTTTTTTCTGGAAATTCTTATGTATTTCCTTGTTTTATATCCCGGTGCTGTAGCGGAGTGCCTTCACACTGAAGGCACTCCGCGACAGCAGCGGGACTGTCCCGGTGCTGTTACTATGGTTTGAGCGCGATAGTTTATCGCGGTGTTATCGCGGAGCGAGGTTATCCCGGGATAGTTTATAGCGGGTCCGAGCATTCACACTAAAGGCAACACCGCTACAGTCGCGGGACAGTCCCGCGACTGTAGCGGTGTTTGAGGCCACTGTGAATGGGGTATTATACCCTCTGTATGGATAATAATAGTTGATAATAGGCTCTAACTAAACAAAAGGCACTAGGTGGCAGCCAAGTTTGGTATCACTGCAAAGCAGAAACTATAACATAGGGGTTCATGGTACTACATCTTTAGTGCAGCAATAGGCAGCAATAGTGACTATTCAGGAGTATGAAAAAAAAATTGTTTGTAATTTCCCTATTTTTGCCCCGTTTCTTAAAAAAAAATACAGAATTTAATGAGGGTTTGCCATTAAACTATTAGTTAAAATGATCTATTCTGAGAAAGGCGAGTACAATTTGAAATCTGTATTTATTCTTTTTTACCTTTACTTTTGTCACTGTCTGCCCTTATTCTTTTGCGCTGGTTTGCTTTCCTTCGATTGTTGAATCGTTTATTTATAAATATGATACGTACAACGGAAGGGAAACTTATTAAGAAGCAATTAGTTTCCAAGGTTTCCTTCACACATCTGCCAAGTATTAAACCAGCATGTGTCGATGCATTGACGTTATTTTTTTTAGCAATTATATTATTGCTGTAATTATATTTGCTTTGTATGAATATATTATGATCTCATATTACAATTTTCATGTATTGACATCTATACATTTTTGTATTATTATTATGCAGATGATTGTCGAAATAAAAACCTAAATGAAATGAAATGATGTAAATTACATAACCCGTGTGGTATAAATTGTTTAGAATTATCAAAATTTGTAATTTAAACATAATATACCCTTAAATTGAAATTTTAGATCCTTTTGAAGAAAAATGACCCACTAAAAATTACTTTTTTTAGACCACCTACATAATCTGTGTTTATGGTACTTGCTTGAAACATGAAGAAAAAATATCGCAATTACAAGTATTTTTTTATGAGCACGGCCTATCATACACATAATTACCTTAATCTCAAATCTTAAATCACTGTATGATTTAAGCAACAAGTAAACGTACTACACTGTAAAAAATAAAATGCTTCTTTGTACACTGTCCGTCATAAAGGTGGAATATTTTTTTTTGCCGCTATAGCGACATGATTTTGCTCTGACTTTAATTTCTTGAATATGTTTGTCCCTGCTTCTACTTTTTGGGACTCTGGCTATATCTTGGACATTCTCCTAACCCTTCGCGTGGAATTTTTTCCAAAAAAGTTTTGTCAACCCCCGTGATGCCCATTTTTGTAATTTTTCTCATTTTGGGGCCCCTTTTTGTTTTCCCGGCCGATCAAGCCCCCCTCATTCCTACCCCCAGGAAACGCGACTGAGGTGAACTGTTTTATATTGTTCTTTAAGTTAAATCTATATTTCTGGGGACAGGTCTCTTGTCTTGTGTAGGGGAGGGGTTGAAGTAAAAAACGAGATTGGTGAAAATTCGGAATATTTTATTCCATCTTCATGCTGAAAACAAAAGAAATGAAAAACTACCTTTAACCCTTAAATATCATCATTTTCCCCTTAAACTTTGTTAAGCCTTGATGACAAGGCTGTAAATAGTCATTGTTGATAATATTTTATTTTGATTTATGTTTGGTTGAGATTTTACAATACAATTTAAGGAAGACAAAAATTTACACAAAAATTGTGTAAAAATGAATAAAATGTTGAACCCCAATCCAAATAATTTTTGACCCCTCCCTAGACAAAAGAGTCGAGCCTGTAACCATAAATCTAGATTTAATTTCAAGGCTATCCTGGACGAGCATCGCTAAGCTAAAACGAGGACTGAAGATGCGATCTGTGTGCAAGCCGCCATTGTTCCACGAAGTATTCGCGAAGAGCATGACTTAATTTGCATACAGTTTTATGCAAACACACGCCAGCCAATCGCGATCGCGCTGTACATGTCAGTCCGATTAGCGTACAAGCGTGTGTTTGTGTGTGTACGTATAGAGCACTGTATCAGTGTTCGGATCTTGACATGTATATGCATCGCTACCTTCTCGCTTGCGCAGGCGGGGACAAGCTGTTCTCTCATATGCATCCGAGCAGTCGAATCAATGCCGATAACAAATTGGCTCATGACTTCGGCAATCGTTCGGGCGTTCTAGCTTTCGGTTTTTGGACCACTGCGTAAGAGTCGCACATCGTTGGTATGAATGGGCAGCTTGCAAAGTCCGTTACCGCGTACGTATTTTGAACTCCCTCTACACTATGAGGAACGTGCATAACAATAACAAATCTCCTCCTCAGACGTGTTTCCTTAGGGTAGGACTGATGAGTGCCTTGGTTGGTCGCGTGAACAAAAAAGGGTCCCAAAAATAAGAAAAAATGACGAAAATGGCCATCTTCTGGGGATGACAAACTTTTTTGAAGAAAAATCCCCGGGAAGGGTTGAGGGAACGTCCAAGATATACCCAGGATCCCAGAAAGTGAAAGCGGTGACAAACACATTCAAGAAATTAATAACGGAGCAACATAATGTCGCTTGAGCCAGAAAAAAATATTCTACCTTTATGACGAACAGTGTAATTATTCCAATATTTTCTTAAGTAGATTTAACTTTAAAAAGACAACATTCAAATTAAAACATTCAAATTAAGTCTTACTAACTTAAAATTTAAGTGTCGTTGAATTAACTTATTTTTTTTAAAGGTACAATACACATTCAGGAAAATTCAAGTAATTCTAACTTGCTTTGATTAAGTAAATTTAACTTCAATTAAGCACATATCTTTTAGATACTTATTACATCAAAAATCAAGTTGAATGTATTTATATTTTTTAGAGCATGTAAAAGTTCAAAATATTATATAAATGTCATATAGTTGTGCTTGAATTTGTTTTGGATTAGGGTATGTAAAAACGTTGTTGAAGCAAAGAAAGAGCAACATTAAAGAGCAACTCAACTGAAAATTCTTTTTTCTTTAGGTTTTAGGAAAAAGTTCTCACTGTTTTTGTTAGGATGCACTCGGCTTTGAGATATAAATATAACTGTCAGTACCTATTAATTACAGGTAAGTGACAACATGAAGTCTGATATTTGGTTTAAACACGTAGGTTGAAATGATGTCAGTGGACTTTCGTGCTTAAAAGGCCGCCTCCCCCATTTTCTTTTAATATACTTTTACTCAATTGAATTAAGTTTTACTCAATTGTATCAAGTAATAATAACTTCTTATCATATTCCGGAAAAGATACTAAAATAGCATGATGTTGGTAATACTAATTAATACAAATTAAGGCAGTTTCTTAACATAATTATTGAATTAAGTAAATACGACCGTAATTTTTTTACAGTGTAGTTCATAGTTTAGAGTTACACTTATACGTGAAAAAAGAAGAATGCTTTACTTACGTTTTGTTCATTGGTTGTGATGATTGCAAGATCTCCCCCTAACGATCGACAGTACACCACAGCATCATCGTAATTTCTATCTTGATTGTTCACAATCAGATACTGCTTATTATCAAAATCATACCAGCCAGGCGTGTTGCATATCTGCGTATTAACTGCATGAATGAAATATGATAAAAGCCCAAAGAAAGTTTTGGTAGAAAAAAAAAAGGAACTGAAACTTGCTTAACATGCCCTTATATTGTTCCAACGAAGTAGCAATATATATATAGCCATTGTCAGATTCCATGCATGCCTTTCAATAATAATGTCATAGTTAGCATAAACATGTTAAGATTCCAGAGAATGAGGCCATTCAATTGCTTCACTCTCACCCTTGAACTCTAGACATTCAAGCCACTACCGAGGGGTATAGCATGGTAGAATTATCTGTGTATAATATAATTTATATAACAGATCTTGAAAACGAGTACATCAGGAAAATACTACCAAAAATATGAAAGTGAACGAACCAAAAACCATTTATAATTGGAATACAATAAACACTAACGAGCAGAATCCATGAATATTATGATTCATCCAGTAGATTTGACAATATTAGTCCGTTATGAATCTTTTACTGGAAATGAAGAAAAGTTGTAAATATGTACTTACAATTTTCTGAACTCGCAACGTTTCACCAGCTGCTGCTGGCTTCATCAGGCGAATGAGACTCCAAAACGTCTTTCCAAGCGACTTGGCACCAAAATCAGTTTACCGTATCGTCACTTGGTTCACCAGGGGCGGGAATATTATACCCCATTCACAGTGGTTTTCAAATCTATCTCGGTGCTGTCGAGGTGCTGTCGCGGGACGGCAACACCGCTATAAACCCGCTATAAATGCATTCACAGTGGAAAAGTTATCCCGGGACAGTCCCGGGATAAATTTCATGTACCCATTCACACTGAAGCGTGTGATTTTTATAACCACCGTAACAAAATACTTGCATTTCTTTGATTTTCTACTTCTCTCATCTTTCATTATTTCCTATGTATTTCTTTGTTTTTCTCCTTCTTTCCTTTTCTTTTCTATAATCAATTCTTATGTATTTCTTTGTTTTTCTCCTTATTTCATGACATATTTCTTCATTTCTTATGTATTTCTTTGTTGTTTTTTTTCTCCTTCTTCCATCTTCTTTTTCACTATTTCCTATGTATTTCTTTGTTTTTCTTCTTCTTTCCTTTTCTTTTCTATACTCAATTCTTATGTATTTCTTTGTTTTTATCGTTCTTTCCTTTTCTTTTCTATAATCAATTCTTATGTATTTCTTTGTTTTTCTCCTTATTTCATGACATATTTCTTCATTTTTTATGTATTTCCTTGTTTTTCTCCTTCTTTCCTTTTCTTTTCTATTATTTCTTATGTATATCTTTGTTTTTCCTCCTTCTTTCCTTTTCTTTTCTATAATTTCTTATGTATTTCTTTGTTTTTCTCCTTCTGTCCTTTTCTTTTCTACCATTTCTTATGTATTTCTTTGTTTTTCTCTTTCTTCCGTCTTCTTTTTCGTTTTTTCCTATGTATTTCTTTGTTTTTATCTTTCTTTCTTTTTCTTTACTATCATTTCTTATGTATTTCCGTGTTTTATTCTTCTTTTACACTTTTTCTTGATATTCTTATGTATTTCATTGTTTTTTATCCCGGTGCTGTAGCGGAGTGCCTTCACACTGAAGGCACTCCGCGACAGCAGCGGGAACTGTCCGGTGCTGTTACTATGGTTTGAGCGCGATAGTTTATCGCGGGTTATTGGTTTATGTAGGAGGTATTTCACACTTTAAAGTTCCACCTTTCATTCCAAATCCTGACCACCATTAACACTCTTTTTTTATTACCCCACCTTGGGACAGTTTATTTACCATTACCACACCTCAAACGATACCAGAAACCCATCATTCCGACCACAAAGATAAACTCCTTGTTCTTTGTTCTCCCACTACCCTTTCCGGTCACCTCTCACTTTTTATTTACCACACCCCTTAATAATATACCCACTCTGATTGGTCAATTACTATAGACCAATCAGAACTCTTAAACTTTTACCCCACTGCCCAAACTTTGCTGATGCGTGAAGTTTCTCCATCCAAGGAGGATTCAACTACTGACCAGCTTCGAGCACAGTCACCTTCAGACTAGCTCAAATTTGGTATATATTCATTCTTCAATCTTCTTATAATAATATGCCTCACTTGGTAAATAGAATTGTACTCTAAGGGGAGATCCACCCGAAATTGGAAGGTTCAAATGTTTGTTAACTGCTAACAACTTAAGCACACCTTGTTTTTTCGCAAAGAAATATCCTTGGACACAATATTTCAGAGGTTGCTCTTCGAAGTTTGTGCGATCACCTTGATTTTAAGGGGGCGATCGGTCAAATTTGTTGCCTTTTTATGACAAATAATTTTTGGGGATATCATGTGCGAGGAACTATCACATCGCCCCGAATTTCAGATCATAATAAAAGAGAAATAAATGCCTACAGCAGCTGAAAACAATTTTGATGCGAATTTAGAGGGTAAAAATTAATAATCAGCCCAAAGAAAGTTCATTTTATAACATTATTTTTCAAAAAGAATGGAATGCTAATTCAAAATTAATATTCGCATTTGTCAAAGCGATAAGAAAGTTCAAGTGTAATATTTAGAAATGTTTCCAAATATGTGCACGACATTTTGTGGGATGCAGGTTCGTTTATATTATTTTAACAAAAGTTATATCAATCTTAAAGTGTGTTTGATTTCGTGAAGAACGGCAATCTGTCAATATCTCTAAAAGCTCCGTACACGGACGTATGGCAAAAGGGTAGGTGTCTTCTATAAATAAAATGTCTTTGACTTTTTAAAACCAAAATCAGCCGGTTTGCTGCAGGAATTTTCGATAAAATTAAGGATCTACAAGTAAAGAAATTTATTTTTGATTGTTTTTAGGTTATAAAACATACGGGTACTGGAGCATATTCCAAAATACATCCAAAAGTTGTTTAAAGGTGTTATATTGTGACATTTCATGATGTTATAATATTGATACACAGGCACGTAACTAGAGATTTTTACGGGAGGGTTCGAAATCTGCAAAGTGGACAAAAGGTACATCAATTTTTCACATCAAGCCGGGCGAGTAAAAGGTACATCAAAATATTTCACGTCACGCTACCCGCCACGAAAACTGTGGGGGGGGGGTAGGTAGGTGTTCAAAAAAATATTATCTATAGGGGTAGGCTTAGTCGTTCGATTGGCCCCAAAAAAGATAAGCAAAAAAATTTTTTTAAAGTTTTTATTCAATTTTTTTATTTTATTTTATTTTTGTCAGGCGGACCCCTGCTCTCCCGGGGGGGGGGGGGGTTCGTTCACCCCACCCCCCCCCCCTAGTTACGGGCCTGGATACATGCAAAGGTAGTACACAAATAAAAGTGAGTGCAAAGTGAATTTGAGAGGACAATCCTTCCCTTTTCCAGGCTGTAACTAGGGGGGGGGGTTCGGGGATCGAATGACCCCCCCCCCCTTCCCCCGGCTGGCGAGCAGGGTCGCCTGACAAAAAAAAAAATAATAATAAAAAAGAGAGAGAGATGAAGAGGAGAAAGAGAAAGGGAAGAAGAAAACAGGGTGTGAAACGGATTCTTAAATTGACCTACTTATATACCTAATTTTCAAATGTTCATGAGCTAATATTAATAAAAAAGAATAGTGCTAAAAATCGCCTTTTTTTTTATAGGTTCTGTGCATATATTTTCGCTGGCTCTCGCATAAATCATTATTTTCAGAGAGCCGCGAGCGTTTTTGAAAGGGCTTGAGGGGGTGGGGTGATTAAAAAGTTGATGGGCTGAACACGAGGAAAGTATTTTTAAATATCTACTGGAAAAATTGGAGGGCTGCAGCACCCCCCCCCTCTCCCATCCTTCATCCCTGGTTTTCAGGAAATATTACCAATAAAGAATTGAAATACGAGTCATTTAATAAAGTTTTTTCCTCTCGACTTCATGCTCACATTTCAGTTTTTCAACGTAGGTGATGGTTCATCTTGTTGTTTAGGAGTCTAAAAAAAAAAAAAAAGCAACATGGCAATTGTGCAGCCTCAGTGTCATCATAACCAAAATTTTCGGCTCGCGCTTCGCGCTCGCCATGTTCACTCCCGTTCGAAAAGCTGAATTATAGGTCAAAAAGAAATGTGCTTCAAATGCACAGCATTCATGTGATTTTGTGTATTTTCTTTCACTCGCGTTCTGCGTTCTCATCTTTTGGAGTTTTGTCATCCGTCTGTGAGGACTATTAAAAGTAGATATGAGGCACAATACGCCTGAATACAAGGCAAAGGGTCTTTGCACTGGCAAGGTTCACTTTTTTTTTTTTTTACAAAGGGACGTGATCATCAACTTGTAAAAGAATTAAAAGAAAACAGAAAGATGTAAGAGACAAACTGTACATATAACATATCGTATTCAGGCCATTAACACAGCAGAATTTTCCGGCTTCGCGCTTCGCACTCGCAAGTTCAATCCTTGCAAAATGTTTACTTTTGAATATCTAAACTCATACAAATCCTAATTACGGGTCTGTGAGCATAAGAGGCAAAATGTGTTAGAAAATTACACTACCTTAATTAATTCATTATAACCAAAAATTTCTGGCTCGCGCTTTGCGCTCGCAGTTCAAATCTGGCAAAAACTCACTTTTCAATTTTCAAACAACCAGGCGCGGATCCAGGAGGGGGGGGGGGATGGCGGAAGGTGCGGGCGCATCCCGTAAGTTTATCAGTCCTAAGTACGATCCGTAAGTATATTAGGCAAATAAATTAGAAAATACACTACCTTCAGGTCATTATGAGTCAAAATTTTCATAAAAGACCCATGGACTGATTCCTAATCCACAAGTGAAGTAATTGAAATGTAAATTAATTTACCGTTCACGCTTTCGTGCTCACACTTATTTTAGCTAAAAAGGAGGTGATCATCACCTCGTAAAAGAATAAAAAGAAAATTATAAGGTAGAATATACCTGTTATAAGCAAAATTTTCGGATCGCGCTCGAAAAGTTTACTCCTTCTGAAAGGTCCACTTTTCAATTTCCGACCCCCCCCCCCTCCCCCCATAAAAATCCTAGCAGGCAACAAGCAGTTTTGGGATCTGAGTCCATTTTTTCAAGAACTCTTGCATCATTAAAAAAGGAAGAAATTCCTACATAAGTTATACAATATTAAAACGCATTGTTAAAAAAATAACAAATACGTAAGGCTCACAGAATAAAGGAAATAGTTGCACCTCAGAGGAATGGAGAGGGCAGACTCATCATTCGTTATCAGTTTTAAAGATTTTTCCCCTTTGATTTCAAAGTAATTTTACTATTAAGTGATACTAGCGATTTAAAGTCGATGCTTATAATCCGAATTTTTCGACATATGGCCTGGACTGATACCTGATTCATTATCATTTCGTTTGATACAATGAAGTTAGGGTTTAGACTGAAAGATGGTTTTTAATTTAAGACACCATACCCATTCCAATATAGTAATACACGTAGTGTACGGAGCTTTCAGAGATATTGACCAGAATGTTATTTTCGGCAAAATCAGATCACGACTTCAGGATGATAATAACTTTTTGTTAAAATAATATACGAACCTGCAGTTCTCACAAGATTTAGTGCATACATTTCAACAATTTTCTAAATTAGATACAATAAAAATTTCGTTCGCAGTTTTGATATGTGCGAATTATAAATCTAGATTACATTCAATTTTCTTGAAAAAAAATATGAAAAATGAATTGTTTGGGCTAATTATTCATTTTTTAAGTATTTGAATTCCATCAAAGTGGTTTCAGTCTGTAGGCAATTATTTCTCTTTTATATGATCCGCATTTGGAGGCGATTTGATATTTCTTAAAATGCTATCTCTAAAACACTATTGTCGTAAAAAGGGCAACAATTTTGACGCCCCCTCGAATTTAGAGGTGATCGCAACAAATTTTGAAGAGCACACCTCTGAAATATTGTGCCCTATAATATTTTCTTTAGAATAGACAAGGTGTGCTTAGTTTGTACAGAAACAACATCAAAATCGTTAACTAGGCCTCTTTTTCAGGTTTGGATCTCCCCTTACTCTTGCATCCTTTCTGTGTGAACAAAGTTACATATAGAAGATCCCATACTCGACATGGTGGAGAACCCGTTTCTCTTTTCAAGAGAGTACATTTTGCATCAACTTCAACTAACTGAACATATTTTCTACGCTATTTTTTTTTTATATGCGAGGAATCTGCCCACTTTAATTGAACATGATATTCGTTTTACCTTCAAAAATGAGTATTTGCTTTGAAACATAAGTGGCTAGAGTGAATATTATTGTTCACAAGCAAGATGTTGGACGCCAATATTATCTCTCAGAATGAGGATATTGATGACAACGATGATGACGAAGACATACAGCCTGATCGATGCACCAAATCTTTAAAATGCTGATCCTGAATTTCATCCTGACTTTCCGTCTTCACTGGACCCAACATCATCGTCGGCATCTAATTCTTCTTCACTATTGTCGTCATCATCATTGCTGACTATATCGTAGTCTTCATAGCTGTTCATCTTTGCTCTTATCTTCATCTTCTTCATCATCGTTGTCGTCATCATTGCTGTCTTCGTTGCTGTCTTCGTCATCTCCATCGTCATCATTCTAAACTTTCATCACCGCGCTGGCTTTCTTCGAACTGTATCCTGCTATACTTTCTTATCATGACAATATTATCAGATCTCTGAGAATTTGAAGTGACTGAAAAATTGACTTTGACTCTTTATTTCATAAATTTTATATGCTGGACCCTCCTTCATAAATTCATCACCTTGTTTAAATTGCTCTTAATTTTTGACCCAATAATTGCTGTTTTGGGGGTAAGTGAAACCAAACTTTTACTGTTCCACTTGTGAGAGTGTGAGAGTACGAGTGATTATTTTGTTAATTCAGTTTATCCATTTTGATTGAGTTGCGTTCATATTCTATGATCGATAATGGCTTATGTTTGTATGACCTAGCTGTGTAACCAGTTATTTGACATTTTCGTAAATTATACTCTACTTGTAATAGCTGCCAACAATAACTATGACCCTGATACACCCGGTGAGATAGATTATGCTCTCCTTCCACTGGAAACCAAAATATGACCTTTCCCCCATTAATACTAGACAAACCCCACCTGTCATGAATTGTCAACAGAGGCAATAAAGCCCATGACTCATAAAATTACCATTACCTCTATAAATTGTTGATGTCTCCACAACTCTATTTTTTGTTACTTTGTTGATCTGTATAGGGAATATGATAAAATACTTCATTAAGGGAATAATATTTACATTATACGGTTTTGTTATTGACGAGTCAAAATTCACTCGCTGTAGCATATGTGGTGCCTGCCAAACATTACATATAGGCATGACTATCAGAAAAGAAAAGTTGCAGATTTTCCTATCGAAATAGCATGTAACCATAGCTTGGGAATAATTGAGTTTATAATGAAATTGTAGAAATAAACAGAAGAATTAGTATTATTAAGAAACTGCTCTTCAATGGTTATTGATATGTGTGATTCAGTCTAATTGTCATATGTTATCATAAGACAGCTAAAATGTTTAGCGAAGCAAAATTTTCCAGTTTTAATAATACTGGACGTGCGCTTATGTGTATAAAAATATTCAGCATCATGCGCTCGATGTTGGATATACAAAGCCTTGTCTATGGCATACAATAATTAAAACAAGTTTGAAAGTACTTGTAAAGGCTGTCAAGAAGATGATATGTAGCTCAAGACTGACTGTTTTACATAATGTTATAATGCGTGAGGCAATTTTATTGATAATATTACACTGTAATCCCAGTTAGTACATTGTTTAATTTATTAGAATTTAAATTTCTAAACATTATTTTAAAAAACTCTGTGTAATTATGATACATTCCTTTCTTTTCGGAGCAAATTTGGAGTAAAACTCATATTTGGTTATAGTGCGTATAATCCTATGTTTAAGCTTCGGAATAAGAAGTACAAAAATGTTTAAATTACAAATGGCATAGATGCACATTACCTTATGATGAGGACGCTCGCAGCTTTAAGATGATTGGTGTGTATGATATTATTGCAGAGTAAATCAAGCCCTTTGGTCATATCAAACTGTGACTCACCCAAACCGTTTTTTTTTTTATGAATTAAAATTGTCAATATCACAAGTAAAAATAATTTTGTTTTGTTTAAATATCGGATTTGACAAAGTGCATGTTAATGATGATAAACCACGCAACAAATTAGATTTTGGTGGAACATTAAAATTTGCATGTATATTTTGCGGACCGCTTACTTAATCTGAACAAATAATTTGTGATAAATAGCTGAATTGGACATGTGAATTTAATGTTTGCTTAATATTAGAATAGGATAGTGAACAATTTTATTTAGTTACAATGTTTTATTTTAATTTGATGTATTTTTCTCGAGAGAACACTAATTTGCTTTGGTCATTACGTATAAAGGTTATAAAACTGTTCGAAAAGTTAACATTAACACTGTCATTAATTGTGATCATTTTAACAAGCTTGGAAGTACTTGTTAATTTTTTTTCTTTTTAACATGAGTGGAAAGAATATTAGGACGAAAGGGTTGATAGTTAAAGTTCTATGTTAATGCTTCATCGACTATGAAGTGCATAAAGGCCAACTGCCTCTTTAAACATAGCAAAATTGTCATTCATTTTGTTCTTTGATTTAAAATGAGTGGAAAGATTTTCTACAACAGGGAAGGATTGATAGTTAAAGTTCTATGTAAATGCTTCATCGACTATGAATTACATAAAGGCCGACTGCCTCTTTAAACATAGCAAAATTGTCATTCTCTTAGATAAACCTGTTAACTTTCCCATTCTTTTCATGTTGATAAAGTGCTATATTAGCATACAGTCTTCTTATGGTTTCAATCATAATCACTTTCTACTCATTTGTGTTTCAGTTTAATAGAGAGGAATATTCATTTCTTTATTTAGTGATTTTCATTATTTTACTCGTTCTAATATGGTATGATTTTACAAAATTACTTATTCTGTATGTTAAGCTAGTTTGATGTAAATTCATGTATATAGTTTGATCTAGGGATATAGTTTCCTTTTGCTTATTCTATTAACCAAACAGTTAGTTATATGCTCATATTTTGTTGTTTAAGTTTAGGTTTTTGTAATTGTTTACTCATTTTAGCCTGCTAGCCATAGTATTGTTAAGTAATTGTGTATGAGAGAGTGACAGAGTTTCGTGGACAGTAATTTCAATACAATACTGGTTTCATTTCCCATTATAATTTCACAATCCCATCAAGTTTCTTCATCTATTATGTAATTTTTTTTAGAAGGGGAGGGAGCCTCATTTTCCAAAGAAAGGGGATGTTATGTAGGAGGTATTTCACCTTTAAAGTTCCACCTTTCATTCCAAATCCTGACCACCCATTAACACTCTTTTATTTATTACCCCACCTTTGGGACAGTTTATTTACCATTACCAACCCCAAACGATACAGAAACCCATCATTCCGACCACAAAGATAAACTCCTTGTTCTTTGTTCTCCATCACTACCCTTTCCGGTCACCCTCACTTTCTATTTACCACACCCCTTAATAATATACCCACTCTGATTGGTCAATTACTATAGACCAATCAGAACTCTTAAACTTTTACCCCACTGCCCCAAACTTTGCTGATGGTGAAGTTTCTCCATCCAAGGAGGAGTTCAACTACTGACCAGCTTCGAGCACAGTCACCTTCAGACTAGCTCAAATTGTATATATTCATCTTCACATCTTCTTATAATAAATGACCATCACTGTAAAATAGAATTGTACCTCTTGCATCCTTTCTGTGTGAACAAAGTTACATATAGAAGATCCCATACTCGACATTATAGCGGAGCGAGGTTATCCCGGGATAGTTTATAGCGGGTCCGAGCATTCACACTGAAGGCAACACCGCTACAGTCACGGGACAGTCCCGCGACTGTAGCGGTGTTTGTCGAGGCCACTGTGAATGGGGTAGACGGCTTGGAACTTGGTGTATGGTCACCCGATTCACATATGGGCTCAGTAAGATACTGAGAGAAATTATGTTTTTGTCCAGTAAAACACTGAGAAATTATGTAATTCCTAATTTAAATTACACAATTTCGTCAGTAACATACTGTGACATTTTGTAATTTCTGAAGATTATGTTTTTTCCAGTGATTACTGTGAACATTACTCTATATACACATTGACATATTACATTACGATTCAGTTAAGTACTGATATAAAATATAATTTCGTTTTTATGTGTGTTTTTTTTCCTCGTGCAGTGTGCACTAGAAAAAATGAAAGAAATTATAATACACAAGTTGTTGTTGTTGTTTGGTTGGTTTACGGCGCATGCCATTCAATTTTTGAATTTGCATGTAGTTTTATATTATTCTTTATAAATTGTGTTAATCAAAATACATACGAAATGGGTGTGGGATGGCAAAATTAGTAGCAGGTATTTAGTGAAAATAATTTCATAATGGGTAACAAGTCTAATGTCGTCTAATTCATACTGAAGGAATGACTCTTCTATTGTTGAATAATCGATATAATTACTACTGATCGAAATTATCCCGGGGAAATTGTATGCCGTGATGCCGATCCTTATGGAAATTCTCAGTCTAATTTCTACTGATTGAATTATTCAATACGCATAATTCCACACGGGTTACTGGCCTATCATCTCGTTTAATTCATACTGAAGAAATTACTTTTCTATGTTGAATATTGCTTAATCGATATAATTTCTACTGATCGAAATTACAGGCGATCCCCATCTTTATGGAAATTCTCAGTTTAATTTCTTTTGATTAAATCATTTAGTGAACATAATTCCACACGGGTTACTGGCCTATAATTTATACTGCAAAAAATTACTTTTCTATTGTTGAATAATCAATATATAATTTCTACTGATCGAAATTATATGCCGTGATGCCAATCCTTATGGAAATTCTCAGTCTAATTTCTACTGATTGAATCATTTAATACGCATAATTCCACAAGGGTTACTGGCCTAGCATCTCGTTTAGTTCATACTGAAGAAATTACTTTTCTATGTTGAATATTGCTTAATCGATATCATTTCTACTGATCGAAATTACAGGCGATCTCCATCTTTATGGAAATTCTCAGTCTAATTTCTACTGATTGAATCATTTAGTGAGCATAATTCCACACGGGTTACTGGCCTAGAATCTCGTGTAATTTATACTGAAGAAATTAGTTTTCTATTGTTGAATAATCGATATAATTTCTACTGATCGAAATTATATACCGTGATGCCAATCCTATTGGAAATTCTCAGTCTAATTTCTACTGATAGAATCATTTAATACGCATAATTCCAAACGGGTTACTGGCCTAGCATCTCGTTTAATTCATACTAAAGAAATTACTTTTCTATGTTGAATATTGCTTAATCGATATAATTTCTACTGATCGAAATTACAGGCGATCCCCATCTTTATGGAAATTCTCAGTCTAATTTCTACTGATTGAATCATTTAGTGAGCATAATTCCACACGGGTTACTGGCCTAGAATCTCGTCTAATTTATACTGATGAAATTACTTTTCTATTGTTGAATAATCGATATAATTTCTACTGATCGAAATTATATGCCGTGATGCCAATCCT
This sequence comes from Paracentrotus lividus, assembly GCA_940671915.1. NCBI lineage: Eukaryota > Metazoa > Echinodermata > Echinoidea > Camarodonta > Echinidae > Paracentrotus > Paracentrotus lividus. The sequence goes on along the minus strand of CALNVZ010001827.1, from coordinate 106,947 downwards.
ATTGGAAATTCTCAGTCCAATTTATACTGATTGAATTATTTAATACGCATAATTCCACACGGGTTACTGGCCTATCATCTCGTTTAATTCATACTGAAAAAATTACTTTTCTATTGTTGAATATTGCTTAATTCGATATAATTCTATATACTGATCGATTAATACGATGCCCAATCCTTATGGAAATTCTCAGTCTAATTTCTACTGATTGAATCATTTATTGACGCATAATTCCACACGGGTTACTGGACCTATAATCTTTAATTCATACTAAGAAATTACTTTTCTGCTGTTTGAATAATCGATATAATTTTACTGATCGAAATTCAGGTATACTGATCCATCTTTTGGAAATTCTCAGTCTAATTTCTACTGATTAAATCATTTAGTGATGCCAAATTCCACACGGGTTACTGGCCAATCTCGTCTAATTTCATACTGAAGAAATTACTTCTCTATTATAATCGATATAATTTCTACTGATCGAAATTATATGCCGTTGATGCCAATCCTTATGGAAATTCTCAGTCTAATTTCTACTGATTGAATTATTTATACGCATAATTCCACACGGGTTACTGGCCTATCATCTCGTTTAATTCATACTGAAAAATTACTTCTCTATGTTGAATACTTAATCGATATAATTTCTACTGATCGAAATTACAGGCGATCCCCATCTTATGGAAATTTCAGTTAATTCTACTGATTGAATCATTTATAACGCATAAATTCCACACGGGTTACTGACCTATAATCTCTCTAATTTTATACTGAAAAAATTACTTTCTTTGTTGAATAATCGATATAATTTCTAATGATCGAAATATATGCCTGATGCAATCCTTATGGAAATTCTCAGTCTAATTTCTACTGATTGAAATTTATACGCATAATTCCACACGGGTTACTGACCTATAATCTCGTCTAATTCATACTGAAGAAATTACTTTTCTGTTGTTGAATAATCGATATAATTCTACTGATCGAAATTATATGCCATGATGCCAATCCTTATGGAAACTCTCAGTCTAATTTCTACTGATTGAATCATTTAATACGCATAATTCCACACGGGTTACTGACCTATAATCTCGTTCTAATTCATACTGAAGAAATTACTTTTCTGTTGTTGAATAATCGATATAATTTCTACTGATCGAAATTATATGCCATGATGCCAATCCTTATGGAAATTCTCAGTCTAATTTCTACTGATTGAATCATTTAGTGAGCATAATTCCACACGGGTTACTGACCTATAATCTCGTCTAATTCATACTGAAGAAATTACTTTTCTGTTGTTGAATAATCGATATAATTTCTACTGATCGAAATTATATCATGATGCCAATCCTTATGGAAATTCTCAGTCTAATTTCTACTGATTGAATCATTTAATACGCATAATTCCACACGGATTACTGGCCTATCATCTCGTCTAATTTATAATGAAGAAATTACTTTTTATTGTTGAATAATCGATTAATTTCTACTGATCAAATTACACGCATTCAATCCTTATATTCTCAGTCTAATTTCTACTGATTGAATCATTTAGAGCATAATTCCACACGGGTTACTGGCCTATCATCTCGTTTAATTCATACTAAAGAAAATTACTCTCTATTGTTGAATAATCGATATAATTTCTACTGATCGAAATTACAGGCGATCCCCATCTTTATGGAAAATTTTCTCAGATCTAATTTCTGTAGCATAGATTCCACACGGGTTACTGACCTATATCTCGTCCAATTCAAACTGACGAAATATTTTTCTGTTGTTGAATAATCGATATAATTTCTACTGATCGAAATTATATGCCGTGATGCCAATCCTTATGGAAACTCTCAGTCTAATTTTCTACTGATTGAATCATTTAGTGAGCATAATTCCACAGGGTTACTGGCTATCACCTCGTATTCATACTGAAGAAATTAGTTTTTTATCATGTCTATTGTTCAATAATCGATATAATTTCTACTGATCGAAATTATATGCCGTGATGCCAATCCTTATGGAAATTCTCAGTCTAATTTCTACTGATTGAATAATTTAGTGAGCAAAATTCCACACGGGTATACTGGCCTATCATCTCGTCTAATTTATACTGAAGAAATTACTAATTATATTTAAAAAAAAAAAAAAATAAAA
>CALNVZ010001827.1:71762-104765 GCA_940671915.1 Paracentrotus lividus | reverse complement strand
GATCACATGAGATGAAAATACGGTACTGTACAGATTTTTTTTTTTTTTTAATTATTTATTTATCTTTATTTTATTTTGATTTTTTTTTTTTTAAATTATAATATAAGTAATTTCTTCAGTATAAAATTAGACGAGATGGATAGGCCAGTATACCCGTGTGGAATTTTGCTCACTAAAATTATTCAATCAGTAAAATTAGACTGAGAATTTCATAAGGATGGCACTACGGCATATAATTTCGATCAAGTAGAAATTATATCGATTATTGAAACAATAGACATGATAAAAACTAATTTCTTCAAGTAGAATCAGACGAGATTATAGGTCAATAACCCGTGTGGAATTATGCCGGTTATTAAATAATTCAATCAGTAGAAAATTTGACTGAGAATTTCCATAGGATGTATCACGGCATATAAATTTCGATCAGTAGAATTATATCGATTATTTCAACACAGAAAATAATTTCGTCAAGTATGAATTGGACGAGATATAGGTCAGTAACCCGTGGTGGAATTATGCTCACTAAAGATTATCAGTAGAAATTAGACTGAGAATTTCCATAAAGATGGGGATCGCCTGTAATTTCGATCAAGTAGAAATTATATCGATTATTCAACAATAGAGAGTAATTTCTTCAGTATGAATTAAACGAGATGATAGGCCAGTAACCGTCGTGGAATTATGCCGCAATAAAATTGATTCAATCAGTAGAAAATTAAGACTAAGAATAATAAGGATTGGAATCGCGTGTAATTTCGATCAGTAGAAATTATATCGATTATTCAACAATAGAAAAGTAATTCTCATTATAAATTAGACCGAGATGAAAGCCAGTAATCCGTGTGGAATTATGCGTATTAAATGAATTCAATCAGTAGAAATTAGACTGAGATTCTCCATAAGGATTGGCATCATGGCATATAATTTCGATCAGTAGAATTATAGTCGATTATTCAACAAACAGAAAAGTAATTTCTTCAGTATGAATTAGACGAGATTATACGTCAGTAACCCGTGTGGAATTATCTCATTAAATGATTCATCAGTAGAAATTAGACTGAGAGTTATAAAGGATTGGCATCATGGCATATAATTTCGATCAGTAGAATTATATCGATTATTCACAACAGGAAAGTAAATTTCTTCAGTATGAATAGACGAGATTATAGTCAGTAACCCCGTGTGGAAGTTATGCGTATTAAATGATTCAATCATAGAAAATTAGACTGAGAATTTCCATAAGGATTGCATCACGCTATAGTTTGATCATTAGAAATTTATATCGATTATTCAACCAATAGAGAAGTAATTTTTTTTTATATAATTAGACGAGATTATAGGTCAGTAACCCGTGTGGAATGTTATGCGTATTAAATGATTCAATCAGTAGGAAATTAGAACTGAGATTTCCATAAGGATGGGGAGTCGCCTGTAATTTCGATCAGTAGAAATTATATCGATTAAGCAATATTCAACATAGAAAAGTAATTTTTCAGTATGAATTAAACGAGATGATAGCCAGTACCGTGTGGAATTATGCGTATTAAATAATTCAATCAGTATAAATTGGACTGAGAATTTCCAATAGGATTGGCATCAAGGCATATAATTTCGATCAGTAGAAATTATATCATTATTCAACAATAGAAAAGTAATTTCACAGTATAAATTAGACGAGATTCTAGGCCAGTAACCCGTGTGGAATTATGCTCACTAAATGATCAATCAGTAGAAATTAGACTGAGAATTTCCATAAAGCAGAGGGGATCCCTGTAATTCGATCAGTAGAAGATTATATCGATTAAGCAATATTCAACATAGAAATAATTTCTTTAGGTATGAATTAAATCGAGATGTAGGCCAGTACCCGTTTGGAATTATGCGTATTAAATATTCTATCCAGTAGAAAATAGACTGAGAATTTCCATAGGATAGGCATCACGGTATATAATTTCGATCAGTAGAAAATTATATCGATTTCAACAATAGAAAACTAATTTCTTCAGTCATAAATTACAACCGAGATTCCTACGGTCCAGTAAACCCCCCGTTGGGAAAAATTTATTTTTGCTCAACTTTAAATGATTTCCAAAAAATTCAGTAGGATTAATAGGGGGGATGAAATTTCATAAAGATGGAGATCGCCTGTAAATTTCGATACAGTAGAAATGATATCTTATTAATGCAAATATTCAACATAGAAAATAATTTCTTCAGTATGAACTAACGAGAGTGCTAGGCCAGTAACCCTCCCCCTGGTGAATTAGCCGTATTAAATGATTCAATCAGTAGAAATTAGACTGAGAATTTCCATAAGGATTGGCATCACGGCATATATTTCGATCATTAGAAATTATATATGATTATTTCAAAATAAAAAGTAAGTTTTTTGCAGTATAAATTATACGGCCAGTAACCCGTGTGGAATTATGTTCACTAAATGATTTAATCCAAAAGAAATAAACTAGAAATTTCCATAAAGATCGGGGATCGCACTGTAATCGAGTGCAGTGAAATTATATCGAATTAAGCAATATTCAACATAGAAAAGTAATTTCATTCAGTATTGATTTTAAACGAAGATGATAGGTCAGTAACCCGTGTGGAATTATGGCGTATTGATAAATTCAATCAGTAGAAATTAGACTGAGAATTTCATAAGGATCGGCATCACGCATACATTTTCCCGGAAGGTACATTTGATCAGTAGTAATTATATCGGAATTATCTCACAATAGAAGAGTCATTCCTTCAGTAATGAATTAGACGAATTAGACTTGTACCCTTATGAAATTATTTTCACTAAAATACCTGCTCTAGATTTTGCCATCCCACACCCTTTCGTATTGTATTTTGATTAACACCAATTTATAAAAAATAATATAAAACTTACATGCAAATTCAAAAAGTTGAATGGCATGCGCCGGGTAAACCACCAAACAACAACAAACAACTGTGTATATAATCTTTCATTTTTTCTAGTGCACACTGCACGAGGAAAAAAAAACCACACATAAAAAAACGAATATATTTTATATCAGTACTTAACTGAATCGAATGTAATATGTCAATGCTGTATATAGAGTAATGTTCACGTAATCCTGAAAAAACATAATCTTTCAGCATAATTACAAAAATGTACAGTATGTTATCGAGAAATGTGTAATTAAATAGGAATACATAATTTCTCAGTGTTTTACTGACAAAAACATAATTCATCTCAGTATCTTACTGAGCCCATCCATTATGAAAATGGTAATATGGTGCCATACACAAGTCCAAGCCGTCGTACCTCCCCCTCTCACGTCGGCCTACAACACCGCTTACCAGTCGCGAGGACTGTCCCGTGACTGTCAGGTAGTTTTTATTGTTGCCTACAGTGTGAATTGCCCGGACCTCCAGCCTAGCTTATAACTATCCGCCGGCATAAACCTCGCTACCCTCAATGTCCCGGTATGTGGATATCTCTAATACGATACTGTCCACACAGAAAGACTCAATGAGGTAAATTCAGTTATTTTTCATGTGATTCATCGGTCATTTATATAAATGAAAGATGTGAATGACATCAAGATATTATACCAATATTAGCGTAGTCTGAAGTTGACTGTGCTCGAAGCTGGTCATGGTTAAGTTACGACTACCTCTCCTTTGGATGAAGATAGCAATAACTTCCACTCTCTTTATCAGCAAAGTTGGTGGGCTAGTAGGGGGTACAAGATTTAAGAGTTCTGATATGGTCCTATAGTAATTGACCAATCAGAGTGGGTATATTATTAGGGGTGTGGTAAATAGAAATTAGTGACCGGAAGGTAGTGATGGAGAACAAAGAGACAAAGGAGTTATTATCTTGTGGTCGGAATGATGGGTTTCTATATCGTTTGGGGGTTGGTAATGGTAAATAAACTGTCCCAAGGTGGGGTTAATAAAAAAAGAGTGTTAATGGTGTCAGATTAGGAAATGAAAGGTGGAACTTTAAAGAGTGAAATACCTCCTACATATAACATCCCCTTTCTCTTGAAAAATGAGCTCCTCCCCTTCTACAAAAAAATACATTAAAGATGAAGAAACTTGATGGGGAATTGTGAAATTATAATGGAAATGAAAACCAGTTATTGTATTGGAAATTACTGTTCCACGAAACTCTGTCACTCTCTCATACACAAATTACTTTAACAATACTATGGTAGCAAGCTAAATGAGTAAACAATTACAAAAACCTAAAACTTAAAACAACAAATATGAGCATATACTAACTGTTTGGTTAAATAGGATAAGCAAAAGGAACTATATCCTAGATCAACTAATATCATGAATTTTACATCAAATAGCTTAACATACAGAATAATAATTTTGATTAAAATCATACCATATTAGAACGAGTAAAATAATGAATCACTAATAAAGAAATGAATATTCCTCTCTATTTAAAGACTGAAACACAAATGAGTAGAAATGTGATTATGATTGAAACCATAAGAACGACTGTATGCTAATATAGCACTTTATCAAACATGAAAGAATGGGAAATATTAACAGGTTATCTGAAGAGAAATGAGCAATTTTGCTATGGTTAAAGGGCAGTTCGGCGATTTATGTAATTCATCAGTCGATGAAGCATTTACATAGAACTTTAACTTCATCCTTGCCCTGTTGTAGAAAATCTTCCACTCATTTTAAATCAAGAACAAAATGAATGACAATTTGCTATGTTTAAAGAGGCAGTTGGCCTTTATGCCACTTCATAGTCGATGAAAGCATTAACATAGAACTTAACTATCAACCCTTTCCTCTAATATTCTTTCCACTCAGTTAAAAGAAAAAAATTAACAAAGTACTTCAAGCTTGTTAAAATGATCACAATTAATTGACAGTGTTAAGTTAACTTTTCGAAACATTTTAAACCTTTATACGTAATGACCAAAGCAAATTAGTGTTCTCGTCGAGAAAATACTGCAAAATTAAAATAAAAACATTGTAACTAAATAAATTTGTTCACTATCCTATTCTAATATTAGCAAACATTAAATTCACATGTCCAATTCAGCTATTATCACATAATTATTTGTTCAGATTAAGTAAACGAAGCGGTCCCGCAATTATACATGCAAATTTATTATGTTCCACCAAAATCTAATTGTTGCGTGGTTTACTCACAATTAACATGCACTTTGTCAAATCCGATATTTTAAACCAAAACAAATTATTTTTACTTGTGATATTTGACAATTTTAATTCATAAAAAAAAAAACGTTTGGGTGAGTCACAGTTTGTATGACCAAAAGGGCTTGATTTACTCAGCAATAATATCATACACACCAATCATCTTAAAGCTCGAGCGTCCTCACATAAGGTAATGTGCATCTAGCCATTTGTAATTTAAACATTTTTGTACTTCTTATTCACGAAGCTTAACATAGGATTGATACGCACTATAACCAAATATAAGTTTTACTCCATAATTTGCTCCGAAAGAAAGGAATTATCAATAATTACACAAGAGTTTTTAAAATAATGTTTTAGAAATTTAAATTCTATAAAATTAAACAATGTACTAGACTGGGATTACAGTGTAATATTATCAATAATAAATTGCCTCACGCATTATAATTATGTAAAACAGTCAGCTATGAGCTACATATCATTTTCTTTGACAGCCTTACAAAGTACTTTCTAACTTGTTTAATTATGTGTATGCCATAGACAAGGCTTGTATAATCCAACATCGAGAGCGCATGATGCTGATATTTTTAACACATAAGCGGCACGTCACAGTATTATTAAAACTGGAAGTTTTGGCTTCGTCTAAACATTTTAGCTGTTTATGATCAACATATGCAATTAGGACTGAATCACACATATCGAATAAACCATTTTGAAGAGCAGTTTCTCTTTAAAATACTAATGTCCTTCTGTTATTTCTACAATTTCATTATAAACTCAATTATTCCCCAAGCTATGGTTACATGCCTATTTCAGTAAGGAAAATCTGCAACTTTTTTTTCTTGATAGTCATGCCTACTATGTAATGTTGGGCAGGCACCACATGCTACAGCGAGTGAATTTTGACTCGCAATAAAACAAACCGTATAAGATGTAAGATATTATTCCCTAATGAAGTATTTTATCATATTCCCTATACAGATCAGACAAAGTAACAAAAATAGAGTTGTGGAGACATGCACAACTTATAGAGGTAATGGTAATTTTAAGAGTCTATGGCTTTATGGCCTCTGTTGCATCATGACAGGTGGGTTTGTCAGTATAAATGGGGAAAGGTCATATTTTGGTTTCCACGTGGAAGGAGAGCATTATCTATCTTCACCGGGTGTATCAGGTCATAGTTATTGTTGGCAGCTATTACAAGTAGAGTAAATAATTACGAAAATGTCAACATAACTGGTTACTCAGCTAGGTCATACCAAACATATAGCCATTATCGACATAGACCATATGAACCAACTCAACTCAAAATGGAATAAACTGAATTAAACAAAATAATCACTCGTACTCTCACACTCTCACAAGTGGAACAGTAAAAGTTGGTTTCAACTTACCCCAAAACAGCCAATTATTGGGTGCAAAATTAACGAGCCAATTTAAACAAGGTGATGAATTTATGAACGGAGGGATCCAGATATAAATTTATGAAATAAAGAGTCAAAGTCAATTTTTCAGTCACTTCAAATTCTCAGAAGATCTTGAATAATAGTTGTCATGATAAGAAAGTATAGCAGGATACAGTTTCGAAGAAGCCAGCGCGGTGATGAAAAGTTTAGAATGATGAGCGATGGAGATGACGAAGACAGACACGAAGAACAGCAATGATGACGACAACGGATGATGAAGAAATAAGATAAGAGCAAAGATTGAACAGCTATGAAGACTACGATATAGTCAGGCAATGATGAGACGACAATACGTGAAGAAGAAATTAGATGGCCAGACGATGAATTTTGGGTCCAGTGAAGACGGAAAGTCAGGATGAAATTCAGGATCAGCATTTTAAAAGATTTGCGTGCATCGATCAGGCTGTTATGTCTTCTCATTCATCGTTGTCATCAATATTCCTGCATTCTGAGAGATAATATTTGGCGCCAACATCTTGCTTGTGGAAATAATATTCACTCTAGCCGATTATGTTTCAAAAGCAAAATACTCATTTTTGAAGGTAAACAAATGCATGTTCAATTAAAGTGGGCCAGATTCCTCGCATATAAAAAAAAAATAGCGGTAGAGAAATATGTTCAGGTTAGTTTGAAGGTTGATGCAAAATGTAGCTCTCTGAAAAAGAGAAACGGTGTTCTCCAACATGTCGATATGGGATCTTCTATATGTAACTTTGTTCACACAAGAAAGGATGCAAGAGTTAAGCGGTGAGAATCCAAACCTGAAAAGAGAGGTCCTGTTAACCATTTTGATGTGTTTCTGTACAAACTAACACACCTTGTCTATTCTAAAGAAAATATTATAGGCACAATATTTAGAGTGTGCTCTTCAAAATTTGTTGCGATCACCTCTAATTCCGAGGGTGGCGTCAAAATTGTTGCCCTTCTTTACGACAAATAGTGTTTTTAGAGATAGCATTTTAAGAGGAATTACAAATCGCTCCAATGGAATCAAAAAAGAGAAATAATTGCCTACAGACTGAAACAACTTTGATGGAATTCATACTTAATGAAAATTATGCCAAACAATCATTTTTCACTATTTTTTTTCAAGAAAATTGGAAATGTAATCTAAGATCTTATAATTCGCGACATATCAAAAACTGCGGAACGAAATTTTTTAATTGTAATCTATTTAGAAAATTGTTGAATGGATGCACTAAAATCTTGGTGAAGAACTGCAGGTTCGTATATTATTTTAACAAAAAGTTATTATCAACCTGAAGTCGTGATTCTGATATTTGCCGAAAAATAACATTTCTGGCAATATCTCTGAAAGCTTCCACACGTACGTGTATTACCTATATTGGAATGGTATGGTGTCTTAAATTAAAAAACCATCTTCAGTCTAACCTAACTTCATTGTATCAAAACGAAATGATAATGAATCAGGTATCATCCAGGCATTGTCGAAAAAATTCGGATTATAAGCATCGACTTTAAATCGCTAGTATCAACTTAATAAGTAAAATACTATATGAAATCAAAGGGAAAATATCTTTAAACTGAAACGAATGATGAGTCTGCCTCTTCCATTCCTCTTGAGGTGCAACTATTTCCTTTATTCTGTGAGCCTTACGTATTTGTTAGGATTTTTTTAACATGCGTTTTAATATTGTAATAACTTTGAGGAAATTTCTTCCTTTTTTTTAATGATGCAAGAGTTCTTGAAAAAAATGGACTCCAGATCCTAAACTGCTTGTTGCTCGCTAGGATTTTTATGGGGGGAGGGGGGGGGGGGTCGGAATTGAAAGTGGACCTTTCAGAAGGAGTAAACTTTTCGAGCGCGATCCGAAAATTTTTGGCTTTTATAACAGGTATATTCTACCTTATATTTCTTTTTTTATTCTTTTACGGAGGTGGATGATCACCTCCCTTTTAGCTAAAAATAAGTGTGAGCACCGAAAGCGTGAACGGTAAATTAATTTACATTCAATTACTTCAACTTGTTGGAGTTAGGATCAGTCCATGGGTCTTTTTATGAAAATTTTGACTCATAATGACCTGCAGTAGTGTATTTTCTAATTTATTTTGCTAATATACTACGGATCCGTACTTAGGACTGATAAACTAACCGCGATGCGCCGCACAACTTCCGCCATCCCCCCCCCTCCTGGTATCGCGCCTGGTTGTTTGAAAAGTTGAAAAGTGGAGTTTTTGCCAGATTTGAAACTGCGAGCGCAAAGCGCGAGCCAGAAATTCTTTGGTTATAAAGAATTAAATTAAGTAGTGTAATTTTCTAACACATTTTGCCTCTTATGGCTCACAGACCCGTAATTAGGATTTGTGATGAGGTTAGATATTCAAAAGTTAAACATTTTGCAAGGATTGAACTTGCGAGTGCGAAGGCGCGAGCCGGAAAATTCTCTGGTTTAATGGCCCTGATATACGATATGTTATAATGTACGTTTGTCTCTTACATCTTTCTGTTTCTTTAATTCTTTTACAAGTTGAGATCACGTCCCCTTTGTAAAAAAAAAAAAAAGTGAACCTTGCCAGTGCAAAGACCCTTTGCCTTGTATTTCGGCGTATTGGTGCCTCATATCTACTTTTTAATAGTCCTCAACAGACGGATGACAAAACTCCAAAAGATGAGACGCGAGAACGGAGTGAAAGAAAATATCAAACAAAATCACATGAAAATGCTGTGCATTTGAAGCACATTTCCTTTTTGACGCTATAATTCAAGCTTTTCGGCAACGGGAGTGAACTGGCGAGCGCGAAGCGCCGGAGCGAAAATTTTGGTTAATGATGACACTGAGGCTGCCACAATTGCCATGTTGCTTTTTTTTTTTTTTAGACTCCTAAACAACAAGAAACCATCACTTACGTTGAAAAACTGAAATTGTGAGCATGAAGTCGAAGAGGAAAAAACTTTATTAAATGACTCGTATTTCAATTCTTTATTGGTATATTTCCTGAAACCCAGGGATGAAGGAGGGAGAGGGGGGGTGGTGCGCAGCCCTCCAATTTTTCCATAGATATTATAAAAATACTTTTCCTCGTGTTCAGCCCATCAACTTTTAATCACCCCACCCCCTCAAGCCCTTTTCAAAAACGCTTCCGCGGTCCTCGAAAATAATGATTTACTGCAGGAGCCAGCGAAAATATTGCACAGAACCTATAAAAAAAAGGCGATTTTTTAGCAGCTATTCTTTTTTTATTAATAATTTAGCTCATGAACATTTGAAATTAGGTATATAAGTAGGTCAATTTAAAATCCGTTCACACCCTGTTTTCTCTTCCCTTTCTCTTTCTCCTCTTCATCTTCTCTCTCTTTTTTATTATTATTTTTTTTTTTTGTCAGGCGGCCCTGGCTCGCCAGCCGGGGAAGGGGGGGGGAGGTCCATTCGATCCCCCGAACCCCCCCCCCCCCTAGTTAACAAGCCTGGAAAAGGGGAATGGATTGTCCTCTCAAATTCACTTTGCACTCACTTTTATTTGTGTTACTACCTTTGCATGTATCCAGCGCCCCGTAACTAGAGGGGGGGGGGTGGCTGTTGAACGAAACCCCCCCCCCCCCCCGTGGTGGAGAGCAGGGGTCCGCCTGACAAAAATTAAAATAAAATAAAAAATTGAATAAAACTTAAAAAATTTTTTGTTTCTTATCTTTTTTGGGGCCAATCAACGACCTAAGCCTACCCCTTATAATACATATTTTTTTGACACCTACCTACCCCCTCCCCCCCCAGCTTTTTCGTGGCGGTAGCCGTGACGTGAAATATTTTTGATGTACCTTTTTACTCGCCCGGCTTGATGTGAAAAATTGATGTAACTTTTGTCCACTTTCAGATTTCGAACCTCCGTAAAAAATCTTCTAGTTACGTGCCTGTGTATCAAATTTATAACATCAGTGAAATGTCCATCAATATAACCACAACTTTAAACAACTTTTGGAATGTATTTTGGAATATGCTCAAGTACCCGTATTGTTTATATACCTCCCCCCCCCCCCACCTTTGGAGTTGTAGACTAACTTTTGTTTGTTGCCGGCTTAGTCATGATAAAACTAAGGAGATGGAATTATTCAATTTATCTTTTTTGTTTTATTTTTGTGCTTAAAATATATAATCAATATCATGATGTTTTTTATATAGATGAAATGAACTTAATATTAGATGTCATTGTTGTTGATGATGTTGTTTTTAGTACTATCATTTTCTTTGAACGGCAAGAGAGAGAAGAGAGAGAAAGAGAGGAGAGGAGAGGAGAGAGAAGTAAAGAAAGACGAAGATAGCTATGATGGCCTTTATTCAATTTGTTTTTATTTAATTTTAAAGTTAAATATGCACAAATAAAACAAAACGTCTAAAATAAATATTATCAAAAATGTAACACTATGTAAGCCTACATATCATTACCTTCTAAACTAGGTATAGGCTTACTAAGTGAGTAATCAGCTTTTTAATATCGTGTTGTGATTAAAAGGCTAGGGCGAGTTCTGAAATATCGATCAACCGGTAGGCCCGGTTATTGACCAGGGTCATGGACTGCCCTGGATCTCAGAGATCAGCCGCCGAAAGCTCTGCACATATGCGCTTGAAGCCACCACCCGCTGCCATTACCCCCCCCCCCCCCCCCGTGGGGAAAAACAACAACAAAACACAAACAAACAAAATAAAAACAAACAAACAAGCCAAAATAAATAGGACTCCAGTTTTCCTGCCGGAATTATCCGTTACTGTTTAGAGCTATTTTTGTTTCTTCCCAGCGGGGAAAAAACTGCCTTTATAATAATTGGCTAATAATATTATTTTTGTCCCCCTCTCTTCTCTCCCCGGCTACATATTTGGTAAACCGGATCTAATTTTAATGAAAACCTTTTACAGCAGTGGCGGATCAAAGATTTTGAGGGATTTTGGAAGGGGCGGCCAAATTGGATTTTTGAGCGGTATACTACACCCATTTTTATTTTTATTTTTTTCCCACATCAAACGACTTGTCGGCGATAAGCGGTGGCGGGAGGGGGGGGGTACACTCTAAAAAAATGAAATGGTGGAAAGGGGTAAATCACCCTTTAAAGGGCCGAGGAGTGACAGCGTTTTTGAAAAGGGTTGAAATGTGACACCCTTCCAACACTTTTTGAAAACGCCGTCACTCCTCGACCCCTTTAAAGTACGTTGATTTACCCATTTCCACAATTTCATTTTTTAGAGTGATAGTGTTATTTATTTTTAAAGTCTTTGACCATCAAGAAGGTCTTAAGTTTAGGGCATCCTTTCTCTGCTCTCTCTCGGCTTTCTGGGGGGGGGGGTGGGCCCCGGAGCGGAGCCTGCGCTCGCCCCCCTGGATTCACGCCTGTACAGTCAAATAATTTGTTCATTTTAAACCACACCCTATATCCAATTTAATTATAGGCCTATAGGATGTTTAATCTGTTACATTTTCTCCGCCCACCGTACCCTCCTCTCTACTAGCTGTTATTTTATAAAGTAAATGAAAAAGAGATGTGGTATGATTTCAAAATCATGGCAATCACAGGATGTTTTTTTTTCTTTTGGATCATCACCATCAAGGTTGAACAATTATGAATTTTTAAGGGGGCAGGGCGCAGCCTAGCCGGGGCGCGGAACGCCCCCCCCCCCCCCTTATGGTCCTGGCGCTCACTTTATTTTCAAAAACTGCATGGATCCACTGTTTATAAAAAAATAATCCTAGCATCGCGATCATGATCATAACATACCGTACATCCCATTCTTTTTTCTTTTCTTTTCTTTCTTTTCTTTTTTTTTTATTAACCCACATACATCAAGGCTAGGCCTATATGCGCGCGTGCGCGGCATGCATGATCGATAATAGATATATAGGCATTGTACAAAGACTAGCGCCAGTCGAGTCGTTTAGGCCGTGGGATGAGATTGAGAATTTCTCCTTATCTTTATTTCTCCACCACATTCATTATTATTAACTGTTAGATCTAGACTTTATTTTGCGAGCATGTCTGCAAAGACAGTCTGAGGATGAATACGAATCCAGTTCACTTCACTGCAACTCAAACTCCAGGGTAGACATCGATGATCGAGCTGCTAGCTGCAGTACATCGCATGATGCAGCCTGCACGCGTGGAGGCGGGATGCTGCCGATGCCACGAACTACGGGTTACGCGTTGCCGCAGTAAAGTCAAAATGGGTGTGAACAACAACAACAAGATGCAGAACACATGAACTTAGTAAGTAGATCTAGGTAGATACATAGATCGATAGATAGATGTTGATCCTTCTTTCACATGTTTTATGGCCTTATCGTCGTTTCGGAAACCACTCGCTCAATTGCTTGTAATGTACACAAGTGAATGGGGGTGGAAAGAGGAAACCAATGCGTGAGACTGAATAAAGCGCTGCTGTACAAAGTGAATGGTGGTTTCCTCAATCACGATTATGCCTGTTTTATACAATGTAGGACAAGATATGGCCTTATCGTCGTTTCGGAAACCACTTGCTCAAATAATGCTTGTACACAGTCACAAACAAGTGAATGGGGTGGAAAGAAGAAACCAATGCGTTTGACTGAATATAACTATAGACAGCGCTGGCGCCGAAGGCGACAGCGCTGTAGAAGGGATTTGTTCATTTACGTTGAATATTGAGGGGTGACCTTTTAAAAGGGTCGACCCGGAAGTAGAAAAAAAATCGCTGTGCTTTTGAACAGCGCATACGGCCCGCTAGAGCCGCCTGCTCTAGCCGCCTAGCTAGCTTGCTAGCAGACGGCGCTCGCGACCGGGGGTCTATATCGCCATGTACCGTACCTGCGATATGAACACAAGTTACGTGTTTGGAACTGATTTTTGCCTTCGAATATCAATCACTCATTGTTATGACAACATAAATATGTGGAAGAACCTATCTGCTCTTGTATTCTTGGAAGTTACATAAATTCAATGTGAGTATCATTTAAAAAAAAATATATTAGTCAGGCTTCAGATGTCATCTACTTAAAAAAAATTGCCAAAAGTGATTTTTCACTTTTAAGTGATCAGTGACATCACAAATAATAGATTCCAACTTGGTGTCAAATTTCTAGCGGCCATCTTGACCTTCTGAGGGGTCAAAAAGGGGTCAATATGGGTCAATTTTCAAAAATGCTCATAATGTATCGATTGACACAGCAAATTGTTTGTCACGATATACTGAACAAAAAAGTGTACAGGGTCACATACCCCTGACCTTCCGATAAGCTATTGCCGGAAAGGTCAAAAGGTCAACGAACTTTCATTTCAGGCTAATGTATGTTATACCCTGTTAAGAACTGGTAAGTTTCATGTTTTGGGGTGTTTATTTACTTGTAAAAAATGTTTTATTTAATGATTCTTATTTACAGTAATTAGGAAAAAGAATATGCAGGAATTGGAGGTAGGCAACCATCCACATTTCACCATGAGACACGAGGTGAGAAAAGTGCAAAGATGATTACACGCGCTTCCAAAGTAGTGGATGTCATCACTAAGCAAGGAAATCCATTCATGCAAAGTGACATGTTTAACTTAGTAACCTATGCTGTTACCCCTGCCGAAGTGGCCAAAAATATTGAAGATCGAGACACTCTGGGAAAAGAAGCATTTGAGCAATTTGTATCATCAAGGATGGTCGGAAAAAAAACAGCTAGCTTCTGGGACTCTCAGAAGAAAAACAACATCACCTTCTTCAAGGATGTTAGTCCAGCAACCCGAGCCAAGGTGAAAGGTCAACTAGTTACTGTAAAGCAAGAGAGACGACTACTATCCCGACTCCTAGTTGTAGCAAAGAGCAGGCCAGAGTTTGAAGTAAAGGATGCAATAGGAGATTACGAGTTCAGCAATGCTCCACCGTCTAATTTTCATCCAGATGGTTCAATGAGTATGCTCTCTGGCAAGTCCCAGGCAGTCCAGCTGATAATGCATCTTCCTCTACCAAACGATGTCCATGAACCAGGGAATGACGAGGGCCCTGTGAATGCAAGAAAGGAGATACTTCTGGTAGACGCTATGTGTATCGTGAACATGGTCACAAAATCTCAATCAGAAAAATTCACCGGATCAGACTTTGCCAGGAAATTTCTGGATACAATAATAACTTTGAGTCAGCCATACAACGAAGTTCGTATCGTTTGACCAGTACCTACCAGGATCCCTCAAAGAAACAACGAGAGACAAGAGAACAAAAAAAAAGTCAACATCTATCCACTACCATGTAAATGACAACACAGAAATCAGGAATTTGAAGTCCTTCCTGGCACACATCGAGACCAAAGCTGAATTAACAGAATACCTAGCAGATAAGGTTCATATGTATTGTGTCACTACAAGCACTCCACAAAGAAAGTGCTAGTCATGTACCACACCAGTATAATAGCCAATTGCGACCTGCAGGATTTAGTATCAATGCCAGAATTGCTAGATGGACATCACACATTGAAAGAAGTAGATCAACTTGTCATACTCAATGCTTTCGATGTTAATCGTAAGGAGCCAACTGCGAAGTTAGACATATTTTCTGTGGACACAGATGTGTTTATTCTGTTGACAGGCTGTAATTCCTTACTTCATCAAAGGACAACACTTGTGAGAAAACAAGGTGAAAGACTCTCCATCCGGGAAAGCTATCAGAAACTTGGAAAGAAAAGGGCTGAGGCACTCATAGGATGGTATGCTTTCAAGGGTACAGACAACACAGGAACATTTGCTGGCAAGGGTGTGGCAAGCTATTTCAAGACATTCCTGCAATGCAATGATACCACATTGGCTGCATTCACCATCTTTGGCTTGACATAAGAACCGCCACAATGGATCCTAAAAGAAATGGAAAAGTATGTGTGTCAACTCTACAGCACAGCTAGCACTAAGTCAGAGTCTACAAAGGAACTGAGGTGGATGTTATTTCGCTCAGAATGGCAAAGAGGGTCGGCAACTTCCTCCAACTCTTGGTACTCTAAAACCACACATGGAAAGATCATTCTTCATGGCTCTGGTTTGGAAGACGTCCTGTAAGCCATGTCCTCGCCTTCCTCCCGCGACAGAGTACTCCTGGAAATTGGTAGATGGACAGTTAATACCAATTATGTGTACCAATCCACCAGCACCAGAAGCTTTGCTTGAACTTCGCCGGTGTTCTTGCCGAGGATCATGCGCCACAAATAGATGCGGTTGCAAGAAAAAGATGATGGTATGCACAGATGCCTGTGAATGTTCCGATGGGTGTGAAAACACTGAAGACCTCACTGAAGAAATAGAAGATGAAGATGACCTTCTGTGTTAATTATCAGGTACAAATGGACCAGCAGATCTTGTACTATAATACCTTTAGTAGAATGCTGATATTGTGGATGAATATCTAAATTACGTCTTTGATTTGATTTGCCTAAAGAACATAATGGATACGTGCATATTTTTTAAGTGAAATTATTACATTGTTAAATAATACTTACGATGACAGGCGAGGAAATATGGTTACAATTATCATAATTATATAGATTATTCCTAAAATATCAAGCAAGGTGATAAGAAATATGTATGCCATGATATATCTTACTAAAACGGGCCTTAAGGGGAACTGAGAACAATAGCTTTATTCAGTCACGATTCCCCTTAGCGATCTTTCTATAGGCGAAGAATTCCCCTTAGCGCCAATTCTATAGAGAGAGTTGGGGCGATCTGAATAGGCCAAAACAAAGAAATTCGCCTTAAGGACGAAAATAGGTAGATATATATATATATATATTTATAATTTTCGGGCCTATCATTTTAAATAACAATGACATAAAATATGCCTACAAAGTCTGTGATAGAGACTGAATTGAAAGTAATCAACATGGGGGCAGTTATGGCCAAAAGCGCCCTCGATTAAGTAGGATCTAAAGAAGACAATTTTTTCTATATTGTAGAGGGAATAATTTCAAACATCTCCAAATTAGAACCATGCAATAAGGTATGTTTGTACATGTAATAAACACCCCATAACGTTCAAATGTGTTGTTCTGTATAATTTTATTGTATTTTGCCCTGAAATTAAAGTTTGTTGACCTTATGACCTTTCCGGCAATAACTTTTCAACGGAAGGTCAGGGGTACATGACTCTGTACACTTTTTTGTTCAGTATAACAAGACAAACAATTTGCTGTGTCTTACGATACATTTTAAGCATTTTGAAAATTGACCCTTGTTGACCCCATTTTGACCCCTCAGATGGTCAAGATGGCCATTAGAAATTTGACACCAAGTTGGAAGTTGTTCCTTGTGGTGTCATTGAACAGATACAAGTGAAAAATCACTTTTGGCAATTTTTTTGAAGTAGCTGTTATATCATGACATCTGAAGCCTGACTATATTACTTGTGAGAGATTCGGGGTATACCAGCCCCACAACTAATCATCCGTCAGTTCCCGTCGCTTCGCGACGGGGACTGGTCAGTTTAGACTGAATAGGGCCTACAACAAGTGAATGGTGGTTTCCTCAATCACGATTATGCCCAAGATATCACGTAGATTCTGGTATGGCAGTGTATTGTATTACCAAACGCCTTTATTTCAGTGCTCTATAAAGGAGAATTTTACTTAGAGGAAGTAAAGTCAAAGAAAATTCGCACTAGGCTAGCTATTCCAAATATTATGAAAATTATAAATATGGTAACATTATTTGACATTTACCATCAGTTTTCTTTGTATCGCGCTTGCCGCATACCCCTCAACGAAAAACAATTATTTTTGCACCTTACAAATTACATTATGATTCCGGACGCACGCCCTCTATGGGATAGGCCTACAACATATTGTGAATATAATTATGCTCTTTGACTGGACATTAATTTGCAGTTAATCTAGGATTTATTTTGGGTTTTTGTTTTATCCTTTTAGGCTTTATTCTTTATTTCTTAATCTTTTTTTTAAAAAATCTTTTTGCGTGATCCAAGCCTTGAAAAAGATAATTGCTTCAATTAACTTATCAACTTCAATTAATGTTTATTGACGCTCATGTTCTGTAGCTCTACCCATCGCTCTTGCGTTTGCGCGATCGTCATGATTGGAAAACCATGAACTGCGCTGCTGCTATGCTAGAATCAATCACCACATAGAGATCTAGACCTACATGTATACACCGCACATCAACATTCGAAGCGGACGCCGAGAGATTGAAATTCGGCAAACAAGATTCATTTTTCATCAAAGAAATATATCAATTAATGTAAAGGTATACATGCAATATGAATTTTATCAATTTTCCATCATTTTAGGGATAAATAGGTAAAACTTAGATTTTTTGGCCCCATTTCAATCTTGTTCCATATGTTTTGGTGTGCGTAATTTAACTGCGCCAACCTGCCGCGCAACATGCTTTAGTGCGCATTAATACATGTACATGTATGTGCGTCCGGAATTATGATAGTGTCCGGTAATACAATGCGTCACCATACATTTAAACTTGATCAGGTACCGGTAAGTAAAGTATAGGCCTACCCGGTTGTGTATGTCCGGACAAAATGGCACTTTTAAAGCTTTGTGATTAATATTTCATTAATCCCTTGAGAGTAACATAACAGAGCACAACTATTCACAAATATTTTTGCTATTTACTGCACAAATTTTGAGAAAATCCAGAGCACAAAATGATGTTTTTATCGTCTTAAGTGTCCGGACAACGCGACCCCCCCCCCCCCCCATCCTACCGTACGCAAAGCAAGAAATATGAAGTCAGCTTCATAATAATGAGTCATACTCGTAGGTTTAACAGTTACTAACTTAACTCCTTAAAGTCAATACAAAGTATTGACCTACATGTAGTAGTGAAAGTGGGACTAAGGGTGGCAGGTTTTGCATCTTGGTCCATTGGTTTTTCTCCATGAATTTTCTTCTATTTGCAAGAGATACATGTATTGACTCTGAATTGAAGCCTTCCTAGAATCATAGAGTCATAAAATACATGTAGGTTTTCAATAAATTTGATTTCACTATCAGGAAAATAACAATTAAAAAAAACTCCTGATTTTCACCGACTCTGGCTAAACTGGGTTGGAATGCATTCAGTCTCCACACAAAATTTTTGCCAAAGTGCCGACAGAGCTTTGCTGTTTTAGCGTGGTATTACATGTAATTGTAAACCGGTGAGGTAAATGAAAGACGAGGAGACCCTGGTAAAAAGCAAAGCTTGTAACAGTTAGGGGTTAGGGTCCCCTTTTCAACGACAATTTATGATGTAATTACGGTGTAAATATGAGTAAACATATTTATAACTAGCTACATGTACATACGTAGAAAATGTTTTGACATAACAGAAGCAGTTCAAGGCTATGTACAAATTACATTGTACAATAGGGAAACAGGATTCGAGACATCACGAGACAAGAAAGAAAAGGGGAAAAAATGGAAAAGAGAAAGAGTACAGCACAACGTGACGACATGAATCCTTCGTACTAGATCGTCCTAGGGAATTTTACTTTCTGTAAATTGTAAGTTGAGTCTGACTGAGTTTGAATTATAGTATAGGCAATACTCAACACTATTCATAGTACGGTAGTTGCCCTAGTCTACAAAAAAAAAAAAAAAAGTTTCATCAACATCGGTTATACATGTAAAATATGAAAGTTATGGAAGCTTGAAAAGTCTCGTAACTTCTATGGGTGTCCTCAAATTGGCAACAACGGCTTCAAAATGGCTGATTTTATAAACAACTCTCCATTCGTTTTGTACACAAATTTTCAGATTTTCCCCATTTTCTTTCAAAATATGCCTTATTTACTTCTGAGCTCAAAATATATCATGGGAAGATATATTTCACAACACATATGTGAAGATTTATATACAATGTATTTTATAAGAAAATTTGGAAAATCTGAAAATTTGTGTAGAAAACGAAAGGATTTAGATTCATGCATTAATTAGCATAATTGATATAAAATAAAGAAATATTATTTTGAAAACACTAAATATGCATTCTTGTGTCTGTAATAATTGAACACTACTATTTTTTTTTCTAATCATGCATTAGACCCCCGATATGACAATAATGATAACGATAATAAAGATGATGGGATCTTTCTGTATGTTTGCAGGAATCAGCTACTTTCATTGTGCTGTAGCCTCCCAAAGGAATTGTCATCTTGAACAAGACCTATAGAGGTGAGTATGGAAGACAATATCTTGATTCAAAGGCACTGTTGTGCTCTGGTAATATAATTGCAATCAGAAGAAATGGAAGAAAACATATGTTAATTCCTAAATGTTAATTGCAATTGTCACAAGGCATTTTGGCCTATTTGTTTTTTATTTGGTTCTTGAAACAATTTATTTTATGTCACAACCAGAACTGGAATTATCAGATACATGTACAATATGATCTCAGCCTAGTGTCCTGTGTTTGTTTCGAGCAGGCCTACATTTACATGTACCTGTATTATGCTTTCCTACAAGTTTAATTGTACATGTAATTTGCAGATTTACAAGTACGTATACATTGATATTATACATCTACAATGTAAATGTATTATGATTAAAGCTCTTATGCATAGGCCTTTCAATTTGTTGTTGTTAATTTTCACAAAAAAATGCACATTTTCAATATGGGCAGTTCCAGCGTTACGGACATTACATTTCAGACCAATTTTTGCTACTTCAAAAGGTCATTACGATAACATAACTCTTCTATTCTGAACTCGTAACATGGAATCATAAACCAAAAACTATAGACTATAAACTGTGCAAGTTTCAATCCATTTCCGTACATGTTGTGGTAGTTACGCCATATATCGTAACCGTTACGGACATTACATTTTTTGGACAAGACTTTTTACATACCTTTACATTCATTGAAAAGTCTGTGAGTTTAGGTACACAGTAAGTCCAATCTCCACATAAATTTAAAGGTAATGAAATGTTTCATTGGATTAAAGTTGAATTTAATGAAACAAATGACGCACGTACCCGCTAGAGCCACAATTGTGGCGTTACGGACATTACATTTTAAGCGTTACGGACATTACAGATTTGTCCACTTTCATTAAGTAGAAGGGGTCACATGTTAGTAGTAATATTTTGTATTCTTTTCACCTTGATGGTAATTAATACACATTCTAAAATGTTGCAAAAGCATTTTCATGAATTTTCTATTTCATTGGTTGCCAATTTGAGGACTATTTGTTTGGTCTAATCTGAAACTTCATTAGCTTGTTGATTTTTACTATTCTATGGGAATCAAAAAGAATTATTATATGTCTAGAATGGATAAATGATCCATAAAAGGACATGTAGTTTACCTTTTGACTTTGTATATTAATATTTTAACTCATAACATCTTAAAATGTAATATAAGAGAAGCGTTACGGACATTACACTTTTCATACAATTGAATGTACCCAAAGCTGAGATTAACTCTATACGAATAAACAACTTTTATTCTTATTGAAAATAATGTATATTCTTCATCTAACATTCAATATGATTTTTGGATCTTGAAGGATGCTTTTCCATTCTCCTTTTTTCACAATTTGTTGTATGTACAAAGTTTTGTAAATGTTAATGTAGTCTTCACAAGTGTCAAAAAAGTCTTTTCAGACATATCATTCATTCATACTGCTTCCATGTCAGTTTGGAGGTAGATATGGTTACTTCTACCCACAGCAGAAGTAGGTAGCAATACTATGATTTTCCCTGTTCCACAAATGACTCCACTTCTTGACTGTATAAACAGAAATTCGTGAATCTTTGTCTTTTCAAAAACTTCATTGTGTACCCATCAGTATGGATCCTTCTTATTTGTGTGACAAAGTACTTTGCAAATTTTGTTTTGTCTGAAACCCCACATGAACAAAATATCTTATAGGAGCAGTTGTCAAAGAAGTATGCATGTGGTTACACCTTTTCCTCATCCTCCTCTTGTCCTCCAGTGTCACTTTAAATGTGTCCACCAAGCTTGCTCTATTTTGCTTCTGAGTACAGCTTGTAGTGAATGCATGCAGTGTTTACAGGTTTTAATTAATTAACTAAAAAAAATGTTCAAAATCACCTGTAATGTCACAAACTAATGTTACTATTAAGGGCCAGCATCTATTTATTGATAGATTTCCATATTGAAGTATAAAATCAAAACAATATCCTGCAATCGTATGCATTCTCATCTTGCTACAAATATGTAATGTCCGTAACGCAATGATTATGTAATGTCCGTAACGCATTTTTTTCCATGAATTATGAAAAATTTATAAAAAAACCTCTTGATATGTTGTGAGATAACATATTTTAGCTTTGCATTTGAATTTGCAACAAAATTGGACCAAAACACAGGGTGCTATAAAAACTTTTGTATCTAAAACGTTACGGACATTACACTTCAAGCGCGGTAGAAATCAAAAAGTTTGAAGAGGCTATTTTTCAGAAAATATTTCATTCCTTCCAAAATCCTTTTGGATAATTTATAAATGGGTCCTGA
Source organism: Paracentrotus lividus (assembly GCA_940671915.1). Classification (NCBI taxonomy): domain Eukaryota; kingdom Metazoa; phylum Echinodermata; class Echinoidea; order Camarodonta; family Echinidae; genus Paracentrotus; species Paracentrotus lividus. The sequence continues at coordinate 82,706 of CALNVZ010001827.1, read as the reverse complement.
GCTTTATCATAACATGAAAATAATCACCTGAAAGTCATTTTATAGTAAGATTTTTACTAGAATATATGCAAAACGCACTGAATTTTATGGCAATTTTTTGGAAGAAACACCTTTTTACAACAGCTGAAAAAATATGTTTTCCGACTTGGGAAACAATTTGTTTCATTATATCTTGTTGATATAACCCTTCCTGAATACTTTCCAGATTAAAACAAATTTGTTTCTCTATTTTCATATAAACTAGCATATTAAGAGCCCAGTTGAATTATCATGCATTCCAATGTTGTTGTTGTTGTTATTTTTATATTATTATTAATGACAACTGAGTACTTTTAGTATTTTTGTAATGTTACTTATACTTTTTTTTTTTTTTTTAATTTTATAGAATCTTTTTTTTTTTTGATGGAAATAAATGTGAATTTTATCGATTAGGGGGAAAAATAGGGTATTAGATCTAATTTCCTATGTATTTTATTGTTCATGAATTCCTTCTTTTTTGAAGTTTTGTATTTGTTGGTGGTTGTTCAAAACTTTTTAACCCTATTCAGACTGGGGGGGGGGTCAATTTTGGCGCGAACCGCTGCGAATCGCTACCCGGCGCTTTATGACTTTTTCCTTTCAAGTGTCCCGCAACTTTTGACACCAAGTTTGAAAAAAATCGGACACTCCATTGTCGCATTACGCAACATTATGTAATCGCATGTCAGGCCAAAATTGAACGAAATCATCATTTTGCATGCGTTTGTGTACAAAATACTGCTTTTTTCTAAATTGCTTTATAACACTGATAATTGTGTCTTCTGAGCCTTTTGATTAATAAATTTGTCTTTATATATTGATCAAAATACATTTCTCAAGCATAAAAAATTACAAAAACAAAGAAATACATAAGAAATAAAAACAATTGAATACATAAGAAATTCATAAAACAATAGAATACAAAAGAATTAATTTGAAATTTCTGAATTTGTCAATTCATACTATTGTCTATGTGCAATTCCACGGTTAGTCGCATTACACTTTTAGGTGCCAATTTTGTAACTTGGTGGTACCAGGTTTACAAGAATGAGTCTTTCTTTAAAGTTTATACTTTGATTTAAACCTGACAACCATTGCTTTAAAATAATAACAATGTAAGAAATGTTGCAGGCTTTTTCTTGTGAACGTCACAGCAGGTTAAAAATCGGTTAGTGTGCATTACCAATGGACAAGGAAAAAAATCCATTGTTACAAAAAATCTTGCTCAAATCATAATACTTTGCCAGTTTCATTCATTTCACCACCTACCAACATATGTAAGTCTCAAGTCAGCTATTTAGATTTGGTAAACAATTTAAAGTATTCTTTAAAGATCGATAAATGTTGGTTAGTCGCATTACGGTTAGTCGATTACAGTATTTTTTTATGTGTCTTTTTTGGTTATTTCACCCCCTTGTCATGAATTAAATGTCATTATTGACCTTTCAATACAGAAATATATCCACCCTTCTCCATTTAGTGAAAGTTTCAAGAAAAAATATCAAAAGAATCTTGTGTAATTTGAATTTTAGTGATTTTTTTTTTCATGTAGTCCCACACATTGAATTTTAATGGTGGTTCTAGTTCTCAAGAAATGAACGAAATTGAAAAATAATTTTTTGATTTGCATTTGATAAGTGATAGGTCATAGAATAAACATCAGAGAGACATTTTTAATTTTTGACAAATGTCCTAGTTGGCATGGAATTGCCCCTATGCTACTCAGCAACTTTAGAAAAAATTTGGGCTTCATAATTATTTATAATGAATAAGATATAACATTGACTTTCATAATAAAAAAGCATATAATTTGCACCCTTTACATGTCCAGCGACGTTCGTGCAAAATTCACAGCAATCGACCATCCGCGGCCGAGATCTCGGGGGGGGGGGGTCAAATTGAGACCCCCCCCCCCCCAGTCAAAATCTCCTCTTTAAAATGCCAGTCTTATAGGGTTAAAGCAGCATTGTTATTCTGAAATATATTAATTCACCCTATGACATTGAAAATAAGCATATCTTTGTGAATGCAAAGCAAAGTTTGGGAAAATAAAGGTAATGATTAGGATTTTGTTGAAAAGAAATAGAATCTGCCTTCAATAAGTCTTTTAAAATGTTCAGATTGTCAAATTGAGATAAACATTTGGTTATTTGGCCAAAATGAGAAATAATAGGTAAATTTTGCATTGGAAATTTGGTGAAATGAGAAAATGATGGATGGATTTCAACCTGTGAGATATCTGCTATGGATTATTAAATCTTCTGAAACTTGGCATCCTGGTAGGACATATGAAATATAATTCCTCAAAGTTTCATACCTTTATCTTAAATATTTCTGAGTTATCAAAATTAATAATCATAGGTTTTCATATTTGTTTTTCTATAAATTATGTTGATACAATACACAAGTCAATAGGAAATTCACCATTTTGTATTGCATGTTCAAAGACCTCCAAAGCTATCTTGAATGAAATAATTCTTTCGTTTTAAGTTGTATGTGATACAACTGACTATAAATGTTTGTTTGGTTGAATTGTAGCTCATGCTACTATATGTAATCATGATAATTGGTTCAAGTTTTAGTCCAAATGACACTTGTCACCGAGTCACACTCCTGTGTCATGCGAGTCACATTTTGAAATGATAATACACTTAAAATGACTGGCCAAAGGATAGTGAAATTTTAGCAGGTCATTGCTTAATGTTTCAAAATTATCTCCAGGAAATTTCATGTACATCGATAAGTAGCTTCTGAGGAAATTTCAGTCAATTACAGTAAGGTCAGAACACTTCACATTGTGGTTCGCGTCACGCGAGTCACAGGAAACAAATTGAAATATCTCCAACAAAAATGACTTTGGAACCAAAATTTCTTTGTGCTAATGTGTAATGTCATCAGATTGAAAAAAGTAAGAAAAACAGGTCTGCATCATGAAATTTTGAAGTAATTAGCCTTAACAAGTTGAAATTTTGTGTAAATGTCACGCAAGTCACAATGGAATGGCTGATATAATTAGATTATTTCATTCAATTTTACCAAGACATCCAATTTTCAAAGATGCAAGATGTGAAAGATAAAGTCAGCGAGTTTTACGTTAAAAATATATTGAATAATATATTGTAGAATACTCTTCTTATTTTCTTTCTTTTTTTAATGCATTTTCCCTATTCATTTACATTAATATGTGGACAACCTTTTAACCTTCTATTGTCGGACAATGATGATAAATTTGTTTGAATTAATTGAAAATTCCAGCTTACACACTGTACAGTATTGAAAAGTAAAATACGTTGTTCATCTGGATTGAATTTGTATGCACCTGTAAATTAAGATACAGAAACTTAGTATTTGGCCCTAAAGCCATTTTCATTTTAATATCCTTCATTATCAACTTTTTATGTACATGTATGTAAAGACAGTTGAGAAGGAATGAACAAAAAGTCAGTGCAAATATAGGCAGTGATGATTGTAATTTCTTGTTGCACTGTTTGTACCTTTTTTTTTTTAATTATTATTACTATTATTGTTATTTATTTTTATTTTTTGCAGTGGCCAATAATGCCGGAATGTAAAGTGCTGGTGATCTACAACTCGCTGAAAAAAATCCCACAGGACCTCTCCATAACCACTACACTCACAATCCTACCAACAAGAGATTGAAGGGAAAAATTTTGTCGTCTTCAAATGCTGGGAACCCTGTATAGAGATGGTATCCAGGAATAAACAAAATGAAAAATATTTGAACAGATGTATCGTTCATACGACCAGCCGTAACTCCAAGTTAACTCCAAGTTATCCTCAAGAACCATATCGTATAGGACATGCATGGGATGCGTCAAGGTCCTTGTGGAAAAGTGGGGATACAACGAGGATGGACAAACTGTGTGAGTGTGGGGAAGAGCAGACCATGGAACACATGCTGGTATGCCTCCACTTAATTGAATCGTATACCCTTGAATACCTGGAAGGATTTAAACTTACCGAAAATGAATGTGTCCAACACTGGACTGGTGCACCAAAACTACAGTGCATATACAGTGTGTTCCTAAAAAAAGGTAATCAAAGTTCAAAGGTCGGTCATTTCAAAAGTATATGGTTTATTTTTGTGATTTTTTTATTAAAATACTAAGTAACTCATCAGCTTTAATTTGAGACATTGCTTACGTCTAAACTGTAATGGGTCACAGAGTAAGGGTCCTTTGAAGGTGATACGTTCAAAACCCATTTTTCCAAATTTTTCGTTTGTAGGGTATGAAACCAACCTTTTATAAATTTTTGGTTTCATAGTGTTGGGGGTTTTGTCACACAAAGTTTCAATGAAAATCAATCTCATTTGTCAAAGGACCTATCTCAATGGCAATGAGAGGGGTTCGCAATTTTGAGTCTCTTGAGTCGTGGAGACGTCGTGGTGACGTCTCCTGAGACTTCAGGGCGTCGAGGGAAAATGGAACAAAAGTCAAACATGTTCAATTTTCTAGGAGACTTCTTTAAGACGCCAGCAAATAAAAATTATTAGCCAGTTCGATTTCTTTTAATCGTTAGCAACCCCGCAAAGACGTCATAGAGACTTGCTCGCGTATTAAAAAAGTCTACTTTTTAAAGGGACGTTGCGGCAACCACGTAGAGAGGTCATAGAGACTTGCTCGCGTATTAAAAAATTCTACTAAAAGATTGGACATGTTAGAAATTGGTTTGATTTTTCTGGCGACTTCTTGCAGAATCAAGAGACGTCGCGGCGACCCGTCTCCAAGACTCCAGAGACTCATGCACAATCGAGGACCCATGTTATTGCCAGTGAGATAGGTCCTTTGACAAATGAGATTGCATTTTATTGAAACTTTGTATGACAAACCCCCCAAAACTAGAAACCAAAATTTTTATAAAAAGTTGGTATGAAAACCCTAAAAACGAATAACTTGGAAAAAATGGGCTTTGTACCTATCACCTTCAAAGGACCCTAACTCTGTGACCCATTAAAGTTTGGACGTATGCAATGTCTCAAATTAAAGCTGATGATACTTAGTATTTTAGTACACAAATCACAACAATAAATCATATACTTTTGAAATGACTGACCTTTGAACTTCGATTACCTTTTTTTAGGAACACACTTTATAAATATACATAAAAAAGTAATCCGTTTTAGATGAGCCCTTATTCCAAGCTCATTTGTTTTTGCTGCTCATATGTGACATATAGTTAAAGACAAACTCTCAACCTTTCCCAATGATGCCTTCCTTGAATCATAAATGTAAAGCATAATTGAGCAAATTCAAAATGAAGATAGAATCCTTTTCCAAGTTTTAAGAAAACAAGGGGGACCAGGTGTATGCTGTCCTAGAGCATTGAATTGGATATCATGCGATGACGTGTGACTCCCTTGAAAGCATCCACCAGTCTTTATCCTTGAAATGAAAAAAAAAAATTGGAAAAGTGGATTTTGTACCAGTCACATTCATATGCAATTTTTGGGGTCATGTGTTACATTTACGATTAAAGGAAGGTATCATTGTAAAGGTGAGCAGTTGGTCTTCAATTATGTTAGAATAAATATCCAAAATAGATGAGCTGGGATATTGTCCTCCAAACAGATTAAATTTTTTCAATACGCTTTTAAAACATCTGTCTACAGAGGTGGGGGGGGGGGGTGGTCCAACTTAATCATTTTTATTTTCTTGTAGATTTTTATATTGTATATTTCTGTTTATCAGCGGATAAAAAAAAAGTTGCTTAGCATTTGGCCGGTATCTTTTTGCTCCTCAAGCCCTCCGCTATGTGGATTTTGCAATTTACAAAATTGTAATTATTATTGTTATTATTATATGCACTGGTGCACTTTTACTTAAATACACACACACGTTAGGCATATTCCATTTGCTCATTGTGACATTCGAACCTAGTAATTTGTTTTATGTACAGTACTGATATGTACAGAGTAATTTGAGACTAATTTAACATGATTTCATTTCCATTACCACTGCTGATGTATCCCTTTGCAGGAGAAGTTCACCCTGGGATTTGATTGGTTTAAAAAAGAGGGGAATAGTAATATGAGTGAAGAGTTGAGAAATCCACAAAATGATAATACTTATTAATTTTTATTTTGTGGTTTCACATGCACATTGCTCTCCTACTTGTGTAATGTAAATTCTACGACTTCCCATTTTTAAGAATATTCACATTCATCTTTGCTGTAGATCATCAATAGTGTATACCGTGTGTCTCAAAAAAAAGTACACTTTGAAATGGTTGCCAGATTTGAGCATATAATTTATGAAAATGTCGATATGTATGGAACCTAAGGACCAATCTTCATATGATATGAAAAATTGAAAAAAAATTATGCTTCGATGAACAGTGTTCACTTCAGTTAGAGGTATGAATGCGCCTGCGCAGGATTTTTTCCAATTTGGACAGGTAAATTTTGTAGCTTACAAAATAGGTCGATATGAGATATTCAGGATCATGGATCATGAGGATATTTTGAATACTTGAATACGAATTCTTTTCTGTGTTATTCATCAATCCCGAAACTACGCCCACTCCCCCCCATACACACACACACTTCCACTCCATCTTATTGTATCATTGACTGGTAGATGTGAACGGATTAAGAAGATGTGAATTGGTAAATTGAAATATTCCAATATAATGACATTACGCAACCCACTTGTCCTCCCTCCACACACACACACACACAACACACACCACAAACACACGACATTCTTCCCATCTCTCACCTACTCTTGCTTTTTTATCAGTTTTCTTCGCGAAAGTTTGGTCGATCATTTTTTTTCCATTAAAATAAAATTATTACATGTCATCATTTTGATCATTGAATCAATGATAATCACTTAAACATATATTCCATGCAAGCATTGCTCAAACGCAATTTGTGGTAGTGTGGGTGTGATAATTGTTTTGAGCAATTGCTTGATGATATGTTTCAGTGATTTATCGGATTGATTTCAATGATCAAAATGAGTGATCTGGTTATAATTTGATTATAATGGAAAATGATCCACAAACTTTCGGAAGAAACTTTAAAAAGCAAGGAGTAGGTAGAGGATGGGAAGAAGTTTGTGTGTGTGTGTGTGTGTGGTGTGTGTGTGTGTGTGTTGTGTTTGTGGAGGGGAGGCAGTGGGTTGCGTAATGTCAATTATGATTTGGATATTTCATTTTAGCCATCACATTCTTCCTTATCCGCTCACATCTACCAGATCAATGATACAATAAGATGGGAGTGGAGTGTGTGTGTGGGGGGCGGGGGTGGGCGGTGGTGTTCGGGATTGATGAATAACACGAAAGGAATGGTATTCAAGGTATTCAAAAATCCTTTTGATCATCGATATGATATCTCATATCGACCTATTTTGTAGCTACAATAATTTACCTGTCCAAAATGGAGGAAAAATCACTGCGCAGGCGCAGTTTTCATACCTTAACTTAAGTGAAACATGTTAGTGAGCATGATTTTTTTTTCATATTTTCATATCATTGAATAGGTGTTCTTTAGCTTTCTATACATATGACATTTTTCATAAATTATATCGCTTTTGGCAACCATTTCAAAGTGTTAGTTTTTTTGAGACATACGGTCTTTGAAATTGTTATTTTCCATTGCCAATAACCATGATAACAATTATTTAATTGAATTTACATACAGAACATAGAAAAGCATCTCGCAAGTGGTTACAACAGTCATAACGATGCTATTCAATGGTAGATATTTCTTTACACTTGTACTCATACATTTCTGCAATTTTTTAAACCATTGAATTCCAGGTTATTCCCTTGTGTATAATGTTATTTATTTTCCATGTTTGACTTGAGTGGGATGGAAAGTCTCTAACTAACCGCAACCCTAAGTTCTTGCCTGAGAAGACTTAACCACAATTTTTTGAACTTGTTTAAAAATTGCACAAAGAGATATGATTATTTGAACTGAACATTCATATTTTATTTAAAGGTAGTGTCATCCTTTTCACAATTTTGAAAACTAATGCAACTTGGCATACTTTCGAATATGATTACCTACATGTATACTGTCTATTCAATCTTACTGTCAAGTGTCATATGTGCCTAGATCAGTAATATGAAACAAAAATCTGACTACCAATCTTGCACAGCTCTCCATCAACGTCGTTGATATTACAGCTCGTGCAGCACGGACCACACACAGCAATATACACACGGTGCATCACGTGCATTATTTCTGCGTAACGTCAGCGGTTTGCACTGTACGTTATATTTTTCGAGGTTCGAAAAAATAGGAATGAATTTGGATGATCGCAATATTAGACAAACCATTATCATCTTGAGCCTTAATGATTGTGAGGAAGAAACGCTTTTCTTTGGATACTACTATATTCTCTCAAAACTAGAAATTTATATTTTTGTCTGCGAACAGGATACCTACTATCTAAAGATCTATTTTGAGCAGATATATTATATATGAGCACTAGATGAAATGATATAAAGTCAACTAATATTGACATGATGATTTGAACCGGCGCTGTCATAGGATATACGAAGCTAACGTGATATAAGATACAATAACAGGACTGTTTTTGGGATATTGCTTTATTTTGATTTTGTCTACATTAGTGTCATGTTGTTATATTATCCAGAATTTTTTCTGTGCATACACAGTGGGTTCTTCTCGCTTCGAGGGTTTGAACAGAGTTGATAACATGGAAAGAGTATTTGAGTAGTTCTAGGAGGTACTCTCTGTTCGAAGCATGTGAACCCTGTGAAAATAACATATAGTGCAGCCCTTCTCAGTATCACTAAGAGAGCCCGACAGCTCTAAGTGAAACATAGGTGTGCACTTCGGTACTATATATTATTAGTCATTTGTACGGTGCGAAAATCTAGTGCCTGGTGGACTTTAGTCTTGTAGATCAGCAGCAGCCCAAAGTAGTTTATTATTACGCTGTCTATCTTGATGAATTATTCAAGTGCTGATATTAATGTCAAATTGTCCTTACGTAATCATAGCACTATACTTTCAACCAATGAATATTAAGACAACAAATTTCGTTAATCGCTTGTAAATCCCTACATGTAGGTACATTCATGTGCAATGTATTTGAAATAGGGGAACAAGGTAATCGCCTAATTATGATGGAATGTTGTATCTTGTGCTCGATGTAGCAGGAGTAGAGTGTAGAAAGAATTGTTATTATGTTTTATTATGTTTCCCTTTAGTACCTTTGTATTGAAACAAACAAGAAGAATTTTAATTTCAAAATTACTTACTGAAGTTGTAGTGATATGGAAATTTGATTAATAAAGATTGGAAGAAACTCCAATAATTATATTTTGCATAAGTCAGGCAAATCTAATCTCATCTCTCAATTTGAATCTCTGAAATTCAGTTTTATAGTGCTTTTATATGACTTTTCACCGGCAATATTATTTTTTAAGAATTTATTATGTTGATTAATGGTCTTTCCTTTTTCACATGTTGATACATTAATTAATCAAATTTGCACTAAATTGAGTCGTGTTTCTACTCAAATGGTATTTTCTGGTTCTAGGACATCTCCCCCGGAAGACAACTCCCCCGGGGACAATTCCCGGAGGACAGCTCCCCCGGAGGACAACTCCCCCGGAGGACAACCCTAACCCTAACCCTAACCCTAACCCTATGTCCTCCGGGGGAGCTGTCCTCCGGAAATTGTCCCCGGGGGAAGAACAATACAATGATACATTTGTGATTTCATTCTATAAGAAATGTAGTTGTAAATACATTTTTATCGTAATTTATAGTCGTTTACATAATTGTATATATATATATACAAAAGTTACATCAACACTACAAAGAAAAACATTAATGAAATTGTTTGAAATAAAACATTGTGATGAGTTATGGTTGGTTGATATAAGGGCAAGTCTATTTGTTCCCAAGATGCTGATTTTTCAACTTTGTGCAAATGGGTTGTTCTATACACCAAATTAAATCTAAAACATTCAAATTTCTTGAAATGAACAAAAAAGTTTAAAAATATACTAGGCAGGTTGAATAAATTTGCATAAATATACAGTCATTGTAACACATGGGACACTAAAGATATGTACTTAATTTTGATATATTTCAATTGTTTTCAGTGGCCATGACCAAACTAATGTAGGGCCATAGAGTCCAAGGGATAAATCATTTGTGTGATAATTTTCAGTTCACTAGCTAATTAAATATGCAAATTAGGGACATTCCAAATTTAGCATGTCCTATGTGTTACGTTTTAAGGTAAATTTGTTATCATTACTTGCAAATGCAAAATTGAATTTTGCTGAAAGTTTCAAAAGTTCAAATTTGCATTGGGGTATGTTTGAAACATAAAATTAAAAATTTTATTAGTTCTATCTGATTAAAAGTATTTATTAATTACATTCCATAACACATGGGACAAAGCGGTAACATGGGACCTTGTGTTTAAAGTCTATGGAGATCGCTTCAATATGAATAAGTACTGAATGTATAGTCTAGTTTAATTGTGTAACAATGATAAACAAGCACCGTTTTCAATGATATTGCCATTATCATCTTTATCATAATAATTTTTAATATTATTGTATTCATTATTGTACTAAGTATTCTTTTTGTTATGTCTTTTTTTTTTTTTTTTTAGATTATCCCTTATAACTTCAGTTTGGATTGTCCAATGATAATATATTTTGGTAAGAACTTCAGAATTATAGAGAGGAACATTTGTTTACAGAGGATGAATCAAAAGGCCAAAGGTCATTGCAGTAAAGATGTCTTGATTTAGGAGTCCTCTCTACATGTAGGTACATTACTTCAGCTAGAAATGCCCAATGGTTCATTTGTTTATTTACTTTTGCCTTAAAGATATATGTTTACAACTTATATTTACATTTTGTATGCCCTCAACTTGTAAATTATGATATCCAGAAGTGATC
>CALNVZ010001827.1:20756-35187 GCA_940671915.1 Paracentrotus lividus | reverse complement strand
AATAAAAACGGGACAGGTTTGAAAAGTCTGTCAAAATTTCGTTTCAAATTATGATGTCTATATTTTTATGTTAATAGATGCTCTAAAGTCGTATCTTTCAAATGCTATTTAAAATAATAAGTTTCGTTCATGCTTGAGTGCACACAGAACATTTTTGTCGGTGGCTCAAATAAAGGCTTGCGCACAAAATGGAAGAAAATGAGAAATACGATCATCAGACTTTTGCTAATCAGCACACTTACTCTTAACCCTTTCATTATCTTTGCCATTATTCTCGAATTATGCTATCAAAATTCATTTACAAAGCTATTTGTTTAATTGAATTGAATTGTTTTTGTTTTGCTTTGTTTTTGTTTTTTCATATGTGTTATCTTTTGGCATTGAATATTCCTTCAAACTAAAAAAATATAAAAAATATAAAAATGTTGTGAACCCAAGAAAGGGGATTTGGTTGGTTAGTTGATTATTCGATTGAGTGATTGCTTTGTTTGTTCGCTTGTTTGACTGATGCGATGATATTAATTGATCGATTGATTGAATGAAGGATTGATAGATTGACCGTTTTTAATGATTGATCGTTTATTAATTTCATTGTTTCTTTAAATGATGATCGATTGATCGATTACTTTATTGATTGATTGTTCAAATAATTGATTAAATCGTTGGAAGAAATCCTAGGAAATCGACTCAACTGCACTAACATTAATCATTGATCAGTGAAAAGTAACAATCAATCTGAATGGGAGTATCTGATTCAGAACAATGATTCAGAATGCCCGAATTTCACGAAAGTTTCTTCTTTCTTTTTCCTTTTTTTTTTTTTTTTTTTTTTTAAACCTCCGACAAAAAGTTTCCGTGTTCGCTCAAGCATGAACGAAACAAATAAACAAAGCCAATCAATCAATCAATCAATTAAACAATCAATTAAACAACCAACTAAATCCCTTCTTATGGTTGACAAAAAATAAGTTAAAGGAATATTTATTGTAAAACATAACATATTAAAATGAAAACAAAAACAAAACAACTAAAGTAAAGAAATAGCTTTGTAAATGAATTTCAAATCATAATTAGAAAAACAAATGGAAAAGATAAAAAAAAAGAAATTAGAGGAAGACTGCTGATTAGAAAGAAGTCTGATGATCGTATTTCTCAATTTCTCTATTTTGGCGCAAGCCGTTTTTGAGCCCCCGACAAAAATGTTCTGTGTGTGCTCAAGCATGAACGAAACTTATTTTTTTTAAATTGCATTCGAAAGATAAGACTTCAGAGCATCTATTAACATAAAAATATAGGCATCATAATTTCAAACAACATTTGACAGACATTTCAAAACTGTCCCTTTTATTGAATACACTGATACATTTGATTGGGTGAAGGAATATTTTTGGGAAATCTGGAAATAATGTGAAGGTCAAGTTCAAGGGTCAATACAATTTCCACAAGATGTAACTCAGGGTGGTATCTCACTTCGTGGAAAACTAACTTTGAAAGAACTTTGAGACAGGATTTCGGAGACGTCTCCTCCGAGACGTTTCATGAGTCGCGGAACTACTTGAGATGTTTCTCTGAAACTGCTTTGAGACAGTTTTTGAAAACTGTCGCAGAGGACTCTACCGATACGGATCTCCTAAAGTTTCAGAGACGTCTCTTATACTTTTTATCCGTCGCGGAGACGTCTCCGCGAAGTGAGATACCACCCTCAGGCTTGCTCTGTAAGGATTTATACCTTTTTGATGAGAGGTTTATATGAAAGGGTTCCTGAACACAATATTCAATGCATATTGCATCTATAGAGGAAATTTGTCCAATGTGTTACGGTACATGTTTTTGTAAACTTGACCTTGCACGAAAACGGAAAATTGTATTGACTTCAGTGGCAGATACAGGATTTCAGGATAGGGGGCGACAGGCCCGATAGTGGGGGGGGGGGGGCGCCGCCGCCGCCGATTTTTTTTTTTAAAGATTTTTAACATATACGGTCAATGAGCGGTTTTCAAATTATAGAGGGGAGCGCGTCCCCTGCGCCCCCGCCTGGATTCGCCACTGGACGTGAAAATTTGTACTTATACCCAAGGACTGGGTTTTCATCAAAGGGTTTGCAAAAATGCATATTTTTAACTGTGATGTCCCGTTTGTTATTAATGCAAAATAGCTTGGAATTGCCCATAAATAAACCCTCCCCCCCCCCTCCATGCAACAGCTTTACACGTATCTGGCTTACTGTTATTTTTGTGTTCATTGTTTTATGCCAACTGTAATGGTTTTATTTGGTCATTATAATGTTTAATATTTTTTACTCATGCACAATAAACTATGAAATACATACTATCATTAAATGCTATGCAAGTAATTTGTTTTGTTTTGTTATTAATTAAGTGTCCTGATGCGATTCATTTGCTTATCGATTGGTGATGGTGGTGTCACATGTACCGGGTAAATTGAACGGGTTTTCGCCGTTTGCCGAAAAACAACAAATTCTAACACGGCAATGGAACGGCACCGGTCACATTACATTTTTCTTAATTTTCACCGGGTCGGTGTCGTTCTATACCGGGTCTGTATCGTTCTATACCGGGTCTATACCGGGTCCTAGCCAGCCTGGTACCGAGCTGACCGTCCTCATATATAGTCCACGCTTTCCTTTTGTCCGTGTGATTACCGCTTGCCCGCCGGCCTCACCGCTCTGTGACAAGAAAAACAAAATTGTTTTCTTCGCCGGGTGACTCACCGTTTCCTACCGTTCGCGACCGTGCGAAGCAAGTTGATACGAACGGTGGGACACGGAGGATACCCGGAGATAGCACACGGTGGGTCGGTGATGTCCCGTCGAAAACGTTCTTGTGATTTTGCCTTCGGTTCATGCCCGGCGAATATTTTGAGCATGACTGAGCATGCCCAAAATTTCCGCCGGGCATGAACCGCAGGCCTCGGTTGATGGAGACCCGGTGTAAGGGCGGTATAATGGCGTTGTGAAGACGGTTTATGAATGGTGTAAGGACGGAACAAGCGCTCCTCGCCCGTCCACAAAGCGGTTGTGCACGGTGGTGGTCTGAACTGGCAGATCTACTCTTATGGTGTCTTTAAATCACTTATATGGTTTCTTCAAACCGCCCTTTGTTTTCGAAGCTCTCGATCTCGTCGCTCTCTTCACAGGTCCAAAGAGGAAAGATATTTAAGCTTTTCAAACATACATTGTAATCTGAATTATTTTTATTGCGTTGTCGGGGAGAAGAATTTAAAATTGGGTCCTTTTATGGACATTAATCTAGAGTAATGTCAATTCTCTTTTAATGTTTTTTTTTTTTTTTTTTTTTTTTTTTTTTTTTTGTTTTGCTTGACATTAGTTTCTAAAGTTTCATTATAACACCTTTGGAAATAAACATTATACTACTTTCCCAATAAGCGCCAATATAGTTTGGTCTCATTCGTTTGCCCGAATACATGTTTACTTTATACCCGCATTTCATTAAACAAAAATTGTGTTAGTTTTATCGAATATTATTTTAATTTCTCTGCGAAATTTCCCCATGCTTTTGAAAGAATTCAATCTTGTTATATCAAATGAAATATTGTTATAAAAGTACTTTATTATCATTTTTAAATCATTATATTATGAATAGTCGTTTTTTTTTCATAATCATTTCATTGCAATATTCTTTTAGCCAAATTATAACCCTCTATAGAATCACAGAAAAATGTCTACATCATTCATAATTCTGCTGTTTGGACACTTTTGTATGATCCTTGGATGAGTCTGTGTTTACTTTTGTTTTCATTGTTTTACACACGACCCCTTTGAGTGATTTTACTGTGATTAAATAGATTAATCAGAAAAATACAAGACAATACCTTAATATAATATTTTTATTAAATAAAATACTTGCATAATGCCATTGTATTTTATATCTGAGAAACTTTCTTATGAAGGCCCCCAAAATACGAATTTTGTTTGCCATAGATTGTATATAATTCATGTAATTAATTTAATTTCAGTAGGGAATATAGTTATGTTAATGACGTAGCAAAAGTGAACCATTTATCAAGGAAGCCTACACAGAATCGGAAATACGAAAAGAAACTTACCCAGGCCTTTCCCGACCGAAAATTTAGGGGAAAGTGCCTAATATGGAGAATTAGTTGCCTCTGCCCCCCCCCCCCTTTATCGTACGCCCCTCCCTCAGAATAAATAAATAATGATATACATGTATATAAATGGATGGAGTGACCCGTGTGGAACGACTCCTACACCATAGTTGTTTGAATAATGATGGGATATTGGACGGCCAAAGACCAAAACGCAGACCCCCCTGTCAATAATTATAATCAAGACATACAAAATATCATTATTTCAAAGTGAAGAAACTTTGTGGGAAAAAATCCTTTGAGGTTTTCCCGCTTTTTCAGAATTTTAAGATAGAACAATATAATAAGTTAGTAATATATATATAATAACCAATTCGATATTGTATAAAAATTTATTATAAAGTTTAAATAATTAAACCAGAACTGAATTGATATGAAAACCGAAACAGAGACTAAAAGTAAATGAAACAAATGCGACAAAATATGGGCCCCTATAAAACTATAATTTCCGAGTAAAGCAGCCCCAAATAAAGTTGATAATCACAGTGGCGGATCCAGGATTTGAAAATAGATGGGGCGCCAGGCTCGATAAGGGGGTGAGGCGCTGTAATATTCAGATTTCAACATGTACAGTAAATGGGTGGTTTTCAAATTATAGAGGGGGCGCGCGTCCCCTGCGCCCCCGTTTTGATCCGCCACTGTAATCATCTTCCAGTTTATGTCATATGATTTATTCCTCATGGTAAATAATACTTTTGTTTTGTAAAATATTACTCTGGGTATTAGTTGCAACTCAAATTCATTCAGTTATTGATTGATCTTGTTGGTAAACAATCAAGAGGACAACCGATTTAAAAACGCAGTTTTCACGTATAGTTCTCATGTACTAGGAGTTGCCAAGTTTAGCCACAAGGGGGCGTACTTGATGCGGAAAAAGGGGGGGGGGGGTTATCGATTCATGTTGCCCGGCCTCATCACGCTCCATCTCCGTCCTGTAAACGGGCATGAAACGGGCGCGGCGTCCTCATTCAGTCCTTTTACCGCCCTTTTAACAACTGGTCCGGTTTAAGACCGTTCTGAAATACCCGGTCATCACCCGGAAAGAACCCGGCAAGAGTTCGGCCATTCTTGAAAAATCCTCTCGGGAACGGGTGCCCAGCGAGCTCCTATGAACGTTTTGGACGGGCTTCAACCGCTTCACCGTGTGCCTCACCGTTTACCGCCGTGTGCACAAATTTGGCCAGAACGGTGGCGAACGGTGCTCCAACACGGCTAATGTGACACCTGCATAAGGTTTAGGGTGAGGAAGATGGGGGAGGGGGGGGGGGTTGTTTCATCAGCTGGCCGCAAAGTTATGCTTCCCTTTACGCAGGGGCCGCGGAGCGTTTTTGAAAGTGGAGGGGCTGAGCCGAAGTGGGGGGGGGGGGCTGAACAGGCAAAAAAAATCACAAATGTATGGTAATTTTTGCATTTTTGTACACGTTGGCTCCGCGGCCCCTGTTACGAACAACTGGCGATTAATTATTGTGCTAAATAGTCAAGAATATGATTAGTATATCACCTAAGAATATGTTCCAGTTGTTCCTCTACGAACGACTTCGTGGAAACACCCCGAGGGTCAGCCGATTGTTTCACTTTTACTATGCTATTAAAAGTAATATGACATCATCAAACTTTTAGTTCATATTGGTTTTATATTTTCCATTATTTCCATTTTCTCATCTAGTCATAAATAAATGATTTGTAGTTATCATAAAGTACTCTTCAACTAATATTCAAAGCATGAAATTATTGATTCATTATGGGGAATAGACATTTCATCGGTGTGAAAGATGTGAATATGTGGTGAAAGAAAATAGTATGTACATATATTGAAGTTTTAAGAAAAGACGGTGGGATCGAAATGAGAAAAAAAAATCATAAAGTCGAAACTCTTACTTAACAAAGTCCTTACAACAAGATTATTTGCTTATTACATCAGATCTTGAAATAAATCAGTCAAAAAGCTAATCGAAACAAAGTTTGTTTCTATTTTGACAAGAGGAAAAGTTCATTATATCGATCTGTAGCCCTCGTAAATAATCGTGGATGACAGGGTACCAAAGTAAAAGCATGTTAAGAACAGTCTGAAAACAGGAGACAAAAGAGAGGTAGATGTGATTATATTGAGCCATGGTCCGGACTGTCTTTAATAAATCACTAACTAATTCAACAACACTGCGTTCACATTCATAAATCAAATATCACATAATCAACATATTATCCATTACTACAATAATATAGACATAAAGGATCTACTGAAAACTTAGTCACAGACTAAGTTAAACGAAACTAAATATTCGATCAGCAATTATTATTGTTAAGTATCATTGTTATAATCAAGATTTGTTGTAGCAATGTTATTATGATTATAATTGTTACTGTTGTTATTATTATCATTGTTATTATTATTATTATTATTATTATTATTAATATTATTATTATTTGTAGAAGTAGTAGTAGTAGTAGTAGTAGTAGTAGTAGTAGTAGTAGTAGTAGTAGTAGTAGTAGTAGTAGTAGTAGTAGTATTAGTGTAGCAAAAGTAGTATAGATATTACATCAATAGCCCAAAGTACAGGTAACATTTACAATAAACATGATAAATACATAATATGAAATATCCTGATCGAACAGGAGGATGACTATCTGCAATACTAAACAATGAAATATATTTGCTTATATCTACACTAACACTATTTCGTGTGTTCAACACGATTCACTAATATATGTTCAGTCGTGTACAACTAAAATATTAAAACACGCTAAAACAAAAACCCAAATCACCCCGTGGAATGCTCACTATCACAATACTATCAAAGCTATGTTCGGACAGGTCATTGAATAGTCTAATCACTCAGACCCTCTGCGTATCACATTATCAGTAATAAGATCGTAGTAACAAATCAAGCTCGTCCTCAACAACAACATATCATAGAAATTACATCTAAACATTTCTCGAGTCAACAGCAGCCAAACATTTAAAGCAACAACGTTTATAATTTCCAAGATATAATATTTACAGCACGAAATCAAAGACTAGATAACTATGGAAACTAATCTGGGGTCAGTGAATGGTCAAGCCAAAATGTACAACGTGAATAACATGAAATCGAAAGTATATTTATACTTCCTAAAACTGAATGCTAAATACTTGTCAATCTAGAATCCGAATAAGATATTATTATTGGTTAATTCATATATCTGAACTAAGACGGTAACAATATACAAAGAAGAGACATATACTACAAATATAACTCTTTCATCATGCATCATATTGTCAATGGAAAGATCTGGAGGATGTAATTCCTCACATAGAATCTTCATCTCACTTTATACTATACACCACGAGAAAGTACAATTTCCAAAAGAATTGTTTGGCTAATATCACGGTAAATATAAAATAAAATGCATTCACACATATATCAAAACAGCCGCACATAATTATATAATAATCGCATACTCATTCCTTTAGAATAAATATAATGCAAAATATGACATTTACCTGAAAACAGGAGACAAAAGAGAGGTAGATGTGATTATATTGAGCCATGGTCCGGACTGTGAGAGGTCAAGGGACGCGTTCTCTGAGCATAAATCATAATGTTCGGTGTTATTAGCATAATATATAGTATTAACATAAGCGGGGTATGGGGTCATGGGTCACGGGTCAACATATATTTGCATAGATGGCGTGGGTGCATCTGAGTATGTATTTCACGTGGTTACATGATTGGGTTTACGGTTAACCTTTTAACCAGCCGCCTGGTTACAGTTCATTTACATCCAAACTCTTTATATCGAGTTTCGACTGTATGAAGTTCAAACTGAGAGACTATCAAGTGGGGAAAGACAAACTTGCAGAAATATTTCGTTCATCTACTAATGTTACTTTTGGAATATATACACTTTGGGGTGACGATTCTGATTAATTTTTTCAGTAATTTGTATGAAGAGATACATAATAGCGCCACATGAATAAATACAAATTTATCTATACCTGATGGAAATGAAAATTTAAATTGTAGGAAAAGTAGTACTATAATTATAAAAACATCGCATTACAAAATACACTGTTGCTCATAAAGGTTGGATATTCTTTGTGTGAACCAGCCACATCTCTTTGCTCCGGCTTAGATTTCTTGAAATTGTTTGTCCCTACTATCACTTTTCTGGGCGCTGGCTATACCTTGGACACTCTCCAGCCTATTCCTGGGGAATGAAAATAAAAAAAGAGTTTGTTAACCCCCAGAACGCCCATTTTTTCCATTTCTGTTTCATTCTGGGGCCCCTTTTTGTTTACCCGGCTGATCAAGGCCCCCTCCGTCATACCCCCTCGAATAGCGTCTGAAATATAGAGTTGTTATTGTTCTTTATGATAAATCAAGCTTTAAGGTCACAGGCGTTAGTCTCTTGTCTGACTACCAATCTTGACCAGCTCTCCATTAACATCGTTGATATTACAGCTCGTGCAGCACGGACCACACACAGAAATATACACATGGTGCATCAGCGTGCATTATTCTCTGCGCTAACGGTCAGCGGTTTGCACTGTACGTTATATTTTTCGAGGTTTGAAAAAATAGGAATGAATTTTGATAATCGCAATATAATGACAAATATACACATTTGAGCTTAATCATGTCGAGGGAAGATAATTGGTATACTACTATATCCTCTCAAAAACTAGAAATTTAATATTTTTTCCTGCAAAAGGATGACACTACCTTTAAGCTAATTTATGCCAATTATATCGATATATATATTAAGTCCTGACATGATGATGATACACTGTTAAAAAAAAAAAATGAGTAAAATCTTACCCAATACTGAGCAAAAAGGTATTTCTCGCGTGAAATTGAGTAAAAAATATTCCTCATGCAGTAGAGCCAAATGTTACTCAGAAAAGAGTAACTATTTTAGTCATCTATGTATCATTCCTAGCTTCGAAAGGAGTAAACAATTAATTTACTCATTTTCTTGCGAGTTACCTTTTTACTAGCTCTGTTAAGCGTAAACAAAATTTACTCCGTTGGGAGTAAAGCATTAGTTTACTCATTTTCTTGCGAGTTACCTTTTTACTCTGTTAAGAGTAAACAAAATTTACTCCGTTGGGACTAAAGCATAATTATGTTTACTCATTTTCTTGCGCGTTATCTTTTTACTATAGCTCTGTTAAGCGTAAACAAAATTTACTCCGTTGGGAGTAAAGCATTAGTTTACTCATTTTCTTGCGAGTTACCTTTTTTTTTTACAGTGTACCGTGTGTTGGATGAAGATAGAGATAAAGACACAATAAAACAGTTTGGTATGCATTTAAATCCAACAAAAGTTTTTTTATTTCCAAATTTTCGACCATCACTGGTCTTCTTCAGGGTTTTGAACAGAGTGATACCTGGATACAGAGTATTTGTATCCAGGAATTACTCTGTTCGAAACCCTGTAGAACCCTGTGAACTCCAAATACTAAATTATCCCAAGTGCACCTCTATTTCACCTAGGCCTACAGCCTCAGTGAAACAAAGGTGCACTCGGGCTAATTTAGTATTTGTCGTGCACATAATCTAGTCTGTTGCATGGTAGAGCACGCAATATTTATATACTGTCTGATTGCTGTATTAATGCTGTATTAATGTCAATTCTAGTTCATCCTACTCTCAAACCAATGACATGAATTCGAAATACAAAATCTTGGTATCCTAAAATACCTACATGTATGTACATTCATGTGCAATGTATTTGAAATAGGGGAACAAGGTAATCGCCTAATTATGATGGAATGTTGTATCTGTGTTCGATGTAGCAGGAGTAGAGTGTAGTAAGAATTATAATGTTTTATTATGTTTCTCTTTATACTAGTACCTTTGTATTGAAACAAACGAGAAGAATTTTAATTTCAAAATTACTTACTGAAGTTGTAGTGATATGGAAATTTGATTAATAAAGATTGGAAGAAACTCCAATAATTATATTTTGCATAAGGTACGTTCCCAAAAGGTAATGACCCATTCTATAGCGGCGTGGCTCGTCTTCGCCGCACTCCGTGCATTCATCAACCGATCTGCTAATCCCTCGTCCAACCTTTGATTGGGGAACGCTTGGCGTCTTTTCATATCGTAAGAACGCTAAAGGACGCACTATTCAATTACGTAAAAATTTGCACTTCTTTTCTTTAGTTTCAATCTTCAAGGTTTCTGTAATAGCGTCCTCTACGTTAACATGGCTATACTCATCTAGTAAATAGAAGTCATAATACTTTTTTAGACCACATCTGACATTTTGCAGTAGCCTAGGTCTGTATGTTTTCTTTTTGTTTTTGGTTGGGTGGGGTTTTGCTGTACGATTTTATAATACTTTGAACTTTTTGGCAAATTTAATTATTGTGTGGAATACTCGTTTCATGAGTCGCGGAAACTCAACATAGTTTACGCGACTCATAAAACGTCGCGGGGACTGAGGAGACGTTTCGGAGACGATTCCGCGACAATTTTTGTTTAAAAATCCGTCTCCAAAATTCAGGAGACGTCTCCGAGAATTCTCCTGAAAAATAGGAGACGGATTTTATTTCACAAATTGTCGCGGAGACGTCTCCGAGACGTCTCCGCGACAATTTATGAAACAAAATCCGTCTCCGAAATTCAGGAGACGTCTCTTATACTATTTATTCGTCGCGGAGACGAAATTTATATTTTGTCCCGGAGACGTCTCCGCGAAGTGAAATAGCACCCTAAGTAGTTTCAAAGTAGTTTCCGCGAAGTGAGATACCACCATTATCACCGTTTTAGTAATTCCCCAATTAGGATCAGCGCTTCTCCTTTTTCAATTAGACAACTACGCCGCTCTGAATTTATTGTGAGCACCCGAAATTCAAAAGAAACTTGTCATGTCTTTATCAATGCCGCCGAGTTAATCTCAAAATAGCGATCTAATAGTATACACATGCCTTTGTCGGTGTCTTTTATAGAGAAAGTCCTAGTGTAGGGGAGACCTGGGGCAATTGTAACAGCTTTTTCCAAATTTGACCTATTAGCTTTATTGAAGCTAAAAACTTGCTTAAAACTAAATAAAATGAATATGCATATCTTAGCTTGACATATGAATAGGTTTGGGTATAATGTAAACACAGTCATTTTGAACACATTACCATTTCAAAACAGAGGTCGAGTGTTTACAAATTGCTCCCGTGACGAGGGGCAATTGTAACAGACTGTGCGGGGCATTGGTAACATCAATTGAATTGTACATTTTTGTTTTTCTTTATCAAAGCTATGGCACATGAAAATTAAACATCATTAACCACATAAACTAATTAATAGTGAAACATGACAATGCTAGTGACCCATTTATATTAACTTTTCCAACTTGTTATATGCATGAAAGGGACAAAAGTTTATGAATAGTTTTTTTTTTTTTTTTTTTTTTTTTTTTTTTTTTTTAAGGTTGTTGTGGCTTCACCCTTTAACTGTAGAATTATAGAACCTTCTTAATTCATATTTTTGGTTCTTTATCTACTTTGTACCTATCACAATATATATTTTATAACTGACAACTGTTGTATACACTTTTATGTAAGGCTTGACGCCTTTTGACTTTAACGCATTCTTTCAAACTAAAGTGATACATTTCTGAAGAATGAAGTAAATGACAGGCTCTTTTTTTCTTTCTTTCTTTTTTTTGGTGTAAAATCAATCTCAAACAATTTACGCCATTTTTTTTCTTCTGGCAAAATCAGTATGTCTTGCCCTTTTAACAAAAACGTATTGACATATATTTTCAGGTTCATTATATGAAAAATATATATTTTTTTTTTTATGGGGGCTGCCATCCTCCTACTCCTCTCGCTCTGCTGTCTTTCTTTCTTTCTTTCTTTTCTTCATTCACTCCGCTCTTACTTTTTTTAACTTCCTATCTGCCCTCCCCTCTCTTCTCTCTCTCTCTCTCTCCGCTCTTCCTTTCTTCCTTTCCTCTTCTTCTTTCTCTCATTTTAATATTGCCTTTTTTTTAATAAGAATAAATAAAAAAGTCGGGGGGGGGGGTCTCCCGATCTCTTTTCCCATTTATTGACCCCATTGTAAATGGCTTTTGGTTTTTCAATGGGCTATGCCTGTCATTGTGTTTCTTTTATGTGTTATACAATGAACCTCGAACGAATTAAAATGAAATAAAAATCAATATGTTCACAGTTATTATTTCCTCAATGTGTGAGTCTCATAGATAGGTTCTTTGGTCCTTGTTAAAAAAAAAAAGAAACTATAATTAATTATACATTCAAGTTTGAAGTTCTGAAATCTCTAGTAAGTGATGTAAATTATTAAAAAAAACAAGAATAACAAACTTGATGGCTCTGATTAACGGTTTATATGATAACAAACTAAAGGGCACTGTTTTTCGGAAAATTATCAAATATTTCATTGCATTTCTTCTAACAAAATACGTATTAGACAGATATGTTCAAAGTTATTGAAATTTCATGTCCTGAGATTATAGGTATGGTTACCTTTTGTTTTTTGTAAAGATAATAATCGAAATACAAAGTTATAAGTTCTGATACTTAGGCTTAATCGACGAGGCTTTTTCTTTGCTTTTCTCCATATCCAAGTCTACTCCTATTTACAATCTTGAACATTACAAAGAACGTAACGGTCACCTCTCTTCATATTTCTTTACTTTTTTTTCTTTTCCAGAAAGTTGATATAGATTATCAAAAAACGCAACAACAACAACAAGAAGAATAAAAACTTGAGGCTCGGTATCTCATTTTGCGGAGACGTCTCCGCGATAGAATAAAAAATTTTTGTTTTCGCGACGGACAGAATGTAATTAAAAACGTCTGCCCATATCGCGGAGACGTCTCCCGTAGAGTCTCCGCCCACAATTTATGAAAAAAAATCAGTCTCTGAGATTTAGGAGACGTCTCCGAGACGTCTGCGGATACGTTTCTATATATTATTTAATCCATCGCGTTTAGACGAATTTCTATTCTGTCGTGGGGCGTCTCCGCGAAGTGTTAGTATACTCCTTTTCCTCATATTATGTCGGAGGTTAATAGATGTTGTTACCTTTTGTTTTGTAAAGCATTATAATTGAAAATACATTCAAAGTTCTGAGTTATATGCTTGAGCTATCTCACTTCGGGGCGGGACGTCTCCGCGGACATAGGAATAGGAATCTTGTCCTCCCGACGGATAAATAGTATAGAGACGTCTCGAGACGTCTTCTGAATTGCGGAGACGAATTTTTTTTAAATAAATTTTTGTCGGCGGAGACGTCTTGGAGGACGTCTCGGAGACGTCTCTAATACTAGCTCACATGGTTCCAAGAGTTTTCTGGATTATGTTTTAATATACAGGAAGCAACAAATTCCGGGAGCAATTGTAATGTTTTATGGTAATTGTAGGGGACACGGAGCCCTGGGAGGGCCCGTCAGCGAACGTGTACAAAACGGAAAATGAACGCATACATTTGTGATTTTTAGTCTGTTGCAGTCCCCCCGCCCCTCCCCCCCCCACTCCCCTCGCCAGCTTGCCGCTCAGCCCTTATAAACTTCAAAACGCTCCGCGGCCTGATTGGTTATTTAAAGCTTGGTGTTGATTTAGCGGAATCTGCTTTTACCGAGTTTCGCTACGGGCATGACGGGAGTTCTTTAACGAAACAGGGGCAATGGTAAACAGTTGTTACCATTGCCCCTGGCAGAGGTGAACCATATTTGGAGAGATTTTTTTTCTATCTTAGCTTCGGTATTCGTCGTTGAAAACTTTAGTCAAATAATGGCCTAAGACATAAATTTCTAAATATACAAAAATGACAGCGGTAGCTTCATTCCACATATTTTGTCCAGAAGAAAAACAATGGGTATGTGAAATATTACTTTTTATGCTCAAAAAAACGGTTTTTTCCGCTGTAGAAAGTTCCCAACGAACCGTTAAATTGCTAACACTCATAGCAGCATGTGAGCGATTAAATGCGAAATGTTCTCCGTTATCAATTTTAAAGTTTATAGTGTGTTTCTGCTAGGAATGGGACCCTCTGTTACAATTGCCCCGTGTTACATTTGTCCCCGGTCTCCCCTATTAAAAATATTACGCTTTATAATGAGCAGGAAGTGGCTTTTGAATCTTTTGCCTGCACCTGCACCGTCACTGACCGTATAGAAGAGGGGATTTATGGAGGTGCTCTATAGTAGGGATGGCCAAACAAAAGCATAAAGCCACTAGAACGATTTCCACTTAACTGTATGGATGTAGTCACCCATGCATTTACAATGCAAACAATAACCCATGCACTGCCTACTCAATAATACACAGGCAGA
>CALNVZ010001826.1:49766-60383 GCA_940671915.1 Paracentrotus lividus | reverse complement strand
TATAATGTGATAATTTACCACGACTTACTTTTCACAAATTTCAACTTACTGTTCGGCGAATTGTACTTCAGCGTAAGATAAAAAAGCATATCAAAACTTGGGAAGGAAAATCAACCAATATATACTTATAAAAACTACTTTGGATTCGAAAAAATGAAATTTAAATTTTGAGTTTTACATGAGAATATGGCGATGTTCTATCCGTCTTGACATGTTTTTTACGTTATTTCCCATTAACGAACGACGGCGAATTTGAAATTTGATGAGGCTGTGCATCCTTATGGTCGTGGAAACGATGCCTTGATATTGATTTCAAACTATGACAGACAATTCGGGGTTGCCGTTTATCCTAAGAGGTTATAAAGGATTTGTGTTAGGCATGTTTGGGGCCAATATAAAATGGTATGTATTGACAAAACTGGCAAAATTTTCGACGCGCACGTACCCAGATTCCAAATTCAACGGACGCCCATTCCGTTATGAAGGTCCTAAAGAAGGATTATATTTCATTTGTGTTGTAAATTTTATAGAGATTTATTCATACAAAAGAAAAATTGATGGATCCGAAGCTGCATTCTTTCCCGATGAGAAAAAAAAAAAAAAAAAAAAAAAAAAGCTAGAATGGCCTGGAACATACTCTAATTGAGCCAAATAGTGATTTGAACGTTTTGAATCTTTTACGCGGCGCGCGAACAATGTTCCAAAAAGATATGATTAATTTATAGTTATTTGTTTATGAAGTTATGATTGAATGTGATTTTTAAGCAATATAATCACCGTTGATCCAAATGGATGGCAAACTATCACTTCACAGGCAGGGCTGAGATAATCTCCTTCCGAAGCAATAGCTGAGGAGAGTACATCCATTTGCCGTGGAATATAGTTTTTTCGTTATAAACATTGCTTAAAAATCTATTCAGGTCTCTTATGCCTGCGTTTGTAATTGTAACGTAGACGCGTAAAATAAAGTGCGCGCAATTTATTTAGCGCTTAGGCCAGCTCAAGACGGGTGCTGAAGTGATTGTGACCCCGGTAACAAAGAACATGTAAAAAAAAAAAATAATAATTACGTCACAGAGCAATTTATCTCTCGCTGCATTGTATTGTAAAAGATAGCAAAAAAAAAAAAAAATTATATAAAAAAAAAATAACGAGGACCAACGCACTTTTTTTCGCCGAAAATAATTGATGACGAGATATTGTTCTTGTTCTACCATGGCTCTATGGGGCACTAAGTAATCATAGATAATTCCAAAATACTATCACTAGGCCTACGAGTGATGATTGATGATGGGAAACTAAAATCTTATCACGATATTGCTTTTGACCAATCCTGTTGCAACATCTTAGTTTGGAAAATAATACAAATAGTCTCTAGATGAACGTCACGTGATGAGTTTGAAAAGAAAAAAGTTAGTGCTGAGATTCATGATAATCTCATTATGCTGAAAATTGAAAATGCTTTAATATATTTTTTTTTCTCTAATTCACTCTGAACGAAAATTGTACAGAGATAAATAAAAAAAAAAAAAAAAATAAATAAAAAAAAAGAAAAAAAGAAAAAAAGAAAGAAGATTCTGACAATAACAAGAGGTGATATGTGCATAGTACCTACCACCTTATAAATTGTCCTGAGTATGTGTTCTAAATCAAAAATCTATTTCTTCAGCCTCTTGCTCCTTTCCTCATTCTATTCTAAGCGCCTAAAGTGGGTCCTTAAAGAAAGATATATGATATACTAACAACCTTTTACAAAGACTTACGACTGGTGTGCCGAAAACTTTTAATTGTGAATAGTGACCATGGAAATCTACACACACAAAAAAAAAAAAAAAAAAAAAACTTTTGAATAAATAATAAGAAAAATTTGATTGCAAAATATTTTCATGACTTCAATAGAACGCATTTAAAATATGTACAGATTGTAAGAGTACAACATTCCGTTAAACAAATGAGTATTGGTGCTTATATAATAAATAAAAACGACTACTAGTAGTTTAGATTAGTCCAGTCTCAGTGAATTAATTACCTCATGTTAAGTCACAGATGACCAGTTTAGGTAAGCCATTGCTGATGTTTTTGACTAATATAAACAAGTCATTTATTAGAGCAAAAAGTTTATATTCCAAGTTTATAATTGCTTTGAAAATTATTATAAGCTGGGATATTGTATTCATACCGACATAAAAATTTATGTCCAGGCATTTTTCATCTTGTTTTTAACGATTTGAAAAGAGATCTAACATAAATGGCAATTAATTGATAAAATGCTAAACAAAATACATCAGTTTAATTTATAATGACCATGTTTATCAAAACATATTTGTTGTATAAACAATTAATAGCAATTATAAACTAACTGATGTATTTTGTGTAGCATTTTATTAATTCATTGATAACGTAATGTTATGGTTCTTTCAAATCAGTGAAACACAAAATTTGGCTGGATGGATTATCGTTGCCATCTATGCCTCCGGTCATACGACTAACTTAAACAACCGCTATACTAGTAGTTTGAATGGTTTTGAACGCAACTGGTAGCTTTTGTGCTTCGCGTGTTTTGATGCAATATTATGCAATTTATTGTTCTTGATATACTAATTTAGTCAGATTAGACAATATACCACTGTCTGCAGATTTTGGGAGTGAGTTCAATTATTTTATTTTGTTATTGGGTGTGAGTTGATTGTAACGATGGTGGATGAGAATATACTTGTATTTCTGCGGTATCAACGTATAGCTAGAAAATGTTTGCATATGAGTATCCAATTATATGTTACCTAGCATTGAATTATAGGTGAGCGGCGGCGATCCCCAAAGAGGCTTATTTGTTGTATTTTAATGCACCCGACTGGATTAAAGCAACAAGATACCTTTATTCAAAGGAAAATTTTCTTGAATTTTTCGAAAAATGAGCATAAAAGTTGCCGCATCTTTGTAGCATCACCATGGAAACTAGCTTTGAATAGACCAGCCCATTTTAATGACAATATTTATGAAATTTAAATTAGCGTCATTCACTTGCCGATTAAAAGTTTTGGACATTTCTGGGGCTTTCCCCATGTTGAAACTATCATAGATAAAGCTAAAAAATTGCTCAATTACAATTTTATAAAATATGAGGTAAATTCAAAATCAATTTTGTTGCCTTAGCAACAGATTTTTGCTTAGCAACCATTTACCCACTTGCTCAAATGTTGAATTTTCCCATTCCAAATGATTTTTCTATGTATTTAAAGTTACAAAATTCAAACTAATTTAGTTTTAAGGTTAAAATATGTTGATATGATTGTAGAGGGATGACACAAAAAGAAAAATAGCATATAAAGAATGAATTGCAATGCAAAAGTTTAAACATCACCTAACAAACCCCTGTCTCATGGAATATTGACAAAACTACTGTAAATCTGTATATATTCAACCGTATTTAACAATATTTGTTTACACATGGATAAAAGGGTGCCAAATGAAGATATATATTGAAAGAAAACCAACCATAAAACCCTTTACTTAGAAAATACTTCAAATATGACTATTTCTAAGCATCGATGGTAAACAATATGTTGGCCTGAGCAACCACTTTTACCTAGCAACCATGTCTGTAAATCGTACACTGAAAAGATAACTTTGTTTTGCGATATAATGTGAAATGACAAACTCATGGTAGTATACATAACAAATTGATCGAGCACTATTACAAAGTTCAACTGGTGTTGACAAAAACAAACTTGCGCAGATGACTGATTTATTGGTGCGGACTCTTCGCAACCGTAATTGACAAATCCTCTTCGCAGTCAATGTAGAAATGACGATTTTAAGTCGGCCATAACGAATTATAATACAAATTATTTGCTGAAACAAATCAATTTGTTGACGCAAAATGCATGACAAATTTTAGCTCCTGAAGACAGTTTGGGAAACCCCGCACATAATCAGCGTCTTCGAATCACTCGCGTCGCCGTGATTTAGCTGCGAGGCAAGGCTTGAGCTTGGCAAGTGTTGACTGGATTTGATGTATTTTGAATTTGTTTCCTCAGGAATTTCGATGGTTCTATTAAACTGACAAAAAATATTAACACTGTAGTTGTTTGTTTATTACAGGTGTGTTTGAGGCTTGAGCTGGCAGTGTTGACTGGATTTGATGTATTTTGAATTTGTTTCCTCAGAATTTTGAGGTTCTATTAAAACTGACAAAAATATTAACTATCTGTATTGTTTGTTATTACAGGTGTGTTTTTCTGACTGTTACATGACAAATTAACGTCAAAATGCAGTACAAATTGAGATGCATGAAAAAAACAAATGAAAAATGAGAATGAGAATTAAAATGTTGCAATGACAAACTTTGAAAAAGGTTTGTCAAATTAGACCACTTTTTCATGACAAATTAAAATTCGTCATGTTATGTGTGTATGACAAGATCTATAATGACAAATCTTTGGCATGACAAATTTATTAATTTGTTAAATTAAACCACATAATGACAAATTTATATTTTGTCAATTGACAAAGCTATCTTTTCAGTGTATTTAGAGCTTAAAACCACGTAGAACGGGTAATATTTGTAATAAACCACACATAAAACCTTTTACCTTAGATCGATATTTAAAACATGACATATTTCTAAGTATCCATGGTGAGTATTATGTGCCTAGAGCAACCACATTTGACCTAGCAACCATGTCTGTAAATCGTATTTCAGCTTTAAACCAGTTTGAACTGGGGTTTTTTGTTGTGATTTCTATGAACAGGACTCCAAAGACACTTGGAACTTAATACTTTAATAAAATTCATTGATATTGTTATTCTTTGAAGATGCAGAAGAAATTTCCATAGCAACAACAACATTTTACTAGCCACCTCCCCTCTATACCATGCTTAAAGCTTTTAAGCAGTTAACTTAATATTCCGTCAATTTCTTTTATTATTGAATAGTAGGTGGTACCCGTATTAGTGCTATTCATTTGATTGGAATCATGATGTTTCGGTTGTTGAGGAATTAGAAGTTATTTCCATAGCAACAACAACTTTTTACTTAGCACCGCACCTCTATGCTGTGTTTGAAGCTTTAAAGTAATATAAACTTTGTTATTTTTATTGGTGTATTTTATCATTCAAACAGTAAGAACCTACATGTATCCCTAATTTATATCTACTTTTGTAGTGTTAGAATGTCCTATAATGAATTGGTTGGAGTTGCAAAATTTTGTTGTTTAAAGTTGATGTTCATAGAGAATAAAAATGGTCGAATTATATATCACTGAGCAGGAAATAACATGAGGAACCCTATTTAACTACTCGCCGATTTTTAAAAAAATTCTGGAGCTCATTTATCGGTTATCGGAACGCCCCCACTGAAACGCCCCCAAATACGTACCCCAAAAGTCACCCAAATGCTGACGTCAGGATATGGAATTGCGGCTGTGAATTGATTTCCGGGTTTGATGGCTATCTGGCTTTCGAGCGCGCACGTGCGTATATAGGCCCGGGAATTACAAACCTATATCGTAAACAATGACGGAGTAGGATCTAGAGATGAGTCTCGAATTACAGTTTGAAATTGAAGACATTGAAGGTGAAAATGAGGAAGAAAGTCTCAGCTCAATTGCTAGTAGCAACTGAACAGAAATGGACATCGATGACGGCGAATTGGGTGAATATACATTTCAGAAGATGAGGCGACGTCCGATGCCCCTCACATGCTCAGAAGCAACTGCTACTGCTTTGCTTCGCCCTCGAGTGCGGAGGTAGCTGCAGCTATCGCGTACCTCCATGAGCCAGTGGCAAGGCAGGATTTGCAAAATGAACAAGCGAAGTACGGGGATGCTAGTCCAAGGGGGTGGTTAGATGACACAAGGTTTGATCCAGACAACATAGCAAATTGGTATGTGATTGAAAAGGATATCTATTTTGTCATGGGTCGGGAAATATGCTTGTTTAGCTGGGTTGGACATCAATCATTTCTCCTACAACTCACTCAGCGCTACACATTTTTTATTTTATTTGTTAAACCTCTCTCCTTCTGCTGGCATTTTGCCGGGCAGCCGATTGGTGAAATACCCGTCATACGCCATGTTGGTCATCCATCTTCTCTGCACACAAACTGGAATTGGCAAATTACGAGTTCAATAATGTAACTGGTAGGCCTATAAATAAAGGACAAAGCTTTTTCAACTCACAAGACACGAGGATGAGAACGAGCAACAATGACGCAATGTAATTTCCATGCACTCGCTACGTACCCACCCAAGCTATTTTTTTTTTCCCTTTTTAGTAGTATGCCATTCTTTATAAATGTGACAAATTTATTATAAAATGTTTTAAATGTTATTATTTTGTCTATGACAGGGTATCATTTGCCAAAACACAATTTATCAACATAAAAATCGTAATATACCAATGAGAATCAGGTGATCATTAGCGTCTGCTAGCGTTTTGCGGCACAGCTTTTTGTGTGCACACCATCGGGGGAAAATTTACAAAAGTAGCTCTAGAATTTCGATTGTGGATTCATCGAGACATTTTCGATTTCTTAAAAATATACTAAATCATACATGGATTGCTGGGGCTTCTTATTCTCTGTAAAAAAAAATGAAGATAGGATCACATACAACTGCAAAATAGTTTGAGCTTGGACTTGGTTATGTTCTGCTCAGAATAATTGAGTGTCATTTTGTTGAGTGAAAAAGAAATATGATCGAGAGAGGTACGTAGAAAAGACAAGTCTACTTGCAATGGCAATTATTTTCAAAGAGAAATTACCACAACGTTAATTGCTATAAAGATTGCTCCTTTTTGTGATTATTTGCAAATATGAATACAAAACAAAGCTAACAAAATTGGATTTTACATATATCACTGCTCAGATCGTGTACACTGCATTGCGCGAGTGTGTGGGAAAGTACACGCCAACACGGCACGGCCGGGTGGCCGGAGCTAGCTGACTGCACTGCACTGAGAGCCGAACTCCATATCCTGACGTCATCAGGAAATCGCTCCATTCCCTACCGAAAATGGGCGTGGCTAGAGTGATTGACAGGTGTTTTTGAAATGGCGTTTTAATCAATTTCCAATGATCGAAATGAGTTCTAGTTGGTACCATTGTCTTCTACATGCTCTCTAGATTACTCTGATACATAAACCACTGATTTTAGTGATCTCCAATAAAGGTCAACTTTAAGAATGAGAAATTTACTGAGCAATAACACATATATAAATTATCTACACCCTCTAAGCGGTTAAAACTTGGTTATTTTGTGGGCGTCTTTTATTTTTTGAATAGTAGGCCTTATATATTTCGGTGGTGTTATAATTTCACTTTTCCAATTTTAATGGAACTGCAACATTTTTTATTGAATTAATTATGTTACCAATTAACAAAACATATACTTTTCCCCTCAAAACATTTAAGTTCCCCAATTTGATTTATATTGATAAGTATCTCAAAGGGCATATTCTAAGACTAGCTATTTATAACACACAGTCAGTGAGAGTGTTGGTTAGTTCGCTCTTGCTTTAAAATTAATATTTAACATAGCAACTATACCTCTATGTCATAAAGCTTCTAAGCAGTTTAAACTTTAAACTGGGTTATTTTGTAGGCAACTTTTATTCTCTTAGAAACAGTAGGCTCAAACCCCAAATAGGCCGTACTCTTAAAGTGATATTATCACCTCGTATCGTATTGACTTGAAAGGGGTTGCCACTCTTTGTTGCTGAAATATTAGAAGGAATTTCAATAGCATCAACCATATTTCACCTAGTAGTCATAAAAAAACATATTTTCATTTTCGCCCGGAAATGGTCTTAAGTCTTGAAGTGGACAAGCCTGACTGCAAGTGATACTTACATTCCGCACATGGGGATGATTATTATCAAATGTGATCAAGAAATCCAAGACTTTAATCACCATTAGAAGAAATCTGAGGTTGCATATAAGGGGTTACACCAAGTATGCTATCTGATAGAAAGCTACCGACAGGGGTGAAGTTGGACAACACATAGGACTAGGCATAGGACTGAACCTTATTTCAATCCCAAAATATTATATATTTTCCCCTCTTCCAGACTGGTCATTTCAACATCATGACGGCCATTAGATCTCATGTAGGATGCTTATAAATAAATGATGGCTCTTGATGGTTATGGTTATGAATAAAAGATGGCTGGTCAAACTGGCAAGTGACCACTGAGACCTCAGCTCCAGTACATGTACAAATTCTGTAGTATCATACATGCCAAGCCTCACGCATCTTGCGTGAGAATCACGCATTTCGGGTTTGTCTCACGATCTCACGCAGAACACCCCATTTCTCACGCAAAATGAGAAAAAGTAGCATTATTATAGATTTTTTTTACCATTTTCCATTTTGGAGTCTCAAAACCCTAAATATCGGCAGTTTTGTCGCACATCAGTTGCAAGTGCGATGTTTTCAAGCAGGCGATCGTTATATGCAAGATAGCTTACTACATGAAACGTGTGTAGCGTGCGCGTGCGCCTCTCTTGTGTACAAATTACTACTGCGCGCGCGCACATGTGGTAACGCGCGCCGCGTGCGCGCCGCTTTCAAACACGATGTGAATGATATGATCTCACGCAAATTTTTTTTTTGAACTTGGCATGTCTGTAGTATCCGCAAAGTGTTGTCCAAGCATGACAATATGCCATCCTTATGAGGGTAGATTTCTAGACATTACTCATCTTGTGTGAGGCTCCCCAACCCAGGCTATCCGGATCATTGCATCTGGTTCTGTTACAATTTGAAGAAATTTAAAGTCCACGTGCTTGAGCTGGTTTGTACACATATTATTTCTTTTAACATCTTTTAACATGATTATGAACTACTTAAACATGTGTGACTGTGATATCAGTTTTAGCTTAATATGTATGCAACGAAGAAGCTACAGAACACTGTATCAGGACATGTCTCAAAGAGGATAATGGGGAAGGACTCCCTCCTGACAGCTCCCTTGGACATACTGGTGACAGCTCCCCCGCAGGACGGCTCCCAGGAGGCTATCTCCGCTGAGGACCGGTCCCCGAAGGATACCTCCCCTGGTGCATAACTCCCCCCAAAAGGACAGCTCCCTAAGAGGACAACTCCCTCCAGAGGACAAATCCTTCCAGAGGATAACTCCCCAGGAGGAAACTCCCCGGAGAACTGGTCCCCCGAAGGAAAACTCCCCTAGAGGATAACCCCCCAAGGACATCTCACCTCACTTTAAATGCTTTAAGGACAAGATATTTATTTTATGCCAGCCCTTTCTCTTTTCCCTTGTAATATACATGTAATGAATTATTCTAGTGCTTCTAATTACTGTTCTCCAGGAGGAGCTCATCAGGGATGACAAACATGGATAGGGATGGTTAAAGGAGGTTTTACCACAATGATTTGTGGCATAGTTGCTAATTATTCAAAAGAAATTTTCATCCTTTTGTTCCCAACATTGCGACGATTGAAGTACACTCAAGTACATAACAAATCTGTAGCATTTTCCGAATATTATCCTTCTTCATTTCTCAACTTTGCCTTCTACTATACTCATCATGTTCGAGAGGACATTAACCTTGGATACCCTTTACTCAGTTCTGCTTAGAAAAGAGAGAGAAAGGGAAATTGTACCATTCCTCTAGGCGTTGCCATAACAATCTTGCTGTATTCCGGTCAGCAATACGGTTAGTCATTACTTGGGGAAATGTCCTTTTGGGCAGTTGTTCTCCAGGGAATTTGTCCACCGGAAGAGTTGCCAATTGGGGGAATTATCCTCTGGAGGAGTTGTCCATCAGGGCAGATGACCTCCACAGGATTTGTCCTCCAGGGAGTTGCCCATCAGGGGAATTGTCCTCCAGAGAAGTTGTTCTCAGTGGTAGTTGATCATCAAAGGTATTGCCTCTGGAGGAATTGTCCATAGGTGAATTGTCCTCTAGATGAGTTGTCCATCAGGGCAATTGTTCTCCAGGGGATTTGTCCTCCAGGGAGTTGTCCCTCAGGGGAATTGTTCTCCAGAGGAGTTGTTCTCCGTGGTAGTTGTCCATCAGAGGTATTGTCCTCTGGAGGAGTTGTCCGTCGGGGTATTATCCTCCGGAAGAGTCGCCAGTTGGGGGAATTATCCTCTGGAGGAGTTATCCATCAAGGCAGATGACCTCCAGAGGATTTGTCCTCCAGGGAGTTGCCCATCAGGGGAATTGTCCTCCAGAGGAGTTGTTCTCAGAGGTAGTTGATCATCAAAGGTATTGCCTCTGAAGGAGTTGTCCATAGGTGAATTGTCCTCTAGATGAGTTGTCCATCAGGGCAATTGTTCTCCAGGGGATTTGTCCTCCAGGGAGTTGTCCCTCAGGGGAATTGTTCTCCAGAGGAGTAGTTGTTCTCCGTGGTAGTTGTCCATCAGAGGTATTGTCCTCTGGAGGAGCTGTCCGTCGGGGTATTTTTCTCTGGAGGTGTTGTCCATAGAGGGAATTGTCCTCCAGGTAGTTGTCTACGTGGGAAGTTTTCCTTGGGGTGGTTGTCTTCCGGGGAGTTGTACTTGGGGGACCTGTCCTCTTAGGGACTTGTCCTCCAGATTAGATTTAATTGGGGTAGTTGTCCTCTGGGGAACCATTCCCTGGGAAATATGTCC
>CALNVZ010001826.1:28757-47246 GCA_940671915.1 Paracentrotus lividus | reverse complement strand
TTATCAAATAAGTCTTTCAACTATAAGTTTTATGGATAGTCTAATTTATTTATTTAGATTTGGAGCAACAAAATTTAATTAAAAAAAAAAGGAAAAAATTCTAGGGGATCGAGCTCGAGTCCTCTGAATGAGAGTCTGTGCTTCATACCACTCGGCTTTTATTGCTGATACCGAAATCAAAATTCCTAATTTAAATGAACCAAACTAAGATATATTAGTCTATGTTCAAGGCCGATTTAAAGCAATAAATTTGTAAAGGGTCCGGAGCTATCCTATGGAAAAAGAATTGCGTGCAGCTCTTACAAAAATTGTGAAATCGACTGATGCTATACGTCATCCGGGCCCCGGAACTGGGTATGTGATGGCGCCTTTAGGGGAAGTTGTCCTGTGGGAGAGATATTCTAGAACCATCGGTCAGGATGGTCCACTTCAGACCATATTATCAGGCAAAGTTTGTGTGACTTGTATAAAATATATTTGTTGATATAGAAATTCCTTCTAATTCTTCAACATCAAAATTCCAATTGAATTAATATCATACGAGGTAGAAATATTACTATAGGAGTATTCAAGGTATGAGCTTACTGTTTAGAGAATAAAAATTGCCAACTGAATCGCAGTTTAAACTGCTTGAACTACTTAAAAGCTAAATTGTTTAAGTACAGTATTTATTTTAATGTTAATTCTTCATCACCAAAATGTTGGATTTACACTCAAATTATGAAATGAGATTATAACACCGCAGTAAAAGTTAGGTATAAAGTATAGGGACTACTTTAAATAATGACAAGACGCCTACTAAATAACCAATAACTGCTTAAAGAATTTCAAGCATGATATAGATATGTGGTTGCTAGATAAATTTGTTATATGAGGTTTTAACATGACAAAAGTATATAATTTAGGGATAGGGCTTGCTCTAGCTTTAAATAATAAAAGATGCCGACAAGATAACCAAGTTTATACTGCTTTAAAGATTTAAACATGGCATAGAGGTGCGGTTGCTAGGCAAAATGAGGTTGTTGCTGTGAAAATCACGTCGAATTCCTCAATCAAATAATTAATAGTATACATAGGGTAACAACTACTATTTAAATATAATACACAGACAGAATATTAAGTTTAAACTGCTTAAAAGCTTTAAGCATGATCTAGAGGGGTAATTGCTAGGTAAAATGTTGTTTTTCAAAGGATGACAATTTCAATCAATTTGATACAATAGATTAAAGTGTTACGGTTGTATCTTTTGGGGTCCTGTATATAAAAAAACCACAACAAAATAACGCAAGTTCAAATTGGTTTAAAGCTCTAAATGTGATTTACAGACATGGTTGCTAGGTAAAATGTGGTTGCTAGGCAACATTACGTTCACAATGGATGCATAGAAATGTGTCATATATTAGTTTTTCGAAGTTTAAGGGATTTATGGTTGGTTTCTTTCAATATATACCAGTACAAACTGGTTTAATGCTCTAAATAAGATTTACAGACATGGTTTCTAGGTAAAAAGTGGTTGCTAGGCAACATAATGTTCACCATCGATTCTTAGAAATGTCATATTTGAAGTATTTTCTAAGGTAAAGGGTTTTCATGGTTTGTTTCTTTGAATATATACCTTCATTTTGCACCCTTTTAACCCTGAGTATACAGAATAGAGTTAAATACAAGTGAATATATAGAGATTTACCGTAGATTTGACATATTTTCATGATGACAAGGGTTTGTTTGACAATGATTTGCGTTACAATTCATTGTTTATTTGGATTTTTTTTCTTTTGTGTCATCCCTCTACAACCACCATCAACATATTTTCAGCATTAAAACAAATTATTTTGATTTTTTACTGTACAAAACTAGAATTGCATTAGAATAGAATCTATCATTATGTGATGCGGGTAAATGTTATATCAAAAACGTTGCTAGGCAATCAAAATTGATTTTGAATTTACCGTTCAATTTTTATAAAATTTAATTGAGCAATTTTTTAGCTTTATTTCTATGGTGGTTTCAAACAGGGGAAGCCCCAAAATGCAAAACTCTTAACGGCAATGAATACCCATACTTTAATTTCATATTTTTGTCACAAAAATGGGCCTGTCTATTCATAAGCTAGTTTCCATGTGTATGCTACAAATGCTGCAAATTTTTATGTGCTCATTTCGAAAAATCAGAAATTCCTTTGAAACGAGTATCTGTTGCTTAATCCAGTCGGTGCATTAAAGTCTCAAATATTGGCCTCTTGCGCTCACCATAGGTTCAGTCTACAGAGTTAAATACGCACCTAAACTAGAGGCGCTGCTTACCCATAGTGCGTGTACATAACGAAAGGTTCCTAAATGAAGATGGCTCGCACTGCGCGATTCAGGGCAACTAACGGCTCCGGAAAATTGGTAGCGTACAATGTGTAAATGCATTGGGAGACCTGGAGGTCAAGGCATTAAAGAGGAATTCAATAGAAAAAAGCTGGATATGACAGGAAGAGTAGGCTAAGGATAAAGAGCAACATTTGATAGTGCTACTCTTACATCAAAATTAACAAACAGTTTGAGAATGAAAATAAAAGCAATACTTTCAACACTCAAAGTTCAGGAGTTTGACACGATTTTGTATTTTGCTACTTATCGGTCCGAAAAATTGCTGAAATTGTTCATCGAGGAGTCAGTCACTTATTATATTATTTTTATCAATAGGATATTATCGACTATAAAATAATATTATTCATAGATTCTGACTGGTCGATTTATTCGAAGAGTTTGCAATCATAGTAAAAGCAAGCAGTCTACAGCTTGTATAACAGACTTCAACGGTGCCGTGGAACCTGCGCCCACCGGGCTAGCTCACTTGCTCAACACTTAGCGCTCTCGTGTTTCATGCTGGTTTGGCCTAAAGTCATAAAACACACCGTCAACATCATTTCCAAATCAATCCTAACAATTCATTTGAATTCATGTGACTTAACTGTCACATATTCCGTCTCCTTAATATACACTTATTTTATTTATATATATTCTGATCTATATTCTCATGAAATTTTAATAAATAAAGGAATTTAGAGCAAGTTGTATGACGGAACCTTGTCTATTGCTTGTCCGTGTATTAGTATGGGGCGAGAACGTGACGTTGGCAAAAAGTAAATTTTTTTACAAAATTCTCTATTTTCAAAAGTTCTTGGAAAACAGATTGAAGATATTTTCTAAACAATCACCATATATTTAGGAGACGGAATACTTAACAGTTAATTCACCACGAACTGAAATGAACTTTTATTATTGATTTTGAAATGACGTTGATGGTGTTTTATTAATTCTAGGTGAAAACTAGCATGAAACACGAGACGCGCTACAGGTGGAGCAGTAATGCTAGCCCGGGCGGCGGTCCACGCACCGTACAAAAAACTTAGACTGCTGTTTTTCTATTGATTGCAAACTCTTCAAAATCAATCGCAAACCAGTTAAAATTTATAAAATAATACTATTTATAGTCGATAATATCCATTGAATGAAAAATAATCATACATAATATGACTGACCTTCTCGATGAACAATTTCAGCCAATTTTTCGGACCGATGTCAGCAAAATGGTAAAAATCGTGTAAACATCCCTGAACTTTAAATGAAAAATAGAAAAATCTGCCCAATAAGACTTGCAAAACTAAATGAACAATTGAAGATCAAAATGATAATCAGACAATAAGTGTGATGGGGGTACCATAAAAATACAATAATTTTACCATGGCAACAAAACTAAAAGCATAATTTTTATGGCCTGAAAATATGTGAAACAAGGTCATTTTGAAGCGAATTGTGAATACTTTATATATAAAATATCAGACAACTAATATAATTTTTGGAACGAGCTGGCTAACTGAATCTAGAGGTACAATCGTAAACAACGATATTTTTATTCGACAGTTGCTCAGGAGTAATGAATATGCATAGAATTAGAAGAAGAGAAAGAAACGTATACGTATGGTCGCTAGCTACGTACGTTGCCCTATATAAAATGGCGGCGGTCCGTTCAATCGGGAACGTTGAATTTTCTAAGTGAGCCCTCTAGTGTTTGGGGTATGTAACTCTATGTTCAGGTCCTTGTCCCGCGGAAAAACTTTGGTAGTTGGAAGTTATTGAATCGTGAAG
Source organism: Paracentrotus lividus (assembly GCA_940671915.1). NCBI lineage: Eukaryota > Metazoa > Echinodermata > Echinoidea > Camarodonta > Echinidae > Paracentrotus > Paracentrotus lividus. The sequence goes on along the minus strand of CALNVZ010001826.1, from coordinate 43,110 downwards.
GTTAGAAATGCTCAGAAATGCACAAAGAGGGAAACGAAAGGGCCTGTAAGCTACTCTAGCTTTGTCAGACAGCCAAACAACAAACCGAGAAGAGAGCAGACCGAGCCGAAACAAGCGACATTAAACCGACAGAGGATCGTGGAAAATCGCTGGAGTTACAAATTTTTGAAACGGCACCAAACTCAAATAAAGAAGGGAGACAGAGAAAGAAGGCAGCACAGTGCAGAATGAATAGATGAGCGTAGAAATGGTAGCGTCAATACCATGCAGGCAGGAAAAAGACGGCCAATGTGACTTCAATTGAACGGAGAAACATGAAAAGGTAAGTCCTAATGAGTTTTTATATTCAATAGACCAGTTTACTAACATATTGAAATTGTATGCATACTTTTTAAACAAAGGTTGTTCTTGACAACCTGAAAGCTTGTCAGAGCTTTGCCCAACACATAATGTATAATGTGGAAGTGTCGTGGTCTAGTGGTCTCACCACTGGACTGTCAATGCAAAGACCGTGGGTTCGATTCCCGCACCGACACTTATGTCCCTTGAGCAAGGCATTTTATCCACACATGCTTGACCCCACCCGAGGTGAAAAAATGGGTACCCGGTAGGATTGCGAATGCTATGTGGTTCGCTTTAGCATGTGTGCGCCTAACAGGCGACCGGCTGGAATGCTCCCCCAGGGGAGTGGAGATTGTGCACTGTAAAGTGCGGGATCGAAAAATGAATCCAATGACCGGGGTAATAATATACTGTAAGCGCTGTGGTCTTAACAGGTAAAGCGCTTTATAAGAAACCGGTATTATTTTTATTATTATTATTATTATACTAACTGGATTACATGTATTTGTAGTTCATTCTTTATTACAGGTTGCTTGATTACCTTGCTACTATGTCGCCAGGAAAAGTATGCATACAATTTGAATATGTTAGTGAACTGGTGTATTGAACAAAATGAATGTTCAGGATGCATTTACAAAATTGTACCGAAATACGACTTTACGGTGAAATAAATTGCAGAAGTAAGGTTCTAGTTCGAAGACTTATATTGATAAATAATTGCCAATTTCAGACAGAATGCAAACTTCGCAGTAAAGGAAGTTGGAAATCCTTTAAAATGTTGCATAATTATGTCAAATTTTCCTCAAACCTGAAGCAATAAATTCAGCAATTGCTGAAAAAAAATCATATAGTAAAATTAGTACATGCAATGGAAAACTAGTCATTATATACAGTGGTGGCTAAAATTATTAGAACACCAAGCATATTCAAATGATTTTAGTTATTTTCATTCAGTTGACCATTTGAATACATATAAAATGGTTGGAATGTCTCCGAATATCATTATTATGCTTTAGAAACTTAATAACATAGTCATGCGTTGGGAACTCGCCCCCAAGTCGCCTTTTTTATGTTAAGCCACCAATTGAAAAATCTAAAAAATCTTGCCCCTTTCTGGATCAAAGTGTCATAACGTTAAACATTTTAAGCCTCTCCCTACAGAAATGTATATATTCTGAAAGAAAATTTTATGAGGATGTCAAAAATGACATTCATAATAATGCAGGGGGAAGTATTAACATCTTATGTGGGATTTTAAAATCATTATTGAAGGGCCCCAAATTTTTAATTCAGAGCCCCTATTTAAGTCCCCCTTTCCAATTACCCTGAATTCTTCACCATATTTGAATTGCTCACGAAATTTCTTTAAAAATATATGAATTTTATAAGTAAATTTCTTCAGTTTCATGAAAAATAATCTTTATCTTAAATTGACAGGGTTATTTTGGTCATCTGACGACCATGGGATGGGCCAATCCACCCCCTCCCCATAAGACCAAATATTCTGAAACTTGGCATGTGTTTGTGGCATGTAAAAATGAATAATACTGCAAAGTTTGACACGTCTAACTTAAAGACTTTGTACTACATGTTTATTGCACAGGTCTATGCGGGAAAACTGAAAGCGCATAGCGCAACAATTTTTAAAGCTGCGCATTACCTGATGGTCGGAACTATATTAATTTGGTATCACAAGATGCATGAGACTCTATTCTATAAAGTCATGAAAGCTGTCGGCAACAAAAAGTTATCCTTAAACTTACTTCGGCAATGTACTAGGGCATTAAGAATCCCATAGGACCATATTCTACTAAGGAGTCTGGAATTGTACTGTCGCACCAAAATAGTATGGATTTTGAATCGAGAGTGCAACGCTGGTTTGCACGCTTCTCTATTAAGCGTCAGTGAAGCGTGCGGTAACTGTACGAATGTAGTCTCGGATGACGTCATTCGATACCAGATCTGTACAAACATTTGTAAAGAATTCTAAATCAGACGTATAGGAGGTTTAGAATTTGTTATGGCTTTGCGGGTTTTATGTCGGAGGAAGCTAATTTATCTATTTCTCGTTAACTTGAAGCTAAAGGTTGTTCAAAATTTGCTTTAAAATGAGGTGCATTTTTGAATTATCCAAATCGATTCGATTAATTGCATGTATATCATCAAAAATGACATTTTCCGACACGATTGTCGTGTTTGTTTTGCCTAACATTATATTCAGAAGGACAACTGACGCAAAAACCAATGATAAACTTTTGGTGGCAAGCCTTTTCACGAGACGGGATAAGACGGATTTGGAACAAATTTGAGACTAATTTGAGACGGGTTTGAAATGATTTCGAAACTAGTTGTGGAGACGTCACAAAGACGTCTGACGGTCTCATGAGCTGAGTTTCCGCGACGTCTCATGACAAAATAGAAAATGTTTAAATCACATGAAAGTTTTTCGTTGCGCAGACGTCTCCGAGATATTTCCCCGACAGAAAAAAAAAAAAATAATAAAATTATCGGAGAAGTCCTGGAGTGTCCGAGTCACGGAGACGTCGCACAGTGGGCCAGAATCACCTCAAACTGCGCCAAAACTTATTTTTCTTTGAAGACCACATAATAACTTCATATAAGAGGTCAGTCTGGGGGTTTCAGACTCGTAGAATACGAAAGAACATTTTCAAATTCGTGTGACGTCATCTAAGTACTGTTTTCTGATTGGTCAAAGAAATATATTAATGGTAACGCATGAAAACTTTCATTTTGCTTTGATGAGTGTGACTAATAAGGGGTTCCGAGACATGAGAAACACAATGAGAGTATTTTGAAATTCATATGACGTCATTAAAATACCGTTTTCTGATTGGTTAAGGCATATTTCTCCGCAAAACATTCTTTTTCTGATTAACTTTTATAAATAAGACATGAAAGGGGCTTCTATAGACCACTGGGATACAATTGGAGCATTTTTAAATTATTTGTCGTCAATAGAATACTTTTTTCTTATCATTGCTTATTGCAAGAGGCAAGAGGCATGGATGCATTATACTTGACAGATTCATTTTAATTTTGTATAAGTTAGTAAGGACCAAACTACGCTGTTTCGTTAGTTTTATTGAGGTCATGATTTTTTTAATTTTTTTTTATTATTTTTTTTTTTTACTTGAACTGCTATAGGAAAATAGGAAAATATAAATTGTAGTACAATAGGTTTTTTCCTACTTGATAATGATGGATATTAATGTAGTAAGTAGAAATTAAAGCGGTATATTTGAAATATCATTCTCCAAATTTAAGAGTAGCCTGGTGAATATCAAATAGAAGGGGTTGAACAGTAGAAAGCCCCCCCCCCCCCTCCACATTATAAGCACCTCATGCGCATGCCAGTATTTTCCCAAAATATTTTTGTTGTTTTGCAATTTGTAGTTTTCAAATCAAATATTTACGCCACCTACGTTGATTTTTTTTGTAGACACAAAACGCTTTGATAGCAAATTTTGGCAATAAAAGAGGCAAACATACTAGTGGAAAATCGGCTATAACTCAGAAAGTGGCAGAAGGTGGCAGCCAAATTTGGTATCACTGTAATGTAGAAACTATAATAAAAGGACTCAGGGTATTTTTAGGGCAGCATTAGGCAGCAATAGTAACCATTCAGGCGTATGAAAAAGAAAAGTTAATAATTTTCCCCCGTTTCTTCAAAAATGATCAGAATTTCATGAGGGTTTGCCTTTAAACTCTACAATTAGTTAAAATATCTATTCCAAGACAGGCGAGTGCAATTTGGAGTAAATCACAGAACCGTTCAGTGAAAATTATTTAACATTATCAAATTTGTAATTTACATAATATACCCTTAAATTGAAAATTGGGATCCTTCTGAAGCGAAATGACCCACTCAAAATTATGTTTAAGAAGAAATATTGCACCCACATGATCTAGAGTTTGTATTCTTTGCTTTAAACATGAAAAAAATTAAAATTGATTTGATAACCAAATGCCTGTTTTGGCGCAGTTTTGATTGTACGTGGCCCACTGTGCGTCGCCACGAAGTGGGGGAAAATCTCAAAGTGGTCTCTGAAACATCTCTGAGACAGACAAAAATTATCGGGGATGTCTCCGAGTGTTCGAGTCACAGAAAAGTCTCCCCGATGTCAGATACCACCCTTAAAGGCCATAATTACTTCAGAGGAGAAAAACACCATTGTCCTTTTTTAACTGAAAATGTAAGCTCATTTTTTGCTCCAAGACTACTGAATTATATGGCACTTGACAAAAAAAATAGGCTTACCCGATTTCCTTTTTTGCATATATTAGTGTGTTGCTATGTCAGATAAGAAACGTGTTTGTCAGACATAATAAAAACTAAGATATGCAAATTGGGTTCAAACTACTATACGAGTAGTTCATTTAGGTAATTAAATAAGTAAATGATAATAATGTAAATATACATAGGTAAATAAGTACATAATTAATTTAGAGGGAATAAAAATATTGTCCTTTTTCAGCTAAAAATTTTCAGGCCTTTTAATTGTTCCCATGCCACTGAATCATTAATGAATACGACGTGAAATTTAAAACTGCATGACAAGCGACTTTGAATCAATACAACAACACTTGGTAGTCAATGGATAGCAAACTTGTACAGCGGCTACAAATAAAAGATTGTTGCGTCATTAATGATTTCAATGGATTTCCGTTGCACTAGAAACTTCAAGCCGTACGTAAGTTGTACAAGTTTGGAAGTTTCTTTCCGTGCTGGGAGTTTTTTCTTGCACGGTGCTATTGTTGGATCCTATTGTTTATTGTCGTACAACTCTAAACTCCTTAGTAGAATATGGGCCTATAGACTTTGTGTACCTTCGGGTGTTCTAATAATTTTGGTCACCTCCCGAAATAGCCTGTTTGCGATTTTTTCGTCGGATTACGAAGATCAACCAAATATTTTGAATTATCAATTTGCTTCCGTTATCATTTCTACATGGGGGTATTTGTTTTCCAGAGTTGACCATTTGAAATAAGGAGAACATAAACTTGGACGATGTTTTTATCATTTTTTTTTTTTTAATAAAAAAAAAAGAAGAAAAAAAAAACATGAGGAAGAATGTTAGGAATGAAATGTAAAAAGGAAACATTCATCACGAAAAAAATATTTACGGATACAGCTACTATAAGTTGCAATTTGAGGATGTCTCAGAATCGGAAAGATTCATTTATAATAGTATAGTGTAGTCAAAAGAATTGCAGGGCTATTTTCAGCCAAAATTAGGCACGTTGTAATGGTGGGTGGCACCATCAATTGTTGTTGGTTCAGATAGCCAACATAACAATGACTGAATATTAGACACATGGCACAGCATGTCATATTTGTTCAACCATATTGGAAATGGCACCATTTTGGTAAAAATAATTATAATAATAATTAAATAAACATAAATGATAAATCCTTTTATCAAATAAGTTCAAATGTATGATTCTGGAATAATTAAGAAGGGACAAGCATAGAATGAAATATTCTGTAACGGAAGATTACAAATTTTGTGTGTTTTCAATGAAAAGTGTATTTTCATTTCTCTTTCTGTATTCAGCGCTAGGAGTGGTTCAAGAGGCCATCACTGAACAGATGAAAACATTTACCGTCTTCTATTAAGGGCTTATTCCTCAAGCAGAACAGACGATATCCCACATCGACAACAAACAAAATACAAAAAATGGGACTAGATCATTCTTGCCGAAGAGGACTATTTCATTTTCAGCAGATTCGATACAACTTACTTCTAATTTGATCGACAGAAAATATCAATCAATCGCTATTGAATGTGCCATATACACGATTTCAGAGATTCAACAAAATAAAGAACAAGGTGCAAAAAAAAAAAGAAAAAGAAAAAGAAAAGAAACATCGGACCAAGCTTTTGAATTAAAGCAAAGAACAAGTTTAGCCTAATGGCGTTCTAATGTGCAATGATATAGTTCTACATAATGATAACATTTCATTCAGTACCACCAAATGCAGGATAGATCAATATAGTCTACTTATGTATCAACGCAGAATATGAAAAAGACTTGCACTTTAACAAAGTTTGAAAAAGGTCCTATATTTTTTTGCTTATAGTTCTGCATATTTCTAGAATTATTTTAACTAGCAAACGAAACTGCTACAAACGCAACAACGACCTTTCTCGAGAGCTGTCAGATTTACTCAACGGGCCCTGCCCATCACTCGAGCTCCATTGTAAAGCAGGCCCTAGTGGCTCTGAACTGGACTACCCTGCATTTTAAAGAAAACTTGAATAAATAACCAAATAAATAAATACCCGTTGCTCAACCTCAGGCGGCCGCCGACCCATCAGTCAGCGACAAGAAAAAGAGGAAACCGGGGAAGCCTTGTACAGTTACTAAACCACCCCCGGAAGCTGGGTCTCTTGACCCCCGGGAGACTACGCAGCCGCCCCCGGACGCTGCACAGTTAGGTGCCCTGGAGACCGGGAGGCGGAGAAAGATACCAACAACACGCCTAACATTATGCAGTTAAAAATTTCCCTTCTTCCAACTACCACTAAATCCACCAACCAGGAAGGGCGACGGAGACGATAACATTGAATAGCTCGTCTCCCAGCAGCCCTCCACACAGACATTACACTGTACCACGTACTTTACTTTGTTTGAATGTACTGCATGCAGTGAAATGCAACATGTCATGTATACATATACATATTCAAAGCTTCTAAACGCATAGTAATTATAATATTATTTGAAGTGAAGGTGATGATTGGGAATTTCTCATATCAACAGCACGAGTATGTTGAAATACATCTGTTTTAAATCAAGAAGAGATTTAGTTGCTCCATTTATTTTGTTTTTACATAAAATGTAGCCTTAGTCATGAGACTAATGTGAAAAGTCATGATTTTGAATGACTAATGAGAAAAGTCAGATGACTAACGTTTAGTCACCTCAGACGTGTTTGGATTTATTCAGATGACCAGTTCAAATAAGTCAAAGTTGACTAATATAGGATTTCCCACTCAGTTTCGGAAGTTCGTCACTCCATTCGATAATCAGTTCATTCAAATTCCCAAAATATTTCTACTGCGTCAAATTCATCATTCAAATTCCAACTTAGCTCCTTCGCTTTGGTATTAAAATCCTTCAAATCAAAATCTCCCTCAAAAGCAATCAAATTAGTAAATCTGAGGGAATGCGTGCTTACCCGCAATCAAATCCGCGCTTAGGCAATCAACTTTAGCATTGGTTAACCCAAGTTGGTATACAATTTGGCAAATCGTTCTAAATTATTGGTTACTTTCAGACTAAACATTTAAGATAGCAATTTCTTTTTCTGAAGCTTTATATCTATTCCATGAGAATAATGATAATAAAATGATCATAATAAAAAAAAAATTATTTACTGTTGAATATTATGATGAAACAACTATTCTTTTTTTTAAGCTCTGGTTAATTACTTTAGAATAAAATATCAAAGATGATTATGGCGCCCCTAAGCTTCAGGTCGATTTGGGGCCCCGAAATCTAACATCGAATTAACGCCAATATGTCGCCCTTAAGTTTAATGTCAACTTTGCGCCCCCTTAGCTTCAGGTTGATTTGCCGCCCCAAAAGTTTTAGATCACTTTGACGCCCCTGGGTTTTTAGATCAATTTGACGCCCCTAATTTAAGATCAAAGTGGCGCCAACTAAATTTAAGATCCTATGGCCCGTATTCTGCTAGCGAGTTTAGAGTTGTACGGCAATTGACAATAGAATCGAACAATAGCGAGTACAAACGAGAACATTTCAAAACGAGCCGAATCCCTCCATGAATGTTCTAGAATCCCTCCCGAATTTTCGCTCGTTCTGGGAGGGAGAACAGAATAGGCCTACTCCCGAATAGCGTATTCGGGTGGATTCGCAGCTGATTCGGTTCTGGTGTAACCCAGGCTTAATTGACTATAATTATGATCCGGATCGTTACTCCCCTAATAATGATACAACTAGGCTTTTTTTAATCGTTTGTTTGTTCGTTTGTTTGTTTGATTTTTTTTTTCGGGGGGGGGGGGTTGTTTTGTTTGTTCGTTTTGTTTTGTTGTTTTTGTTTGTGTTTTGTTTTGTTTTGTTTTTTTCTGATCGAAACTTGCTCTGATCAGAAAAGCATTGCCATAATTTTAAGTGGTTAACCTCAGTACTGCTGCAGTTTACTTTTTTTTTCTAACAATATCAGACATAAAAGATCACTGGCGTAAATCCACTAGCGGTTCTATTATCAGGGGGGGGGGGGGGTGGTGCTTTATTATTATGTAATACCCCCCCCCCTCTGATGAATAGCATTCTTTACGGATTTACGCCAGTGTAAAGATAGACAAGATTTATATTAAATAATATATAATAAATTATATGTTCGTAGTTTTATTCTTTTGAATTAATCTCCTAAATAGCTCCACGGATTTTTTTTCTTTCACAAATGTCAAGTGTCCATATTTGGCCGAAAGCAATGAAACGTTGAATTTGATTCCGACATCACGCTACATGCATGCACAAAATTTTCTCATGTTAGGTGCATGCGCATCAATCTTTTTCTTCTTATTATTTTTTTTTTCTTTCTTTCTTTTTTGGAAGGGGCAATAGTTGTAATATCATGGGAATGGGTAAAATATAAATTTTCCACTATTTAAATATTCAACTGTTTACAGAGCCATACACATAAACAATAAAACGTCAATGTTCATTAACAATATCCACTCCTCGAAATCCCTACATCTATCAAATAATTATAAATAATATGGACCTTTGAAGAATGGTGGAATTTGTTTCCATTCTTTTTGTGTGTATTTGTACATGTTGTATGTAGGTATGCTCGCTATATTTGAAATGGAGCGGGAAATTCTTTGATTGCGATGAAAAAGGTTAACCCATGCTGAATGAGGTATATTATCAAAGCACGGATTATCTTTTCTTTGAGAAGCTTAGCGGTTCCAGGTTATGGCTGACATAGCACAATGACAACGGAAAAAGGTCTCAGATTCAGGGCGAAACGAGTTGCCTGAATGAACTACTCGTTTAGTATTTTGAATGCAGTTTTCATAACTAGTTGTTGCTATGACTGACAAACACGTTTCTTGTCTCACATAGCAACACACTAATATATGTAAAAAAGTAAATCGAGTGGGCCTATTTTATGTCAAGTGCCATTAATAATCAGTAGTCTTGAAAGAAAACATTAGTTGACTAGTCATCTGAGTTGTCTGACTAATTACAATTAGTCATTTCAGACATTGGGCAGGACTAATTTTTATTAGTCAAAATAACTAACTTATGTTTACAGTGTAGGCAGTTCATAACGACACTCATTCATCACAAATATCATGGACTTTGAACTTTGGAACCAATATTGAAAGCTAGATATTAAATGGAGTTTGTGTGTATTTAGTTTGTACATTGTATATTGTGTTGTCTCAGTACTACATTTCACCACCTTTTTACATTGTACAGACTGTATTAAAAAAAAAAAAGGTACAGTCGGGGAAAGTAATTTAGGTACGAAATCTTCTTAAATGATGTTTGTATGTGGTTTCAAATTAAAGCCAGCAGATTTTTCTTGCTGATGCACATTGTTTTGTATAATTTGCTTTTGGAAAACAAATTTTGTGCGACGAGGAGCACATCGAAATTACACAGATCTATTGTTCCGGAGCGCTGAATTAATGGCCATTGTGTGCAAAACCTAAACAATCCCAAGTAAAACCTTGCGCAAAATTGATTTGTCTTAGTGATAGAAAACTGATCATATCTCGAGATTTACGGCACGAAATGAGATGAAAATAAAAAATTGCAGAAGAGAGCAGAATGGATGACACATTGCACAAGGAAAAGCATGACGAGCGAGTTGAATGTTAGCTACATGCTGAGGTATGATCTCCCCTGCATAACTAAAGTTTTGTTAAGTTAACATCAAACGAGTATATTAGGACTTAAACATTACATTACATTACATTACATTACATGGAACATCACACTCGAAAAAGTATATCAGCTCTTCATATTTATTCAAAGGAGGGTGATTTGGATGCTGTTAGAAGAGTAGCAGTAAGCGGCGCGGACATCAACTGCACAGACAATGAAAACTTAACACCTCATCATTTGGCTTTACAAGAGGGTCAACTTTATATCGTTCAATATCTTTCAGACAAGGAGGCAGAAATTAACCATATAGATGATCAGGGAAGGAGGTCTCTTCACAAAGCATCGAGAAACGGCCATCTAAAGGGCCTGTCCCACAGAAGGCGATCGTCGTGGCGACAACCTACGAACTACTTTTTAGTACCCATCGCCACCATGCGCAGGTCCAATCGCCTATAAGATCGTGAATTATCGCGTCTATCGCCATCAAATACGTAGCAAAATTCTGTTCGCCTCTAGTTTCTCAACAAGTTAAACAATAGCCGCCGTCAGTTGGGTTGACGTCAATGACCGTAGCCTGTCCTCTCTTGTCGCGACAAGGTGCTATCGTATTGTTGCCAGATAGAACATATTTAGCAGAGCGGAACGGCGGCCAGTTGTAGGTTGCCGCGCTCCAGTGTACGTTGCACGCATCGCTGAACCGAACGACCAGTGAAATTTAAGCCGCTACGGCCTTTGACGCCACCTACACTCACCAAAATTGTGATCGGCCTCCCATTCAGATACTGTACAGTCGCCGCTGATTTTTGAAATTTTCAAAAATCACTCACGACCCAACTTATAATGCGCGACTGAGAGGACTATCACGAACCTAAAGGCGACAGGCCGCCATCAGGTAGAAAACACTCGATCGCCTGTGTCCGTCGCAAGGATCGCCACAGTGCGCAAGTTCATATTTTGGTTGATTTTAAGCTGCGACAAGAGAAGTCGAGCCGCGAGATGCGCGAAGGTCGAGGCTATTGTATTACCGGATACCAGCTATTGTTAGCCTATTGTTTGCCTGGAAGCAAGTCGTTGTCGTAGCCTATCGTAGACAGAGTCGTACATTCGTATATGATCTTCGGTCACCTATGATTCTGACACGATTCTGGCAGGTTCTAGCATGAATAGGTTGTCGCCACAACGATCGCCTTCTGTGGGACAGGCCCTAAAGGCAATGATGGACGATCATCTATTCTGTTGGCTGCAGAGAAAGGTAATCTAGTGATCGCTCGTTATCTAGTAGATAAAGGAGCAGAGGTGAACATGATAGGCTATAATGACCACCCCTTCTTTGGGCTGTAAAAAAAACGCCATTTGGGGATCGTTCAATATCTAGTGGATAAAGTAGCAGAGGCGGACAAAACAGACAGTAAAGGACAAACCCCTCTTCACGAGGCTGCCGAGAATGGTCATCTGGAAATCGTCCAATATCTAGTGAATAAAGGAGCAGATGTGAACAAGACAGATATTTATGGACAAACACCTCTTTTTTTTTTTGTTTCAAAGAACGGTCATCTGGATGTCATCCATTATTTATTTGTATAATATCCTATTATCTTTAAATTACAACACCGTATTTGTTACTAAAATAAGTTTATTTCATTTTCGGAAAAACGTACCTCATTTCCTTTTTCGGACTAACCCTAACCTTATTTCGTTTTCGGATTAATGAACCTTCGGAATAACGAACCTTCGGAGTAGGTCCGTATACGAACCTTCGGAATAACGAACATCCCCAGAATGTTTGAGATCATCACTGCTGTAACTTTTGTCAATAGAATGGACAGATTTTTTTATACACATTTATGGGGGAAAATGAATAAGATTTGCTACAATTTAATACAAAACAAAAAAGGTGGAGCTATGACGCCATCAGCTTGCTCATTTAATATACATGAGACATTGCACAGAACTTTTTTATCAAGAAAACTACACATCTTTAAAAAACTTTAACTTCGCTATTTTCATCCCATTGCGCAGATTTTTTTTTTTTTATTTTTTTTTTTTTATTATTATTTTATTATTTTTGGTGATGTGCTTGTAGGGTTCTAGGACAATTACCCCCCTGGACAATCATCCCTGACAATGTACCCCGGACAATTATCCTCGAGACAGATTACCTGGAGGACAATCACCCCCCGGACAATTACCCAGACAATTACTCCCAGGACAATTACTCCGGACAATTACTCCCCGGAAAATTACCCCCCCCCCCACCTCTGCCGGTATTCGATGTGGAACAAGCGCGTGCCTTGTGAGTCTCGCCCGTGTTGCGGATTTCGAATATATTATTCTACTTTCTTCTCTTTCCTTTCATATTTTATATTTCTCTTTCTCTTCTTCTCTTTCTCTATCTCTCACTTTATTTTTTCCCGCTTGCTTCCCCCCCCTTTTTTTCCCCCTTTTCCTTCCCAATATTCCAGATTAAGATGTGGCTTTACAACTTAATAAGCTTAACTTTAAAACAAACATATTACATACAATAACACCTTGTAATTTTACCATTTAGGGTGATAGCAATTAAACGTCGAAGAAGGAAATTAAGTAGGGGAGACCGGGGGTGGAAGTTGCAATATTGGGTCTGTAGTTAGCCTATCATGTTTGCTAAAACCTGAGGCATATAACACTTGAAAACATGTAAACGCTAATGAACTACAGCTCAATTAATGAAGACATTTTTTGTAACAACCTACCCCGTATACCGGGTAAGTTGTTACACCACACGGGGTAGATTGTTACAATATGTAAACATACGGGGTAAGTTGACAATGTGTAAATCTCTTATACCATTCTTTTGTTTCAACTTTCCAGTTTCTTGGCATCGTTAACAGAAGATCAAGTAGAGCTCTAGAATAGACAAAAGTAATAATAGAAACACAAAAATATTAACACCTGAAAATTGAGACAAAATGTAATTTTACATATGTCATGTAATTGGGGTAAGTTGTTACATCGACATGGGGAAGGTTGTTGTAACAATCTACCCCATGGGTGATTTTACACACAAAATCAACTGTAGCACAGCCATTATGCAGAATTACAGGGCATGGCTATGGGGTATATTAGTGACATACATGTACTATATTTACAATACCATACTATCATCATGTGCCTTCAGTTGTAAGAGCTATTACAATTTTTTTTTTTCAAAAATTTACTTTGAACTGTAAAAAATGTTTTTTGTTGATTTATTTAAAAAAAAACAAGGGAGAAACCTCACGACCGACAGTTCATCACAGCTATGTGTAGGCTGTATATAGATGCCAGTTAGCACATCCTCTCATGTTCCAGCGAAGCACACTGAGAACTGTAACAACTGACCCATGTAACTTCCATCCCCGGTCTCCCCTACCAAAATTCCTAAATATGACATAATCAAATACAGTGTTTTTTCATACTCCATAAATTAGCAAAAATATGAACTAAAGCACAATGTCAATGTATGCAAAAATAAGATTAATAGTAAAAATCAAATATCATACATTACTTATTTTTCACTTCATTTGTTAATTTATAGAGTCATTAATTATGGTCCTTATGACCGCCCATAGAAACCACGGTTTTAGACCACGGATTTTGCAGAATCCACCGTCAAGGATTCGGGCCAATAAGTTTTTGATTGATTTACACCACCTTATTTATGTGGTTACTGTATAAAACTATCGAGAATTGATCATTGTTAAAGACAAAAACAACGTAGTATTCTCCAAACAAATTTATTGGTTTTTATCGAATTTTATTATATCACATAAATGAAATAAATTAATTAGGCCTGGCAAAATATGAATGAACATGATATATGGAATTGGGAAAAAATGAAGTATAAAGATAATTTGCAACTTGTACAAGACCGTTTCGTCTGTTGTTGTTTTTGCTCTCCTTACAGCGTTCTTATGATAAACATTATTACTAAGCATTTCATGCTTCAATATTGCCGTTGGACCATATTAAATATACAAACATCTTACGTGGTTCTTATGGCGTTCTTGGGGGTAGTTGTCCTTGGGGTAATTGTCCGGGGGTAATTATCCAGGGGGTAATTGTCTTAGGGTAGTTGTCGTCGGGGTTAATTGTCCGGGGGGTA
>CALNVZ010001826.1:0-17330 GCA_940671915.1 Paracentrotus lividus | reverse complement strand
GCTTTACTACCAACGGAGTAAACTAATGCTTTACTCCCAACGGAGTAAATTTTGTTTACTCTTAACAGAGTCAAAAGGTAACTCGCAAGATAATGAGTAAATTATAAATGGTTAATGGTTTACTCCTTTCGAAGCTAGGATTAGGAATGATACATAGATGATTAAAAGTTACTCTTTTCTGAGTAACATTTAGCTCAACCGCATGAGTAATATTTTTTACTCAGTAACATTTATCTCAACCGCATGAGTAATATTTTTTACTCAATTTCACGCGAGTCACCTTTTTGCTCAATATTGGTTAAGATTTTACTCATTTTCTTTCATTACGTGTTCATTTATTCTTATATATGTATCACCACCCTCTCCATGTAAGTTTTTCCTCTCCAGCGCTTTGAGCACATGATTAATGTGGAGACAGCGCTTAAGAAATACTCTATATTATTATTATTTTTTTTTTTTTTTTAGAGTGTGATCAACGAATTATTCAAATATAATATAGAGCACTTCTTCTTTTTTTTTATCCTTTTCTCGTTCCATCTTCTTTCTATACATTGTTTTATTTCCGTTTTTCTTTTCCTTTCCGGATTTGGCCACTATATATTTTACTCACCTTATATCGGTTTAATTGAAGACGTTCCTTTTCAGGATGTATCTCAGGTATAAAATATTTTATTAAAACATTATTCTTGAAGCATGCAGCCTTTCCCTGAACGGAAATATCAAAAACAAAACCCAAGAAAATACTTAACAATTAAAAGACCCGAATCAAGTTAGACTGAGAGGTATATGAGATAATTAGTTTATGATTTACTTCGTAACCGATAACGTAATATGGGCCTATAATCATTTTAAAAATTATAATTTTAGTGGTTTTATTTCTATATCAATTTCCCGGCTGTCCATCCTCCCTTACTATTTTGTTATATGTATCTCTCTCTCACTTCTATATAACACGTATATTTTTTATTATTTTTTATGACGCCCCTTTCTGTCTGTCTCTGTCTCTGTCTCTCTCTCTTTGTTGTTGTTGTTGTTGTTTTTTGTTTTTTTTTTTGTTTTGTTTTTTTTTGCTGTGATTAACGTTGTTTTTGCTTTCTTAAAGACACCATAGATTATAG
Source organism: Paracentrotus lividus (assembly GCA_940671915.1). Lineage (NCBI taxonomy): Eukaryota > Metazoa > Echinodermata > Echinoidea > Camarodonta > Echinidae > Paracentrotus > Paracentrotus lividus. The sequence continues at coordinate 16,212 of CALNVZ010001826.1, read as the reverse complement.
CGATCGATCGGCAGAAATTCCGTGTGCAGTTTTTCATCGAAAATGGCGAGATTGCATCCAAACGGTCCTATTTTATGACGTCTGAATGTTACGTTGCACTGCTTTTTTTGTTAAGTGCTTTGTTGAGCAAAGTGTTGACACTAAAAAAACAACAACGGCGACAAACATTCGCACCGAACCTCGATACCCAAAGAATATAGAGGGGGAAAGCGTTAGATTTCACGCGTTCATGCAGTACGGATACGATGGAAGCCGTGTAGGGTCTCGCTGCGCACGACCCGCACAACACGCGAGAACGGGTACTACCCGTTTTCGGGCAGTGGCAGCTCTCCGTTTTCTTGTCCTTCGGCTTCGGCTTTTATTATATAGATGTTTTAAATATCCAAGATGTTTCAATTAATGTTGCAGTTTGTCTTAGGGTACCTTTTTTTATCTATTGAAATGACATTACATCGATTATTACCTTCTCTTTCTTATTCTCTCTCGTAAAAGCTTCAGCAGATTTCTCATCAGTGCCCTCTACTATAGGTGAGATACCACGATGTGTTGTCAGAGAGCGAGACCTTGATTTATACATTGACCACTTCTCGGATTGGTGGATAATTGCTAAACTGAAAGCATGGAGTGACAACATATTCAAAACAAACTTGGCGGGGAAGCGCCTCATATGTACCCCTTACAGACCGATCTCAAGACCAAGAAACGAAAAGAGATGCGTTTTGCTTTGTCTCAGAGATTACTTGAAGGGAACACCGGAGGTGCGATTATTTCATTTGTTTTGTATATAAACTTGAATTTAGGATTGCTCTATATGCCCTTATTGTTCTTGTTCCTTCTACATATGAGGCTAATGGTAACGAATTTAATTATTACTGAAAAATAAATAACACATCTCCCTTTGAAAATGCAGTCATTCATAATATGAATATTTACGCCATAATCTTTTGTCTATCCGTCTGCAAGGAAGATAGTTAAACACACACCTGACATGATTACTATTTTTCAGAAGAAAAAAAAAATGCGTAAAAGCAAGCCTTAGTTTTGACCAATAATAAAAAACTCATTTGTTTAATTAGAATATCACAGCAACTATGAGCTCTTGCAGCGCATTGGAATATATCTACATAATCATTGCGCTTTATGAATTGATAGGCCTATTGTTATTATTATCTATGCATTCCCCCTAAATGTATGGTCTTGGGGGAGATGTATTTTCATCCCAGATTCTTTCCCTGAATCCGCTCCCGAAAATAACATTTTCGATCATGTACAAAACTGCATCCCCTGTTCACGAATAAATCCCCTTCTTCTGCTTTAGTCATTTATTGTAATATCATGTTTGCATTGATATGATATTGAAGGCAGTCCATGTATCACTACAATATAAAATAACATATCTGGACAGGAACCAATAGCGGACTACGAAGTGGCTTTTCCAGGTGAACAGTACCTAGTGAGCTGGGGTTGTGGACATCTCAACGTCTCATTTCATCTTAATCAGCAACACGTGTCAGATGAGGTAAGCTGGTAAAATCCAATTTGGTAACTTTTTAAATATGATAATATGCCTTCGCGCTGACCCACGAGACGTCTCTGAGATGTCCCATGAGTATCGAATCATGATACCGTAAAAAACAAGGAATTACGTCAAGTCATAATTCGAATTGGTACATGTCACGTGTTTTTTACGGTCTCATGCTTCTATAAAACTTTTCCGGATCTCTAAACCGAAATTTTGACTACTTTGAATCATGTGAGTATGTGTTGTTCAATACTCATAAGATAATAAGATGCCGGTTTCTCTCTAAAATAAAAACAATGAGTAAATAGATAAACAACCATACGACTACCTTGACCATGTTTCATTATCAAATCAATGACCTATTTTAGTGATAGAAACTTTGATCATTTGTGAAAGAACCCTTTTCTGTTTTCAGAAAGTAAAAAAGCCTTATGCCCTGGGGAAAATGAAACATCGGTTTATGCCTTCACATATTCAGATAAATTAATTTTTATTTCACTTCCAAATATCCAGGTATATGAAATCAGTGTGCGTTGCCAGGATAACCTGAAAAAACAAATCTTCAAAATAGCTCTTAAAATACTATGTGTGTCATTATTTTTAGACGCTAAAAGAACAGATGTTTTACAGTCTGACCAACCACCGTGTACCATTCGTCTTGGACCCAAAGAAACTTGATGAACCTGATGTCATTGTGTCATTTGTCCTGTTGCAAGACATACAGAAGAAAATTATGTTTCCTATGCTCTTTGGAGGTAATTTAATTGTGTTCAGGTTTTAACGACCAATAAAAACAATAAGTCCCCGACCTGCCATATAAGTGATTCGAGGTTTTCATATATAAATATATATACAGTCTGTGTCAAATAAAATGGTACAAGTGGAAAACATTTTTTAATAGTATGAAGATTAATCACAACCTGTTATTGTTTGATACTTTTGCAAAGCAGAAAAATCAGACTTTCTTCTGCAATTTTTTTCATGAAATTTGGTGTTTTAGTTTTTAAGATATGACTAGTTTTCTACAATCAAGAAAATCCATTTTTCGCACGCCGTCCCATGCCTTTGTGTATAGGTTTCGCATAATGGCTATCAAATGCTCAATTTCGAGTTGTTCCTCGTCGCACAAAATTTAGCATAACTTTTGTTTTACGAAAGCAAATTATACAGAACAAAGCGTATCAGCAGGGAAAATCTTTTGGCTTATTTCGGTGCCACATACACACATTATTTGAAAATATTTCATACCTAAATATTTTTTTTCGACTGTACCATTTTTTTTTACACGGACTGTATATACATGTATATACTGTGGCGGATCCAGGGGGCTGAAGGGGCCTCGCCCCCCCCCTATTGGCGGCGCAAAAAAAAAAGGAGGGATGGAAGAGACAAAGAAGAGAAAAGGAAGGGGAAAGGGAAGGAGAGGAAAGTAAAAAAAGAAAGAAAATGAAAAGGAAAAAAAGAAAAAAGAAAATAAAGCCAGCTCGTAGTTTTCGCTCGCGCTTCGTGCTCGCATTTTTAGTTGACTAAATCATGTTCATGAGGAATACAAAAAGTGCTTATAAATTCAGCTTTCGCTCTGTGCTAGGATTACTTTCTTTAGTGATGTACGAAGGCCTATCCTGTTCATGATGATTACAAAAACCTCACCCCAATCCACCCCAAAAAAAAAAAAATAAATAAATAAATAAAATAAAATAGAATAATCATAATAATAATAATAATAATAATAATAATAATAATAATAATAATAATAATAATAATAATAAAATGAAATAAAATAAATGATAATGGTAAAAAAATCGAATAAAAGTCATCATAAATAAGTAAATAAAAATGCTTGGAATGTCCCATTTGAAGTCAATATTTCAGCTTGGACGTTGCGCTCACATAATTTGCGTAATAAAGTTAGTGTTCTTTTCATGGGCATAGCACACACACACACACACACACAAAAGGTTCGAATTACTGTTTTCACTTTGATATAACAAATCGAAAATTTAATTTTTGGTTGAAAGGGATGATTTATTTATTTATTTATTTTTTATTTATTTTTTTTTTTTAGGATGGAAAAAAATTATTGAATTGCCCCGTTTTTACGTAAATATATCAAAAAAGAATTTGCTCGCGCTACGCACTCATTTTATTTAACGGGATGATTTTCCTTCTTAGGAACATGGCACAAAAGCGCTAAAAAATACTGTTTTGAATTTGATAGACCAACAAAATTTTCGGCTCGCGCTTCGCGCTCGCTTTATAAGCTTTAGGAGATACGCATTCTTTTATAAGCATTGCACAAAAAAGCTTGAAAATGTACTGTTTTCAGGATGATGTAGGGGAGACCGGGTATGGAAGTTACACGGGTCAGTTGTTACAGCTCTCAGTGTGCTAAGATGGAACAAGAGAGGATGTGCTAACTGGCATCTATATACAGCCTACACATAGCTGTGATGAACTGCCGGTCGTGAGGTTTCTCCGTTGTTTTATTAAGAAGTAAATCAACAAAAACCATTTTTTACAGTTCAAAGTAAATTTTTGACAAAAATTGAAATTTGTAATAGCTCTTACAACTGAAGGCACATGATGATAGTCTGGTATTGTGAATATAGTACATGTATGTCACTAATATACCCCCTAGCCATGCCCTGTAATTCTGCCTAATGACTGTGCTACAGTTGATTTCTGTGTGTAAAATCACCCATGGGGTAGGTTGTTACAACAACCTACCCCATGTTGATGTAACAACTTACCCCAATTACATTACATATGTAAAATTACATTTTGTCTCAATTTTCAGGTGTTAATATATTTATTTTTCTATTATTACTTCTGTCTATTCTAGAGCTCTACTTGATCTACTGTTAACGATGTCAAGAAAATAGAAAGTTGAAATTAAAGTATATGGTATAAGAGATTTACACATTGTCAACTTACCCCGTATGTTTACATATTGTAACAATTGACCCCGTATGGTGTAACAACCTACCCCGTATATGGGGTAGGTTGTTACAAAAAAATGTCTTCACTAATTAAGCTGTAGTTAATTAGTGTGTACATGTTTTCAAGTTTTATATGCTTCAGGTTTTAGCCAACATAATAGGCTAACTACAGACCCAATATGGAGTGCGTGAGTTCTTTCATTAGAATTATCTGGCCCGAAATGTGAATTTTGTAACGTCCATACCCGGTCTCCCCTATCATTCTAGTTTTTCCGCTCGCACTTGCTTTAATGAGATACAAAATTTTGTCATGGGGATGACAAAAACACTAAAACTGTACCGTTTTCATTAACATATTCAAATATATTGTTTATGCTTCGCGCTCGCTTTATTGATAATTATCATCTTGAGCATGTACCACAAAAAGCGCTTTGAAATGCACTGTTAAAGATTGATATTTTAAACATTTCGGCTCGCGCTTCGCGCTTGCATGGTAAATGTGATAATCATCCTCTTGAAGTTTCTTGATCATAACACAAAAAGCGTTTAAAAGGGACTGTTTTCAGGTTGATATATCAAAAATAAATCGTCTCGCGTTTGCGCTCACATTGTTGTAATTATCATCTTGAATTTTCTTGAACATAGCACAAAAAGCTCTTAAAATACACTGTTTTCAGGTTGATATATCCAAAATTTTCAGCTCGCATTGTTTAATGAGATAAGTATCTTCTTTATAAGCATAACACACAAAAAAAATGCACTGATTCGAGTTCGATATATCAAACATTTTAAAAGCTCGGGCATCGCGCTTGCATTGTTAATGTAATAATTATCCTTTGAAGTTTCTTGAGCATAGCACAAAAAGCTTTTTTAAAAGCACTGTTTTCAGGTTTAGAAACCCCTCACAAAAAGTTCCGCAAATCGATTTTTGGCCATGATAACTTTTCAGGTATGATTTAGTTATTCCTGAATTTCATACCATTAGAAAGATAATTTATTCCCCTTCTTATAAATATCCTATTTGTAATGATTGTGTCATGCCTCAATGCACAGGATATCAGAATATGGAGAAAAGTAAAAAGTCAAATGTTGTAAAAGTTATCGATCAAATTGAATTTCCGCAACTCTATTTTTACTCCCTAATAATTTTGGGGGATTTTTTTTTTTCATTTTTATTGAATCTTATGCCATTGTCAAGTTCATTTATTCCTCTTTTCAATGATACTCTAATTGTAAAAATGATTTTGATCTTGCAAGCAGAGAACACCTGAATGTTAGGACAAGTCAGAAGTCAAACGTAGCAAATTAAATGCATATTGTGACTATTATTGAGCAATAACAATACATTTCGCGACTTTTCACTTTTTACTTTCCTTTATATTCATGAATTATGTGCATTCAAACATGATGTAAACATTGCAAATAGGGTATCAATAAAAAGAAGCATAAAAGAACTTTTCATCAATGCTATAAAAATTGATTGTGATGAAAACCAACATTAAAATGTATCAACGTTAAAAGTTGTGTTACAGAAATTTGAAATGAACATTATCTTTAGATTTCCCCTATGTTCAGGCGGTATTCAGGGGTTCTGTTTACCCATCCATGACATCACCATTACAAATTAGGTATCAATAAAAAGAGGAATAAATTAACTTGACAATAGTATAAAATTCAATGAAAATTAGAAAATGTCCCAAAAGTTATCAGAGCCTAAATTCGAGTTGCGGAAGTTCAATGTGATCAATAAAAAATGCATTTTATAACATTTGACTTTTTACTTTTCCCCATATTCTGAAATTCTGTACACTGAAGCATTACACAATCATTGCAAATAGGATATCAATCAAAATTGGAATAAATTATCTTTCCAATTGTATGAATATGAGGAATAACGAAAAGTACCTGAAATGTTATTAAGGACCAAAGTCAATTTGCGGAACTTTTTGTGAGGGGTTTATATCAAAACAACATACAGACCTTTGGTAGGATGGATGACGAGATGATGTCTGAGATGTAAAACTTGTCATAATAATGTCTAAGAAAATTGTTTTGCCTATTTACGATAAGATTGCATAAAATTTACTCCAAAATAAACTCCAAATCATTGTGTTTTTTTTTGTGTTTTTTTTACCTATTTTTTTTTTTAGTTAGGGTGTAGAGTGAGTGCTATGATTTTTTTTTTTTTTTTTTTTAATGTCATTTTTTAAAATGTTTTTATTTTTTCCTTAGTTGAGCCCAGTATCCAGGAACGTGACAGAGAAGGGGCGGCTAGGTAAGTCCAATTTTTATACCATAAATTTAAAAATAAAGGGAATACCTTCAGGTGAAAGTGTATATTTTGAAGTAAGCTGCATTGTATATTAACATGATTACACATTATATTACAAGATGATAGTGCACAATGTTCTGGGAGAAGGTATGTAATATTTGCTCTTTAAAGAGTAGGAAAAGTCTTGGCATCCAAGTATATTTTGTCTTTTGGTTTTTGGACTGCTCTACATGCAGAGGACAGATCCCCGGGGAACTTGTCGGGTGGGAGTTGTGAGCGGGGCGCTCCTCTGTGCAAACTGGGTAGTTCTCCTAGAACCCATATCTGCAATTCAACTTAAAAATGAATATTGTATACAAATAGAAGAAACAACCGTCCTCGACCATTGTTTTGTCGTCTCTTTTTTCTTGATGATACGCTACTATAATTTGTTAACTCTAACCTCCTTCTACAAGCCCGAGATCAGACCAGCACGTGAAGGAGCTGCAGCTATTGACGCTATCAAAGAAATTTCCAGCCGATAAATACTCCGATCTTTGTATGCAACTTGGATATTGTTTTAACGAGGGGAAAAACATTTTAGTAAGATGCGGCAATGATTATCAAACAGCGTTGATGGATATTCTAATACAGTGGAAAAATCGTACTGAATGTGACCATCGTGGCAAACTGAAAGCTGCTCTCACTGCATCAGATGCTGGAGGTATCTTCAGAGAGATTTTCCATAACTAAGAAGATCGCCACCATGATAAATACCTATTTGTAATATAGGTTTTCGCGGCCATTTTCATTGTTTTGTCAATCAATTGCATATTAGAGGCATTCAATTTCGGAAAAAAAAAACGCTGCCAGTCAAAATCGTATTCAATCATCAAAATTAGCAATTGGTGTAATCGATTTCGTATTTGCGCATTCTACTTCACATAATAAGCTTATACATTCGGCAATAACTATTCAAATGCGTCTTCATCCTGTCGACATTTCATTCCGTATACTCAAATTTGCACTAATTTGAATGCACAAATAATGAAATTAAATGCCTATATCCGAATTTGAACTTTGCAACCATTACTTTGTGTGCCTAAAAACGAATATGAGAGCATGAACACGAAATCGTTTGACTAAGGTCAGTTTGTCGCATCAAACACACGAATTTGAATACACATTAAATGAAAAAGGATGGTAAATTTATGAAATTGGCCGGGAAAACCTGTACTACATTTAAATGTAACCAATGAAATTACATATGAACGTGATGGTGATATCAATGTAGTATTTCAACCTGTTCTGAGGTTTTTTATGAAAAAGTATAGTGCAGCCCGAATAAAATGCAACCTAACGCTAAAAAGACAAAAGTGCTTAGAATTGCTTCCCGTAACACGAATACTGAACAGTCAAATTATACAATAAAAATGGTAATTAAATTGATCAGGTAAGTTCTATCAAATATCTCGGAATCACGCTAAATTAAAATCTGATATGGGATGATCAAGTTGATATTACGATCAAGAAGGCTAACAGAATGCTTGGTATGATTTCTAGGTTAGGCAGGGGTGTGTCTCAGCAAGCATTGCTATGCTTGTACAAATCTCTCGTGTTGCCCATCTTAGAATATGGAGTTCCATCCTGGTATGTATGCACGAGAAAGCTTGGAACGAGTTCAGAGGAGGGCAACTCGAGTGATATGGAAACAGAGGCGTCTAGAAATGCCTTACAGCGTTTGCAAAATCTTTCATGGTTTACTTTAGAATCAAGAAGGAAATATCTTCTAAATTCTTTCGCAGTGAAAACCCTATACGGTATCGTGTTATGTGAAGCAGTAAAAGAGAATTTAGTTATAATACCAAGGCACCAAGGCATAGTGAACATACACTTTTATTCCAACACCTCAGAGCAAGAGCCGGACGTCTCCATAAAACAGCAGTACACAGATTTCCAATTATTTGGGAAAGTCTTCCCTCTCACATCAAAGATGTAATTATATCTGGATGTATTATAAAGCTTCTCACGCTTCTTCGTCATGAAATTCTAACTGTCTTTTAAGTTATTGTACCGGCTGTTACGAGCTAAGAAGTCGAATATATAAATGTTGCAACAATTGCAGTTAATTTATACAATCAACCATTAACTGAATCATGTCACTCGGTTCTTGCTGCTGTTGCTGTTACTCTGATTGTTACCAATGGAACTCATAATTTTGTACAATTGTAAATATTTACCGATACTGTGAATATCAATGACTTATAATTAATACATATTGTAAATATTTGTTTATTATTATGAATATAATTGAACTCATTATTTGTGTAATTGAAATGATATTGATAGTGACTGATAATAATAATAATGATAATAATAATAATAATAATAATAATAATAATAATAATAATAATAATAATAATAATAATAATAGTACATGGGATTTTTATAGCGCCATTTTCCATTTAAATGAAATGCTCTAGGCGCTTTTACGAAGTAATACAAAGAATGGTATACAAGGATGAATGTCTGTCTTCAAGAATAAACACAAGTGAACAAATAAGACTTAAGATTCGTCTTGAACGTTTCCAATGAAGATGAATCTTTCAGCTCCTGTGAAAGTGTATTCCACAGGGCTGGACCGGCATGAGCAAAAGCTCGCTCCCCCATGATTTTTTTTTACAAGGGAATTTGAAGAAGACCAGAGGAAGACGATCGTAAGGTTTGTGTGAGTTGGTATTTAATTAATGAAGATCTATTGTACTCGGGGGCTGATTCATTGATGATATGGTAGACCAAAAGCAGTATTTTGAATTTGATACGTTCTTTTACGGGCAACCAGTGGAGATTTCGCAAAATCGGTGTGATACGACTTCGGTAAGATAAATAGAAAATAAGGTGGGCCCGCCGACAGAGCCTTGGGGTACTCCACATGCAAGTGACCTAGAGGAAGGTGTTAGACCATTCAAAAGAACAGACTGTGAATGGCTTGAAAGATAAGATTCAAGTGATATTAATTGAAGATATTAATTGATAATAATTGGGAGTATTTCTAATATCATCTGGTATCTCTTTAAGGTTCTATCGGGTATTTGGTTCTTTCCAATGTTATACCCTGGACAAAGTAAATTAATGTAATTTATCTGGATTACTCGTAACCCTTCTATTATTACAGTATGGTTCTTTTTTTGTACATTTATTATTGATGATGCTTAAACCTGGTGTATAGTTTTGGGAACAAAAAAGGAATTGGCACAAAACCGATCAAATGTAGTTACATGTTGTCCACATTGCACTAAAAGATATGTGTGAGAGATCTTGTGACATTCCTTTCATTATTTCCGATGAATTTCATTGACATTTTTTTAATAAGGCGTAATTAACTGCCGTTTAGACCTCTCCTGACAGATTCGCTCCCAGGAGGTTACGGCGTGAATTAGTGCGAACGATCTGTGTGCAACACCCACACAAGAGAATCCCCATTGGTTTTCCACGTAAGCGCTAACCTGAGACGGGTCCCCGACTTATCTTTTTTATCCTTATATTATGAAATAAAGACACTAAAACGAGATTTCAAGTACTATAATTTGCTTTATTATAGTTCTTGGATTCAATCTTTCATAATTTATCTTAATGTGAATCAAAATTAATTTTTCTTTCTCCCGAAACTATACACCACCTTTAAGTATTGCATGTAAATATTAATAGTGGAATTCAACTTAATCACTACAGCGTAAAGTCGATTGCAAATACAATAGATAGTTTGTATATATTTATTGATTTATTTTTGGCTTAATTCTTACAGTGTAGCTTCATTTAACACTCGAATTGGTGAAAAGTGCAAACTAAAAACTTACAATTCTCTGTGTTGCGACGTTTCACAATTACAAAACAAATTTAGGAAGTGAAAACATATTTTAGTCTTCTGTACAGTACATTTTATGTATTAAACCTACAAACATTATGTGTATGCCAAATAATAGTTTTATTTTAAGGATAGTATTGCGTCATCGAAGAAGTTTGAATTGGCTCTGTTTTCTGTCCGTTGGGCCTTTTCTTTGCTTAATTTTTTTAATTAAGAATTTCGTGGTCAAACATTAAAACAAATAATCAACACTCAAAACCAGAATAAACACCAAAATAAGTTCATATCCCTGCCCTGGTAAGCCATCCTCACAGGTTCAAAGTGTAGGGGGTGTATTGCAAGCGGCTTACAAGCCGGGTAAAGCAAAATGTTCGTTTCCTACTAGATTTCAAATGGTGAATCCTTCAATTCACATCTTGTTTTAAAGGCTGACGGCTAAAACAAAGGGACTGTGTAATATGGTAATTTTTCTTCGTCGCACGAAATCGAACTTATTTTCTTTTACAAAAGTAAATTACAAAAACAGTGTATCATCAAGGAGAAATATTTAAGCTTTAATTATACACATATCGTTTAGGAGGATTTGATATCTCGATTATGTTTTCCCCGCTAACATTTTTTAATGCAGACTGAATATTACATACGGCCAAATTAGAATATTTTGTTGAACTTTCCATAATAATCTTTTAGCAGGTAATGAAATTTATCGAGAAGAGGAGACTAGCACTGTGTAGAAATCTACAAAACGTTTTTTTTTTTAGCAACGTATTTCCTGACATTGTTTCCTTAGAAAAAAATATATGTACAAAAACACAAATTTCTTTACCGTATGCACACTCATCAACAATTTAAAGTCTGAACAAAAAGCTTTTTGAAAAGCCAATGCTTGTTTTCCTGTAGTTAATATACTAAGGATAATTTTACAAATATTGTCTTTTCTTATCATTTTTACAATCGTCACTGATAATTCCAGGTCTGAACAAGTCGTATTCTTCTCTCAAGTCGGCTGGTGCGAATGTATTTTAACCTTTAACCTATGAAATGTTATGCCATGTACATTTCGATTCTTGTGCATTGTATTGTGACATTTCTGGATTTATAATTGCCATTTATCAATTATTTATTGGGCCTATAAATATGTAAACATTAATACTCAAGCTACAGTTTTCATTTCATGTTTGATTGTCAATATTTGAATCATGTTTGTGTATCATTAAAGACCTTTTTTATTGAATTGAATTTTATAAAAACATTAAAGCTCCATGATGACATTGGAAATGATACGACCTATAGCATAGAAACTTTTATTTTGAACGTATATTTTCAGTTCTAGTATTGTAAAGACAAATAGAATCAAAAGAACAGAGTAAGTCTTCTTTATCAATAATCAAAATATTCAATCTTATTGTGTACACCGGGAGGTATGCATAAAAGCAAATAATTGTTTTTAATAGAAATGAAATCACGCCTCAATGTTCTCATTATTACATGATGTGATATTTGCGGCGTCTTTATACCGTTATATATTTTTTTAATTCTTTCATTTCAAATAAAAATAGTGTTCGATTTTAAGAGGAAACTACAGCTTTATAATTGTAACACGTACAATTATCGGTGTTATGTACTGATATGTGAAATGTACACTGTAAACATAAATTAGTCATTTTGACTAATAAAAATTAGTCCTGGCATATGTCTGAAATGACTAGAATTAATTAGTCAGATGACTAACGTTTAGTCATTTCAGACACTTTTGGATTAAGTCAGATGACTAGAATTAATTAGTCAAATGACTCAAGTTTAGTCATTTCAGACACTTTTGGATTTAGTCAGATGACTAGAATTAATTAGTCAAATGACTAAATTTTAGTCATTTCAGACACTTTTGGATTTAGTCAGATGACTAGAATTAATTAGTCAAATGACTAAAGTTTAGTCATTTCAGACACTTTTGGATTTAGTCAGATGACTAGAATTAATTAGTCTGACAAAGCCAAATATTAGTCAAATGACTTATTTTAGCTAGTCATCATTTTAAGGCCATATTTTATGTAAAAACAAAAGAAATGAAGCAACTAAACCTCTTCTTGATTTAAAACAGATCTATTTCAACATAATCGGGCTATAATAATAATAATAATGGTCTATACTTTTAACTCGATAAAACATATTTAGAAAATTTCATTTTTACATAGTACAACACAAATTATAAAAATATATAGCATAATAGTTAACATTATCAGGATAGCAGATACTCTGAATTGTTGTAATGACGATTACATAGTAAATAGCCTGCAAGACATCATAGTGTTATTATGTACTAAAATGCAAATTTGTGAGGCCAATACACTTAAATAGCATAGGAGGAAGAGAGTGAGAGGGTGAGGAAGACACAGGGTAAGAGTAAACGTGAAAGGAGAACAAGAGGGGAGGACAGAGGGAGAAAGAGAGAGACCAGGATGGAGAAGAATGGAAAAGTCTAATACAAATTTATATTTAAAAAAAAAGTAAATTAAAACGCATAAATGTAAATTCGAAAATATTGGTTTCAATGAAGAAATTCCCAATCATCACCTTCACTTCAAATAATATAATAATTATGTATACGTATTGCTTTGAATATGTACATGTACACATGACATGTTGCATTTCACTGCATGCAATACATTCAAACAAGGTAATGTACGTGGTACAGTGTAATATAAAGGTTTGAATACAAGAACATTATGCAGAATAGAACAAAAAATAAAATAAAAAAACAGACATGCAGGAAATAGCATGTATCTGAAGTTCAACTTGTCTTGGAAATTTCAGCAATAACAAATAGCAAATATTCCCCAGCTCAACAAAGGTACAATTCCATTCAATACTCTGAGAAAGTCTTAAATCGTCCGATAGCACGTTCAACGTAAATCCTTGCTGATTCAATGCGACATGTCTTGACTGTGGCGTGTGTGTTGAGTTGCTTCCAATGTACAAATGGTGGTATGTTTTAGTGTTGCTCCCCCTTTTTGCTCTTATGAGAAAACAACGATCAGCCATGACGCCATCGCCATGTTCAATGTGGTTCAAGCAACCAGATTCTTGTGTGATCTTTTAATCTGATACACTACCTCCAAAGCTGGGAGAGAAAAATGAAGGTACCCCTTGGTAATGTTGCAACTAAGAGCTTGGGAGTATTGTGATGTTTATAAGATGGCCAAGTTATTCTCTTAGAACAAGGCGTCGATCGGGTTAAATATTTCAGTACACTCTATAATTGTTCTAGCGTTCTTGAAATATGTAAAACTCTTCGGAAGACTTGCCCTAACTTGTTCCTTTGTTGGCCATTTGATGAGAAGTGGTTGCAGTTTAAGGTCCAGAAAATTTCAAAATGTTCCAATTCCAAATGTATCTGCCAGTCCACGATTTGTAAAACCACGTCGAAGACGAAAAAGTGTCATAATGAATTCTTCATACACAGTGAATATCCTTGAACGATGTTCCTGAAAAATAAGGCCATTAGAATTAAAAGAATTATTAGACAGGCATTATAAAATCCCTGGAAGAGCATCTATGTAATAATTGAAATATTTGTCTCTCTCATCATGATCTTTATTCCTTACATGAATTCATTTGATTTTCAAATTTACTAAATTATTAAAATAGTCATTAAAATTAGTTATTACTATCATTATTATTATTATTATTAGTCTATTCGGTAGAAAGATGACATACAATATAAATAAAATTGATTCCATATAAAAACATATTATTAAAGAACACAAAAATATTAAGACACTGTTTTCACCTGGCTGGGCTGCAAGGCCTTGGGCAAAGTTAACTAAATAACTACAGTCTGCGGACCGCTCTAACCTATTATCCAGCCAGGTGAATTCAGTGTTGCAATATACATGTATGTGACATTAACAATTATAACATAACATTCATAACTTAAAAATTCATTAAAAAAAAAAATCAGTTTAAAATGGTACAAATTGTGTTTAAAAAAGGCGTTCAAGCAGTTTTTGAGTCTCTTTCAAGTAGACATGACCACACCATATTGGAAAAGTGTCTTAATTCCAAACATAAAAGTATGAGACATAATGTACTATAAGCTAATACACTGTTGCCCATAAAGGTTGGATATTGTTTTGAGTACTCCAGCAACATCATTTTGCTCCGGCTATAATTTCTTAAAGTTGTTTGTCCCCGCTTCTACTTAGTGGGACGTTGGCTATATCTTGGACGTTCCCCGAACTATTCCCAGGGAAAGATAAATCAAATAACTCTGTCAGCCCCCACAATGCCCATTTTCGCAATTTTTTGTCATTTTGAGGCCCCTTTTTTGTTTACCCGGCTGACCAAGGACCCCTCAATCCTACCCCCGCCGAACGCGTCTGAAGTGTAGGGTTGTTGTTGTTCTTTACGCTAAATTAAGTTTTAAGGTTAAAGGATTTCGTCTCTTGTCTAGGGGAAGGGTCAAAGTTTATTTCAATGGGGGTTAAAAAGCGATTTTATCTATTTTTACAACATCGAAATTTCTATCATCCCAAAAATGTATTGTAGAATCTCCGCCAAAAATAAATCATAATGAAAAATAAACAATAGTTACCATTTACAACCTTGTCAATAAGGCTAAAACTAATTTTGGGGAAAATTATAATAATCAAGGGTTTATGGTTGTTTTTTATTTCCTTTGTTTTTACCATAAAGTAAGGATAAGATATTTCAATTTTCACCAATCTCACTTTTTACTTCAACCCCTCCCCTAGACAAGAGACAAAAGCATATAACCTTAGGAATTAACTTTACGTAAAGAACAATATTAATCCTACAATTTAGACGCGTTTCGCGGGCTTAAGATTAAGGGGGCCGTGGTCAGCCGGGTAAACAAAAAGGGGCCCCAAAATGACAAAAAATGACAAAAATGGGCATTGTGGGTTCTGACAACCCTTTTTTATTTTTCATTCCCCGGGAATGGTTGGGGGAACAACCAATTTATGGCCAGGGTCCCGAAAAGTGAACGCGGGGACAATTAATTTCATGAAATTACAGCCGGAGCAAACAGGTGTTGGTGGAGCACGAAAAAAATATCCAACCTTTCTGACCAACAGTGTATATAAGTAAATTGCAATTAAATATGTGAAACAATAAAAACAAAAAAAATACCCTGCAATGACAATAATATTGCAAAGCTGTAATTAAAGGAATGTTGGCATTCAATTGGCGAAATAAACCATTTAATCCAATATCTAAAATACCTCTCTCCTAAAAGGTGAGATTGTTATTAAATGATTTTCATGTACAGATTCAAGTACAGAATTATAGAAAACTGAAGTGAAATCCTCAAATCTAGCTGGAGAAGCTTTTGGTGTTTTGAATCCATTCCAGTACCTCATTTTGATGCCTTCTCTTTCAGAGAGTTGAACAAATAGCTCGAGCATGATCACCTTCAATCATGTAAAAGGGGGAAAATAAATTTATGTTATGAATTAATAATAGGATAATTGTTATGTACGTGTATACATTGCCTCATGATCATACATTATTGAAAAATATGTGAACAATCATAAAACACTCACCTGGTATAAAGCCGATGGGTCTGTAAGCTGTCCTATCTTCGTAGGATAGATGCAAAGTGTGTTGAGTGAAT
>CALNVZ010001824.1:0-18907 GCA_940671915.1 Paracentrotus lividus | reverse complement strand
TGGTGCCCTCACACTAGAGCGTGTTGAGGTAACGTGTGTCTAGCGTTCACGATTTCACTCGAAATTTGACTATGTCCAAAATACGCTCAAGAACGCTCCATTTTCCCTGCCCAAAATGGAATTTTTAATGAGCTCTAAACGACTGAGAAGCGAATAAATAGCGTCAGTGTAACGATGACTGCGCGTGCTTAGCGTCCACCTAACGATTGCCTAGCGTTAGCAACGACTGAACAGCGATGCCCAACTTATGCCTAGCGTTTTTAGACGTGTTAAAGAACGTTAGGAAACGCCAAACATGTGCGTTTTGAGTAACGATTGCCCGACGTTCGTGGAATGTTAATTGCATTTTCGCGAAAGTTCATGAGCGCGGACTGTCGTTCGAAAATCGTTAGGCAAACGTAGGAAAGCGTTTGCTATTCGTTGGTATACGCAAAGAAACGCAGAGGAACGCTGAGGTCAATTTTTGATTTTGAACATGTTCAAAATTTTCTGCGTGTAACAGCGTTCTTATAAAGACGCTGTGAAAGCGCTGGGCAGTCGCTACTTGATCGTTTAGCGCTTTGGGTGAACGTTCCTTCATAGTTCGAAGTGCGTCCAACCAACGCAGAACTTTTGTTTATGTGTTTTTTGACTCAATTTCCTCATGTCACCAAATAGGGGCGTATGTTTTTTTTTTACCTCAATATCCTTATGTCACCAAATGGGGGCGCTTTGTGTTATCGAATAAAATGATTAAAGCTTATTCTGTTTTGTGCTCAGTAGTTTTCCCCTCCCTGTTTAAGTGCTATATTTACATGTAAAGTAACTATTCGGTATAATGAAATATAAACATTTTCGACTTGAAATATTCATGTAATTGTTTTCTGTGAATACCAAGAACGTATCTAAACACTTTTAAATGTTAACAAAAATTTGGTATTTCTATATTTTATATATCATTTTGGAGCAATTTATTACCTCAAAAATACAAAAGAACACCAGCAGAATTTACACTGTTGTTCATTAAGCTTGGATATTATTATTATTTTTTATTGTTTTTTTTTTATTTATGTATTATTATTATTATTATTACTATTGTTTCTTTGTTTATTTTTTTTTTATATTTTTGCTCTAGCCACATCATTTTGCTCCAGCTTAAATTTCTTGAATTTGTTTGTCCCCTCTCAACTCTCCGGGAACCTGGCAGTGGCGGATCTAAACGGGGCGCAGGAGACCTGCACACTTTCTATGATTAAAAAAAAATGATTGACTCTATATGTTAAAATTGGAAAAAATTCGCCTTCTTTTCCTCAAATTTTCGGGATGTACCACTCGTATTTCAAAATCCTAGATCCGCTACTGCTATGGTTATTTCTTAGACGAAAAAAAAAGCAGAAATAATAACAATTGATTGTTAAAGGTTTTTTTCTCTCTCTCTCTGTTTTTACCATAACGGTAGAATATTTTTATTATTTATATTCTTTACCAGTCACGCTTTTTAATTCAACCCCTCACATAGACAAGAAACCATATTTTTTAAACCTAGATTTAAGACCAATAGCAACCCTACACCTCAAAAGCATTTCATGGGATAGCACCAAGGGGGCTTTTGAGCCAAAAAATGTTGCCAGAATGGTTATTGTGGTGGGTGAAGTACTTTTTTTTAATTATTCAATACCCGGTCATGGTTTAGGAAAAATCCAATATAAACAAATAAATAAATAAATAAATAAACATAAAAATTATTTATGTGGCTGGATAATGAAAAATTCCAACCTTTTTGACCAACAGTGTAGTTAAAAATGTAATGTTTTCTATCTCAAGAAAACAATACCATCTTATAACACCCTAATATTGTATTGAGTGTACATGTAGTGAAAAAGAGTATGGTAGGGGACATTTCGCCCGACCCCTTCGTCTTGATAATGGTTGAGAAATTAAAAAAAAGCATATTTCATCTACACTGTCCGTCATAAAGGTGGAATATTTTTTTTGCCGCTATAGCGACATGATTTTGCTCTGACTTTAATTTCTTGAATATGTTTGTCCCTGCTTTTACTTTTTGGGACCCTGGCTATATCTTGGACATTCTCCCAACCCTTCACGTGGACCTTTGTCAAAAAAAGTTTTGTCAACCCCCGTGATGCCCATTTTTGTCATTTTTTTTCTCATTTTGGGGCCCCTTTTTGTTTTCCCGGCCAATCAAGCCCCCCCATCAGTCCTACCCCCGGGAAACGCGACTGAGGTGTACTGTTTTATATTGTTCTTTAAGTTAAATCGTTATTTCTGGGGACAGGCTTAGGTCTCTTCTCTAGGAGAGGGGTTGAAGTAAAAAACGAGATTGGTGAAAATTCGGAATATTTTATTCAATCTTTATGCTGAAAACAAAAGAAATGAAAAACCACCTCTAGCTCTTAAATATCATCATTTTCCCCTTAAATTTTGTTTAGCCTTGATGACAAGGCTGTAAATAGTCCTTATTGATAATATTTTATTTTGATTTATTTTTTGTTGAGATTATCCAATACAATTTTATAGGGAAGATAGAAATTTCCATGGTGTAAAAATGAATACAAGGAATGTTGAACCCCAATCAAAATAAATTTTGACCCCCCCCCCTAGACGAAAGAGTCAAGCCTGTAACCATAAATCTAGATTTAATTTAAAGAACAATAACAAATCTCCACCTAAGACGTGTTTCCTTGGGGTAGGACTGAGGGGGCCTTGGTGGGTCGCGTGAACAAAAAAGGGCCCCCAAAATAAGAAAAATGACGATGATGGCCATCTTCTGGGGGTGACAAACTTTGAAGAAAAATCCCCGGGAAGGGGCGAGGGAGCGTCCAAGATATACCAAGGATCCCAGAAAGTGAAAGCGGTGACAAACACATTCAAGAAATTAATAACGGAGCAAAATAATGTCGCTTGAGCCAGAAAAACATATTCCACCTTTATGACGAACAGTGTAATTTGAAACAAGCCCGTCCATTTATTTGGTTCATCTTGATTTTAAAAAAGCGCAAGCTGATTTTTTTTTCACCCATCAATTTATTTGAAATAAATTAAGTGCTAAAAAAAAAATAAAAATCATACTTATGAGGGGGTATAACACCTCAGGATCATCTAGGGAAAAACAGAACAAAAAGGAAAACAAACTGTTTATGCAGTTATCAGAATGCATTGACTGTTCAACACTTTTAACATGCTTATACAATGAATACTATCAATGAATAAACAATTTTGTGCCCATAAATAAGAGATAAACAAAGCTTCCCCACAACCTCCCACCCCCTCAAAAAAAGGGAAAAATGTATTGCACAATGTTATGTTTGCAAACAACCTTGCGTCTATTATACAACTTTTTTGAGCTTCAGATCTCAATTTCTCAATAATGTTTTTAGTTTCTTTTTCCCATTTTTATCTTCCAGTCTCTCTCCCATTATATTATATTCATTCGTTATCTCTTTCTCCTCTCTTCACCTTTCTCTATCTGTCTCTCTTCTTTCTGTTTCTTGTTGCTGTTTTTTATTCTCTTTTTACCTCTCTTTCCTTTTTGTCTACCCAGTTCTCCCTATCTGTGTTTCTCTTCCGTTTCCCTTATTCTTTCCCGTGGTCCAAGGCTTTTGGTTTATACCTATTCCTAGATACATCAAAATATTTTTTTTTCTGCACCAAAATATGAAGGTTTGTTTCTTAAATCATATGAATACCACTTGACGAAAATCTTTCTAAACATACTTCATGGCATGATAGAGTAATACTAATAATAGTTACATTTATGTATCACTTTATCAGGCGCGGATCCAGGATTTTCCAGAGGGGGGGGGGCCCAACTTTGAAAAAAAAAATCTTGCGAGCGGAGGGAGCAAACGAGCGCGAAGCGCGAGTTAATATTCCCCGATATAATATATAGGCCTATAATGACCTAAAACGAGGAATTTAAACAATTTTTATTTAATTCCTATGGAAACAAAATAAATAATCGGTATATTTTTAACAAAACTTAAGTGGTTTGAATATGTATTCTAAATTGCCACCATGAGATGAAAACATTGAGGTAAAAATTTGAGTTAATTGTGCATTATACACCCTAATAAATTGGTATCTGCGAGCGCGAAAATTCCGAGCTCAAAATTGGAGTTATTTGGGCATTATGATTTAGTATCCGCGAGCGCGAAGCGCGAACCGAAAATTTGGGGTTTCAAAGATATATAAAATAAATAAAGGGGCATTTTCTTGCATAAATAATTGTAGATAATTGTGTATTATAGACCCTTTATAGTATCCGCGAGCGCGAAGCGCGAGCTAAAAATTTTGAGGTAAAAATTGGAGTTTTTTTGTGCATTTTGATTAGTACCAGACATGTCAGCGAGCGCGAAGCGCGAGCACAAAATTTTGGGTTATAAAAGATATTCGTCTGTTGGGAGCCATAAGGGCGCTATTGCATCTTATAGATGTTAATGAATAAAGGGGCACTTTCTAGTATTAACAATCGTAGATAATTATTGTGTATTATATACCCTATGTAGTATCCGCAAGCGCGAATCGCGAGCTGAAAATGTTTAGGTAAAATTTTGAGTTAATTGTGTATTATATCATATACCCTACTAGATTGGTATCTGCGAGCGCAAAGCGTGAGCCGAAAATTTTGGGGTCTTAAAAGATATATAGAATAAATAAAGAGGCACATTATGTGTATTATGATTTAGTATCAGACATGTCAGCGAGCGCGAAGCGCGAGCCCACAAATTTTGGGTTTTAAAACATATGGAATGGCACTTTCTAGTATTAAAAATCGTAGATAATTGTGTGTTATAGACCCTATTTATTATTCGCGAGCGCGAAGCGCGAGCTGAAACTTTTGAGATAAAATTTTGAGTTAATTGTGTATTACATTATTTTTATACCCTACTAGATTGGTATCTGCGAGCGCGAAGCGCGAGCCGAAAATTTGGGGTTTTAGAAGATATATAGAATAAACAAAGGGGCACTTTCTAGCGTTAATAATTGTAGATAATTGTCTATTATAGACAGACCCTGTTTAGTATCCGCGAGTGCGAAGCGCGAGCCGAAAATTTTGGGTGTTAAAAGATATGGAATAAATAAAGGGGCATTTTCTAGTGTTAAAAACCATAGATAATTGTGTATTATAGACCCTATTTAGTATCAGCGAGCGCGGAGCGCGAGCTGAAAATTTTGAGGTAAAATTTTGAGTTAATTGTGTATTATATTATATACCCTGCTAGATTGGTATCTGCGAGCGCGAAGCGCGAGCCAAAAATTTGGGGTTTTAAAAGATATTTAGAATGAATAAAGGGGCACTTTTTAGCATAAATAATTGTAGATAATTGTGTATTAAAGACCCTATTTAGTGTCCGCGAGCGCGAAACGCGAGCCGAAAATTTTGAGTTAATTGTGCATTATATACCCTATTTAAATGGTAGGCCTATGTGCGAGCGCGAAGCGCGAGCAGAAAATTTTGAGCTCACAATTTGAGTTATTTGTGCATTATGATTTAGTATACGCGAGCGCGAAGCGCGAGCCGAAAAGTTGGGTGTCAAAAGATATAAGGAATAAATAAAGGGGCACTTTCTAGTGTTCCCACGAGGCCGACTATTTTCCATCGAAGCCGAGGGCCCACTAGGCCGAGAGTCCACGAGGCCTCTTTTCTTTGTGATAGCTTAAAATCTTAGTTTTAAATATTTTTTCCTTATTTTTACTTTTCTTTAGTAATGTATTTTTGTTTCTTAAAAAATGAGAAAATCGGCCTCGTGTACCCTCCCTCCCCCACATTAAAAGCCTTAGTTATGGTCGTTTAGAACCCAATTAGACCTATTTCGCGCTTATTATTGAATAAAGTTATGCGAATATTGTACAAACATCGAGCTTTGTTCCCTTTTCTTTCTTTCTTTTTCTTCTTTTTTTTCTTTTTCTCTCCCTTTTCCCTTCTTTCTCCCTTTTTCTCCTCCTTTTTTTTTTTTTTTTTTTTTTTTTTATGGGCGGGGGGGGGGGCCCGGGCCCGTCGGGCCCCCCTGGATCCGCGCCTGCTTTATACATGTATCCTACTCGGTGTATAAGGGCTTTTAATGTTAAACTAACTATTAACAGGCTTAGTGAGGCGACTCTGAAAGGCACTCGCAGCATTCAAGTATTATTGATAATATTACCATCATATAATATAACTAATTCCCAAATGAAATAAAGATTAAGAGACCACATTTATATTGAATTACATGTCGATTGATTATCCTATAATCTCTTCTCCGACATGATAGGAATATTTTATATCATTATAATTTTTTTAAAATTTATTCGAGGAGGAAAAAAAATCGATGCATTCAAAGATATTGATTAAAAATGAAAAGAATAGGAATAAACCATAATAATAAAAAAAACTTCCCGAGATAGATTAGACGCGTTTGGACGACCAGAGAACGACGAGGGAACGAATAAAGAACGACAATGGAACGAACGTCCAACGCGCATAACGTTCACACTACTAATGCCCAGCGCATACAGAAGCTATTGATAAGTGCGTTGTTACGCGCTAGAAAACGCTCAAAACTGTGAACGTGTAATAAATTATGAATTTATCTCAGCGTACATTCGCGTTCAGACAACGATTAATTGCTTATTGTTAACGAGTAGCAACGTTTTCGAGCGTACACACCAAATTCCAAGAACGCTGGTCAAACGTTAGCTCAACACGCCGTAGTGTGAGGGCACCTTAAAGCTCGACAGTTCTATTTCTATAGGCATCGATCTAGACAGAATAAACCATATCGAAAAAGGGTCTGTAAAGGGCCTGTCCCACAGAAGGCGATCGTTGTGGCGACAACCTATGCATGTTAGAACCTGCCAGAATCGTGTCAGAATCGTAGGTGACCGAAGATCACATGCGTATCTACGACTCTGTCTACGATAGGCTACGACAACGACTTGCTTCAACGCAAACAATAGGCTAACAATACCTGGTATCCGATAATACAATAGCCTCGATCTTCGCGCCTCTCGCGGCTCGACTTTTCTTGTTGCAGCTTAAGATCAGCCAAAATATGAACTTGCGCACTGTGGCGATCCTTGCGACTGACACAGGCGATCGAGTGTTTTCTTCCTTATGACGGCCTGTCGCCTTTAGGTTCGTGATAGTCCTCTCGGTCGCGCATCATAATTTGGGTCGTGAGTGATTTTTGAAAATTTCAAAAATTAGCGGCGACTGTACAGTATCTGAATGGGAGGCCGGTCCTGATTTTGGTGAATATTGGTGGCGACAAAGGCCGTAGCGGCTTAAATTTCACTGGCTGTTAGGTTCAGCGATGCGTGCAACGTAACGCTGGAGCGCGACAACCTACAACTGGCCGCCGATCCGCTCCGCTAAACAAGTTCTATCTGGCGACAATGTACGATAGCACCTTGTCGCGACAAGAGAAGACAGGCTACGGTCATTGACGTCAACCAAACTGACGAAGGCTATTGTTTAACTTGTTGAGAAACCAGCGGCGAACAAAATTTTGCTACGTATTTGTTGGCGACAGACGCGATAATTCACGACTTTATAGGCGATTGGACCTGCGCATGGTGGCGATGGGTACTAAAAAGTAGTTCGTAGGTTGTCGCCACAACGGTCGCCTTCTGTGGGACAGGCCCTTAAAGGTCGCGACAAGGTGCTATCGTAGATTGTCGCAAGATAGAACTTGCTTAGCACAGCGGAACGGCGGCCAGTTGTAGGTTGTCACGCTCCAGCGTACGTTGCACGCATCGCTGAACCTAACAGCCAGTGAAATTTAGGCCGCTACGACCTTTGTCGCCACCTACAGTCACCAAAATCAGGATCGGCCTCCCATTCAGACACTGTTCAGTCGCAAATTCTGATGCGCGACTGAGAGGACTATCACGAACATAAAGGCGACAGGCCGCCATCAGGTAGAAAACACTCGATCGCCTGTGTCAGTCGTAAGGATCGCCATAGTGCGCAAGTTCATATTTTGGTTGATTTTAAGCTGCGACAAGAGAAGTCGAGCCGCGAGATGCGCGAAGGTCGAGGCTATTGTATTATCGGATACCAACTATTGTTAGCCTATTGTTTGCGTGGAAGCAAGTCGATGTCGTAGCCTATCATGGACACAGTCGTAGATACATAGATGATCTTCGGTCACCTACGATTCTGACACGATTCTGGCAGGTTCTAACATGCATAGGTTGTCGCCACAACGATCGCCTTCTGTGGGACAGGCCCTTTAGTCTTGGCTTCGCATTGCATATTAATATCGTCCAAGCTTTTTATTTTTATTTATTTATTTATTTATTTATTATTTCTTCAGGGTAGCCCATTCAACAAAAGTTGATCTTCCATGGGGCCCTGCAAACACAAATACAATTATATACAATTTAAAAATAATTACAAGAAAATATACATCATTTAACAAAGTAAAATATAACAAAACTGAAAATGTCATTCGATAAGATAAAATAGATAAAATAGATAACGAGTAAATCAATTGAATGAAAAGGCGCACTGAGTCTGTACAATTACCGATTAAATGCATCGACATACATGAAAAGGAAGAGTGAGTAGGAAGAATTGAGGGTAGTAACAAAAGAAGCTATTGTGGTTATTGATTCGGTACTTACTTTGGAATGAGACTTAAGATATATTTCTTAAGTGATAGTTTGAAATTTTTTAGATTGTTTATTCGTCTGATGTTTAAAGGAAGTTTATTCCAGAGTACTACACCATCATAGCATAGTGCATTTTTGAAATAGTCGGTATTACATTTATAAACTATTAAATTTTGATTTGCGCTTTGTCGAGTATTGATATTATGAGTTGTTGAAACCTCTTTAAAAAAGCCTTTGTACTGATCAGCCTGACCCAATCATTTATCACATTTATAAACAAAAATACATCTAAAATAATTAACACGTTCCTTAAAAAGTCATCCATTTCAAGCGATAAATAATTCTTTAGATGGAGTATACATATTGCAGTTTCAAAATCATTCTGGCAGCCCTCTTTTGTAATTTCGTTATTTTTTCAGTATGCATAACATAAAAATCTATTACCCAAATTTCACAGCAATAATCAATTTTTGATTGAATGAGCCATACATATACAATTTTAAAGAAACTTCCGTCAACATATGGTTTTACCCTTTTAAGCATGGCAAGACCGGCAAATACTTTTCTACATAAATGTACGACATGGTCTGACCATAATAAATTATTATCTATAATAAACTCCGAGACATTTGAAATTTTGACATTGTTCAATACATATATCATTATACTTTATCGAAATAGATTCGTTTTTACATAAATTTAGTCTTTGTTTACTTCCTATAATCATAAATTTAGTTTTGTCGACATTTAAATGAAGCTTATTACATTTGATCCATTTACATATTGAGTTAAAATTAGTTTGCAGTTTGTCTTGTACATCTAAAAAACGATTTTCCACTTACGTAAAGAGTAGTGTCATAGCATACATTATTATTTCTCCATTGTTTAAAACATTCAACAATCGTTCGATATATATTAAAAAAAGGAGCAGCCCTAAAATAGACCCTTGTGGAACTCCTATTGAAAAAACATAAATCATTAGATTTTGAATCCTTTATTGAAACATATTGCTTTCTATTATTTAAATAACACTCGAACCATGACAGAGATATATCACACTTAACCCTATTTTCTTCAGCTTTTTAGTAAAATGTTCGTATAAACAGTGCAAAAGCCGTCGCAAAGTCAATAAAAAGAGCACCTACAATGAGGCCTTTATCTATATTACGTAACCAGCTATCAGTTAATGAGCCAAGGGCCGTAGCTGTTGAATGGCTTGGTCGGAATCCGAATTGGTTTACTGAGGATGTCATTATTAACTATGTATGAATAGAGTTGCTGATGAACAATTCTTTCAATGATCTTGCTTACCGCGGGTAAAACTGAAATCGGACGAAAATTACCAACAAAATTCATATACACCCTTTTTAAATAAAGGAAAAACTTTTGCATTGTTTCCAATCATTCGGATAAACACCTGTTTTAAAAGACATATTAATTAAGCGAGTGATAGAAGGAACAATGAATGTTTTTGACATACGTAAAAAAGCAGTACTTATATCATCACACCCAGCTGCCTTGTTAGTATCTAATTTTGATAGTAAATTCTCAACAAAGCTTTCTTCAACCGTAACGAAGTTAAAAACAGAATTTGAAGTAGAATCAAAATTAAATTGTTCGTTAACTTTGGTTTTGTGACATTATTTCCTTGCATATCACTATTACTCCGTATAAAGTAATCATTAAAAGCATTAGCTATATCTTCATCATCAGTAAAAATCATACCATTATCATGAAGTACGGATGGAAGTGATGAACTCTTTTTAGGCAACAGTGATTTTAAACATTTCCACATCTTCTGTACATTGTTAACATTTTTCTTTATTTCATTTTTAAAATATTCACTTTTACTTTTCAACATCAAAATATTTACCTCATTTCTTAAATGCTTATATTGACTCCATAGTTCGTCACATAACAAATTCAAAGAATCATCTTTTAAAAGTAAAATTTTATTTTTTGTTTTCAAAAATCTCTTATGACACTTATCACGTTTTCTCATTAATTCTCTTATATTAGATGTAATCCATGGAAGAGAAGAGTCTTTAACACGAATTGATTTCTTGGGAGCAACTTTATCAATGATGGAAATAAACATTGATTTCCATTTACTCCAAAGTAGATTTACATCATCGATATCTGACAAAGTACTCCAAGGAGTAGATTCTAACAACATATATAATACTTCCTCATTAATATTTTTAAATGATCTATAAGAAATTGTCTTAGGAATGGATTTTTCAACATTTGAATGTATTTTACGAATGACATAAACCATATAATGATCACTTATTGAAGTAAGTATACAACCATGCTCAACAAGTTTTGAAGAGTGAGTGGTGAAAACCAAATCTATAATCGTATTAGAGTTGTTTGTGACTCGTGTGAAAATGTCAATTACCTGATTAAAGTTATACGAACTCATTAAAAAGTCAATTTTATTAAATAGACGAAGGTCCTTTAATTTGCTGTAATCACAATTGAGATCACCAAAAATGAGTACTTCATCAATTGATGAATTGGATGAACATATCAACTCAAGGTTTTCTTCAAGCTGTTCGAAAAAAGAAACATCACATGATAGTGGTCTATAAATACTGATAACAAAAATACTCTTCTGAAAGGGTAAAGTTATTTGTAGACATATCATTTCTAAATTATGGTTTTCAAGGTTATGTCTTCGTGTATAAAAAATCTTATCTGAAATGTATATCACTATTCCTCCACCGTGGCGTGTTCTGTCTTTACGTTCAATTTTTAAACCATCAATAGAAATATCCTCATCCGATATAGAAGAGTCACAAAAAGATTCATTAATACATAGAATATCAATTTTATTATTAGATAAAATATACCGGAGAGCGTCAATCTTATTTACTAAGCCTCTTATATTAAGATGTAAATATATACTTCCTTTATTTAATTTTGGGATTTTACCATCTTCGAGAACGATAGATTTAGAATTTTGAGTTAACTGATTCGACATATCATGGTTAGGAATAACATTTAAATCATTAAGGTTTTCAGTCACTGCCAGATAGTTTCCATTTTCATTGGTATTGGAGGCACTCTCTTCTTGGCCGACATGCTAGTAGCTCATGAACGGACAGAATCTCATTTTGTGACCGGGTTGAAAACAATTACCACACTGTATTGGAGCACCATGTTTACATTTCTGGAAGCGATGATTTGGTTCTCCACAGTATTTACATTGCATTGTGCGATTGTGAATTACTGACGCGTATGAGGGTCGTGGGTTGTATCCCTTCGTTTGCATGGAATACTGGGTACTGGGTCTCGGTGGGAGTGTTTGGACGTGTGTCATGTCACGTGATCTGGGATATTGTTGCGGCGGCGTCTGTTGATATGGGAACGCGGGAAATCTCGATTGCCGGTGTAGCAGGTTTTTATGTCCGTGCGGGGAAAACGCCCGGAAATGCAAAAGCGGACAAAAAAACCTGATGACGTTCAGGTATTTCCGTCCGCCGGACTAAAACTCCGTCTTTTTTCCGCAGAAAACGTCCGTGAACTCCGGGTTTTCCGTCCGCCACCTTTTTTTCAGTGACTGAATCGCAGACTACGATATTTTTTGGTGACTGAATACTAGGCTAGTTAAAAAATGGTGACATTCATCGCTTGCGACAAATTTTGTCAATCGGAGAAAACTTTCTTAGATAATAATTGAATATTTTACAGACTGAGCTTGCTACCCGAAGGCTCAGCTTAGTAACCTCGCTTCAGGTAAGGATACTTTCGATATTGCAGTATAATCTTATCAAATTTATCAGCGGAAATAATCAATAAACTTCTACTGTTGCTTGGTATTTGTGTATGATTCAGCTCTTGTCTTGACCGTGTATAGATCTACTGGTCCCACTAGTGCATCTCCCTGTTACTTTTATTATTCAATCATGGTCATAATAAACTAGTACGGTCTACTTTCCAAGGATCAACTGTTTAGATCTAACGTTACCATTGCCATGGATCTACTAATATATGACTGGATTGCGTTAAGCAATATAATGCACTATTATACAGGCCTGTGACTGTGTAGTGCCTCCTTCCTGTTCATGCCTGTGACTGTGCTGTGCTGAGAGTGAGATAAACCCCTCAAACTTTTGAGAGTTCGATTTGGAATGGTTAAAAAACTAGGGCACGGAGAAAAGCCTACCATTCCGCTTTTACAGAAATAGAGAACAATGCAATCTGCTGCCATATTGTACAATCTGCTTGTGTGTATGGAACGCCAAGTGTACATTGTGTTACAACACTACACACGCTAGTATTGTCACATAGACTTACCAAGATGAAGATTTATCCGTCAAACGGAATCTTCAGTTATCGTGAGAACGAAAGTGGGACGACGTGGGACGACGTATGGACGTAGGACGGCGGACGGACAACCCGAAAACATAATGCTCCGGCTGATGACTTCGTCGCGGAGGCATAAAAAAGTTAATTTCCACATCCAATTTCATTGCTGTGTTCCTTTCATTTAAAGTCTAATCAATGTTGAACGCTGTTTTACCCTCCATTAATATTGATAAATTAGAAAACAGATAAACCCCATTTTATTTTGTATGTTTTATTTATTTATTAATTTTTATTATTGAAGGTGGTGTTTTTATTGGCTTTCTTTTTTATTTATTTATTTTTTTAATTTCTTGACCATCTTGACCCTTCTTGCCACTAAATTCTGGCTTGTCTATGCACATGTCGTTTTCCAATGTGTAAACTGACGTTCAATTTATCCTCTTCTGGTTAACTCATGACCTGCTGTCCTCGACCTGGGTTTGGGGCTACAATTCATGGTTGTGGTGCCTTGAATTCCTCAACAGCTGCTGAGCCTATGATAGGAGGCAGAGGTCAAACAACTTACTTAAGTTTCAATTCTTGTATACATGGTTCATTGTGTTGATGAATCGCCACCCAAATTGTCGGTGGTGCTGTTATGCTTTTTGCCATTTTCTGCATTAATTTTGTCAATATTTTTCAAAGTAAGAAAGTTTATGCTAACAAATTTGATCACATTTTGAAGCTATGTACTGTGCTAGCTCCCTGGTGAAGTTTCATTGTTCTAGCGTGATTATACTTTCGGAGTTACAATGGTTTAGGTGTGCGGACAGTAGGGGTGGTGGCACAAGGGGTTGCCGCCTTGTTACAAAGTCAATTGGGAAATTTTACATTTTGGGGTTGATTGGGGAAAACTTGATTTCTTTGCCAAATTTTGCCTTATAACTGAATTTTTGGTACCAAAACTTAAAGCTTATAAATCTGCTTTGTATACCTGAATCACTGCAACAATAGTTTTTGATGGTTTACAAAATGTACCCAAGAAGACTCAACGATTGTTATTTGACCTAAAAAAAAGTGATGCCTCCTATACAAGTAATTTAACTACTGTGGGGAAAACTAATATCTCTGCTAAATTTTAACCTATAATGTAAATTTAGCACCCAAATTGAAGCTTTTAAACGCTTTATACCATCACATCACTTAAACAATATGTTTAATGACTAACAGTATTGGCAGGACCCCACCCAATCATTAATTTGAAAAAGCCGCTATTTTTTCAGGGGCAAAAATTTCAGATCATTATTTCTCATTCTAAAATGTAAACCATAATAAATTATTACCTTCTTTGAAAGGTCTGAATAATTCTCTACAGAATAATAATATTATTAATATTGGGTGATTATAGATGACTTGACAATAAAAACAATGAAAATTTAAAAAATCTAAATTTCCTGAAAATTTTACCTAATAACCTTTTTTCTCTTGCACCTGTTTTTACAATTGCAGATTTAGATTTCCTGAGGAAATTTCCTTTTCAGAAAATGTACAGTTTTTGAATAGTAGGGTGTATACTTTGAGGATACAGGGTCCTTTGAAGTGAAAAAAGTGCCGTTCGTAGTTCCAAATTGGCATGTAACGCAAAAGGCGGCCGAACTTATAACACACTGCCACATACGAGATATAAAGTGATATTATTACAAATTTTCAAGCATAAAGACTTATTCCAGCATGGAGAACTTCCTCATGACACATAGAGGACCTTATGGTGATTATGGTGTTTACGTGTTACTTTTAATATTATTGTCACCCAAGGTTCTCACATACTTTCTAGAGCAGAAAACGTAAATTTTTGCTATTTTACTTGTGTGTCCCTTAGAGTTATTTAATTTTAAAGGGCTGAGCCTTAGCGAGCCGCCGCGGAGTATATTTAAAGTAGAGGGGCCAAGTCTAAAGTGGAAAAAAGGGAGGCTGAAGCAGGCTTAATATCAACAAATCTGCAAAGGTATGGTCATTTTGGCGTTTTTGTTACACGATTGCTGAAAATAGCCGGGGGGAGGGGTGAAACCCCTCTACATTTTCCCCCCATGAAACATGTAACAAAACACTGAGGCCCCATTTTTTTAAACCACCTCCTCATTAAAACTTCAGCTTCTGCATAATTAATTTAAAGCTTGTCTTGAATTTGTCCATTTTACATACTCGTGTGTTATATCAAAATTATATAATTATGGCCTTTCTTTATAAATCAGTTTAAAAGCCCCTCCCGTTTTCGATGCTCATTAAGCTACCTTGTTTTAGGTCCATTATATTTGATTTTGTATGTTAGCTCGCCGCCTCACGCTCACATAATCGCAAGCTTGTACGTCGAATTACCCCTTTTACATGTTGCGTATATTAACATTACATCATGATGGTCCCCCTTTTAGAAATCACCCCCTTCTCCCCACAATTTTGCACTTGCATAAGGCTACCCTGTTTCAGGTCATATTATATTCTTTAGATCGCACTTTGGGATATGAACCAGTTTAACCCTTTGCTAAAATATGAGTTAAACTAGTTTTGTTTCATCAATTTATTGTTTATTATTTTTTTTTTTTTAAATTACCTTATGCCAACCGTCCACATTAACTAGTTCCAGTCTATCTCATCCTTATCATCCTAACTCTGACTTCGTCTCTGTCTTCTATCTGCGTTTTGGTGGCATTCAAGTTCGATGCATAATTGTGTTGTCTTGATTATCTCAATGGCTGCCTCCTGAGCCTGGCCCTAAGGAAAAATGGAGACAAACTGAAGCATGATGTAGTCCTAACATTTTTAAAACTACAAGGAAATTTCAAACTGTCTTACATGTAATCATCACACTTTTACATTTGGCGGCCATGTCTCAAACCAATGAGTTCCTTGTCAAAAATAGATTAGTTGGGCCTTGTCTTGTAACGATTGTTTAAACGTAGTCTAAACATACATTTATATTCAGCAAACACTATATCCAGCAAGGCTAGTTTTTGTCTGTAGTTATGACCACATAGGCCTACAGCATTACTGCCTAAGGCTGCCGAGTTTTGACTGCGCATGAAAACATGAGGTGCCTTCGCTCTTCGCAGGCTAGTTTCAAAATTATGGATAACAAATTTATTTATTATTTAATGTACTTACAATACTAGACTATCCCGTTCTTCATGATGATCATAAAAGCAAAAAAATTTAGCATCTAGATCTACACGACTGTAGAGTTGTTGTATAAGAAATTATCACATTCACTTCCATTGGTTTCATTAAAGTTATTAGCAGTGATTACAGTGCACTGTTTTTTATTGAAAAGATCACCTCGCGATGTTGCCATATTGTACGATCGCTTGTGTGCTATGGCGAACGCCAGTGTACATTGTGTCTTACAACACTACACACTAGCTAGTATTGTCAAAATAGATCGGACAGACACTTGAAATTTTTACTCCACAAATATGCACGAAGGCTTCAAAGTTCGTTCGTACAGAGCTAGAGGATTGTTGGGTTGCTCTGATTAGCTATCGCGAAGGGCTCCGCCTCCTGGTTGCGATATGACTGAAGTGCGTTGACCAGTAACTGAACAACGCGATTCAGCTGTCGCCGATAAAGACCGCTTTTGTCGTGCCCGCTGTCAATCATAACCAAAGTGACCCATTCGCAGAAAAACTGCAGACTCGACTTCACAAAAGGTTTTAAAGGAGGAATTGGTCCCTTTGTAGAAGTTGGCTTTACTTTGGATGCAGAAAATCAAATAAGCACTATAGTGAAGATTGGTGAATCGGAATAAATGATAAGAAAGTTATGAGTATTTGAATATTGAGAATCTCTTACATGACATAGGAAATTCTCCGCATTGCAAACGCCCCCGGTCACCATTTGTGTCACGAAGGGAGAACTCCCATATGGTGTGCACAAAAAACTATTTCATAATGGTCTTCTATTTTCATTCTAAGTGATTAGAACAGTTTTTCTTTCATGATGTATTATGACTTTATAATTTACAAGTCATCCCATAAAAAGATTCTTTAATTATTCTCCCTTTAAGATAAAAAAAAAAGAGGATTTTAGTACAATGTGTACAATAGATATGGGGAAAGATCTCCCCTGCATTACATCACACATCATGGTCGCGTTTGCCAGATTGCGAGGATCTCATATCATTAAGCGATCTCAAACTTCTGATAAAATGCATATCTCTCTTATTCATTGTCTGATTTTTTCTGAACTTCCCAATATATTTGGGGGTTTTCTCCATTAACTGAAGCTATTAAATTTCTCTGAGGGGATAATTCTCCCTTTAAGCGAGACCACTCTTTCAATATTTTTTAAGAACTAAAGAAGAGAAATATAAAAAGGAACTTTCCAACGAACCACTGTCGGACTACGGCCAACATTTGAAAACGTCTGTAAAGAAATGCAGGACTTTACAAAAACATAAATGCGAATCAAAATTTTTATCGTTGACTATTGTTCATGGAAGGCAACAATGGTAGTGTATTTCATATGCTAAAGTGATCATTCGAGCGTTGTGCATAAATTATTTAAATTATTGGAGTAGGTCTAAACCTAAAACAGACCCTTTCGGAAAATCAGATCTTCCTAAAAATTGCGTTGCACTTGGTATTCCAATTCAGCAAGCGCCGGCGATTCATGTCACGACTCTGAAAATAGTATGGTGAGTGTGCCTAAGTCTGGGCTGGTGCCCATGTCTGCGCACCCATGTAAATTGTGCGCGAATTTTATAGAACAAACCCCTAACTGATATCAACCTGCAACTTAACCTTCAAACAATCCATTTTTTTGATACAAAAAAACTGCGAGAAAGAATTGATTTAAAAATGGTTTTCAGCAAGTTATATTTGCTACCCTGAATAATTCAACCCGTTCTCAAAAAAAGAAAGTTCAAAAACTTAAGTGCGTTGATTTGCGTGCAAAATTGAGTTAATGCGCAGACATGGCACTATCAAAATTCTGCAATAGCAAATTGACAGCCCTTCGAAAATCGTAAAAAAGCATTGTTCTTGTAAATTTTATTCTTGAGTTTTTTTGCGTTCATTGATCAATTAGAATATGAAGAATGCGAATGATATTGATGATCTTAAAATAAATACTTTACTTTCATTTTAAAGTTGAGGTCAAATTTTAGCGTGCGCAGACTTAGGCACCGCCATCATACACTCAAAATTTGCATATTCCACACCTTAGTGCAGAGAAAATTGAAACTGTTTGCGGAGCGTGAAGCGCGGGCCAAAAATTTGGCTTATAATAACTTTCGCATTATGTATGATTATCTGACATACATTTTTTACCTCTTTATTTACTATTAGCTTCGACAAACTAATCACTACATTAAAATATGTTAGCTTTAATAAGAATCGAGGGCGGAATGTCCCCCCCCCCCCCCCCCGTCCCCCCGGATCGCCGCCTATGCCATTCAGAAATCTTGCTATTCCTTCAGAGTCTCGCACACGCCAGAAATTTTTACGATCACAAAATTGCATGCATGCTCGAATGATCACATTAGGCAGATATACACTACCATGTGCCTTTCAGATGACAATAGGTCACGATAAATTTTTAGACTCGTATTTATTTTTTTTTGGTAAGTCCCTCATTTTTTCATACGTTTTCAACTGTCGGGCGGAGTCCCGACAGTGGATTCGTTGAAGTTCCTATTTATATTCTCTTCTTATTCTAAAAAGTATTGAAAGAGTGGCTTTCGTTGCGCACGTTTTGTGAAGTCGAGTCTGCCGTTTTCTTGGCGAATGGGTTGCCACTTTTGGTAATGATTGACAGCGCGACGCACGATAAAAGCGGTCTTTTGGGAACAGCTGAATCGCGTTGCTTCAGTTGACGGTTCAACGCACTTCAGTCATCGCCAACCAGGGAGGCGCGTGCTTCACGCGATAGCTAATCAGGAGCACCCAACAATCTCTAGCTCTGTACGACGAATTCGAGCTTCGCTGACATATTTGTGCGAGTAAGAAATTTTCAACTGTTCGTCCGA
>CALNVZ010001823.1:0-10673 GCA_940671915.1 Paracentrotus lividus | reverse complement strand
TGGTAGTCAATGTATGACACCACATCAGTAAACAAATTATAATGCATTTTGAAACGTATCGAAAAATATATTATTTTCTTGATTTCTTCATGATCCCTCCCAGAAATTAAAAAAAAAAATAACAATGAATAAATAGAACCAACGAAAACGGTGACGAACTAAACGCTATGAATGAAAAAGAAGTCGTTCAAAACATGAATCACAATCATATAATTTAATTTTCTCACCAACGATTAGATTATAGGCCAGTGTTTTTAGATAATATATCACCCCCCCCCAAAAAAAAAAAAAAAAAAAAAAAAAAAAAAATTATATACCGTTATCTATACCATGGCATAAGTATAGTCCATCGGGAGCCGATGATGACGTTGTCTCTCCACTCAGCGATGACGGCGCTTGTGGCTCCGAAGCCCGAAGCTGGAAGCGCACAGGCGCCCGCAGATGTCACATCGAAAGTCAGTGTTCAGGACCGTGGTGGACGCTGCCCTGTGACGCTTATCCCGTGCTGCAGCAAGACACTGTCGTCGATTCTCGTCAAAGGCATTGACGCCTTTGGATGTGAGAGTTTTCCATCCTAATCTGTTTTAGGCGCTGGCCTCCAGCTGGCGTGGCTGAATGCCGCTCCACTTGAGGTTGCTTTTCAAGTTGTCCTTGAACCTCAATTTTGGGCCTCCTTGCTTGCGGGAGTAGTCTTTGAGCTCTCCATACAGGACTTGTCTTGGTATGCGGCTGTCATCCATTCGTATGACATGGCCTGTCCAGCGCATCTCGGCCTTCATCAGCATCGACTCTATGCTTGATGAACTAGCCCTGTCAAGCACTTCCTGGTTGGTGACTCTGTCCTGCTATCGAATGTTCATAATCATGCGAAGCGACCTGTTGTGAAACTGCTCGAGCTGCTTGATGTGCCGACGGTATAGAGTCCACGTCTCACAGCCGTACATAAGTGAGGAGAGGACTACGACTCTGTAGATTTTGAGCTTCGTTTGACTGCCTGATTCCTTTCTGCTGTAAGACTTTCATTGTCAGTCTGCCAAGTGCCTGGCTGGCTTTCTGAATCCTGGAGGTGGTCTCCTTGTCCAGCGATCCATCTGCAGATATTGTGCTGCCAAGGTATTTGAAGTTTTCCACACATTTCAGCTGGACTCCCTCAATGGTGATTGTTGGCTGGGGGTTTTGTTGTGTTCGGGGTAGCTGTACCATGACCTCTGTTTTACCAAGACTGATTGTCAGTCCGAACAGTCTTGCTGCCTCTGCAAAGCGGTCGACAATGACCTGTACGTGCCTCTCCATGTGTGCCATGAGGGTGCAGTCATCTGCGAACAGTGCCTCAATGATCAGTTTCACTAGGGTCTACGTCCGAGCAGATAGACGACGGAGGTCGAAGAAGGATCCATCAAGACGGTACTTGATGTAGACCCCTAGGTCCAGATCTTTCACCACATGCTGCAGAACTTTCGAGAAGAACAGGTTGAATAGAACGAGCACAAGCACACAGCTTCACCACAATGGAGATGGGGAAGGTGTTTGAGTATTCGCCGTTCGAGATGACCTGTCCAGTCATGTTGTCATGGAATAGGCGTATGAGCTGTGTGAATTTTCGAGGATAATATATCACCCAAAAATAGTATGTATACCGTTCATCTACCATGACATAAGTATACAATAGAATAATTAATATCCTCATCACATAACAATATCTGGTCAATTTGGTTTTACAGGAGAAACATATTCATCTACAAAGCGAATTGCTCCTTCCGTTGACAAGCAGGGTGGGACAGATGTCTTCGTCACTGGTCTTCTTGTAACAGCTGTGATATTGTTCATCATGGTGCTCATGTGTATGTCAGTATTCTTTATCTACGTTAGAAGGTAAGGAGGCTTCTTTTAAAGTGAATATGTTTTTGTTTTTGTTTTGTTTTGTTTTTTGTTTTTCTCACGGTTCCCATGATGTACATAGACTGGAAAAAAATTATAATAAAGAAATGTGCGCGACAACAGCAAAACAATAAAAAAAAAAGATTGAGAATAAAAACAAAACAAAATATAGGACGTATTATGAATGCACGATAAACTCGTTGTCTGATAGCCGTATTATATTTAAGCAACCACCATTGAGTCTGGATATTATTTCGTAGGTCACCTTTCTCTCTCTTCATTCTATAACCGATACATAACAGTTGCCCGCAAGAATTGTTCATACCCCTGAACATTTTAAGTTTTTTTTTAAATTTGGCTTTTAAAAATAAATGATTTCGTTAAACTTGTATATATCCTACCAATATCTGGACCATTAGGGAGTTTGAAATTTTGAGGTAATTTGGTATTCCAGGGGTATTTTTATTGAACAGATTTACGAAAAATACCATGTATATAATAAATTCATACCCCTCGGGTACCCAGTTCGCAATTTATCAAAATAACCAGGGGCAATAATATTAACTTCATAACAAATCTGAAATAGGCTTTTGCAAGAGTACTATACTTTTCTTTCAATGCTTCTGTGGGGTCTGGCCCATGGTTCCTGTGGAAACTTCTAGGCTGAGTCAGGTTGCATGTCTTTAGCCATCTTGTGAGCCTTCAGCTTCACCAAACTCTTTATATTGGTTTGTTGTCAGGACATTTGAATTTTCACTCAGAACATTCATTTCACTTAATTGATATAAAACACCGCTCTACCACACTTTTTAGTCCCTGATTCAACCTCAAGTGCTTCTTTCATGAACACCAGATGTGAGCACTTGGGAAAAAGCTAACATTGGCATGACTAAAAGTGCAAAGGTGTCTTCCTTGAATTGCCAAATACGTGTAGAGGGCCTAAAAACGCTACGATCACATCAAGTCGGGATGGGTACCATGACCAGCCAGAGACAAAGGTGCAAAGAGGCGAATACTAACATAGAGATACTAATCTGACACTTCCAAATACGGGTTCTTCCATGGTTTTTGGCAGTCAGCCCACCGGGAGGCCTAGTGGACAGTTCTTTAAACTCATTTAACCCAGAATTTTACTTTTTGACCAATAATATATAAGTTGATGAGAAAATTGAATTTTACGAGGGATATGGACTTTCTTCAATTTGGCGAAAAGAAAGATTGATTCATCCAATCTAAAGAACAGTGTCCTGATTTTGACAACATGTATTCACATAAGAACTGCTATGGGGGATTATCATTGCCTGGTATCACTGGGAATCATTAAGGTAGGAGGCATCCCGATGAAGACATTTTTATAAAGATCCTGGATGAAACTTGCAGAAGTATGCTTGTAATTGTTACTTGAGTCACATTGACGCTGTCCGCAGAACGATTCAGAGGCATGGGCCAAGCTTAGTCATGTAGTAGTTCAAGACAACATAATGAATGATCTGAGAGAATATTCGATGACATAACAGAGATTCCTTAAGAGAATGAACTGTGTCTGGGAAAATTGAAGACTCACAAATTGCTCAAAGATCATGCAACCCTTACACAGCCTAGACGTTTTCAAGAGGAGCATGTCAAACCATGGAAGAACAGAATGATGGTTCTTTGACATTCGAAGAACTATTTTATGTGGAATTTTAATAAAAATTATAACCGAGATGATTAGATAATAAAATTACATTTGGCACCCTTATAGGGTATGAATAATTATAAACATGGCGTTTTCTAAATCTGTTAATAAAATACCCCGAATAAAACCAAATTACTCCAAAATATCAAACTTTCCCTTATAGTCCAGATGTTGATGAACATGCTAACACAAAAAGTTTGACAAAATTCGTTTTTTAAAATCAATAATCCATACTTAAAAAATGTCAGGGTATGAACAATTTTTGCGGACACACTGTGTATATGTTATCTAATTTATTCAATTCGTGGCGAGGCACACTTTTCAGCTGACAAAACGTGAAAATGATATAACAACAATATGATAATAATGATATTGATAATAATAATAAAGATGATACAAAATATTATGTATCATATCAATTCTAGGTTGTAAACTTAAGGGAAGAGGCCGCTATCACTCTACTCAAAGCGAAAGGCGGCATAGACTTTTGTATTTTGTAACAGTTTTTTCACTCTGTTTCCTTGATTATAGCGAGCACAAATTTTTTCAAATAAATGTTCGCTCGATAAGTAAGCTAAAGATTCTAATTTTTTAATACAGAAATAACAAATTGGAAAAGAAAAAGAAAAAGTTCTGTCACTTGTGTCAATTCCGAAAGCCATGTCAGATCAAATTCCTTGCACAATATGGCCAACTTTGCTCTCAAATAGCTCATATGCTGCATTAGTCATCTTCCCTCGATGAGCGCATAATTTATATTACAACCTTACTTTTCGCAGGCAGTTTTTAAAAGCTTGAATTCTTCAGCCTTTCCAAATATGGTACATTCAATTTCGATGGTTAAGAAAAAGTCCTGTCACTTTGAACATATCACAAAAGAATCTTTAATCGAATGGGTCAATATTTCCGCTATCCATGCAATCGCATGTGGACGACGTCTTTGCAACAAGTGACAAAGATCATGGAACATCAATCCCATGTGAAATACAAGTTCTGATTACAGCTTCAGCACAATCGTGGTTATACGGCTTGCCAGAATGTCTTTTTCCCCAATCTGTCTGAGCGTCTACCTACGAAAATATGATAAGTCAATTATTTCTTCTGTCGCACGAGTAATTTGCTCAAACAGATCGACGGACAATACCATTCACCACACAGGGAAGTTTTCTTAGGCGAGTTTTTGTACGCTAAGAATTAATTGCAATGCAGTTGATTGTTCGCTTCCGCGCCGTCAGCGCGGGTTTAGTTGACATTAATGTAGAGCGTATAATTTTCTTGCGCCGCTCAGCTGTATTTCCACTAAACTAATTGAATTTTAATGTTGCGTTTCCCCTCAATAATAGACGCGTCTTTATGTTAAAGAATTTAATATGCATAAGTTAGATTTAACATTTCACCGTGGAGTAAGAATTGATATGGATAAATAATAAAATAATATAATAATAATACATACAATAATAATAAACAATCATATTACATATACTACTACTACATCTATACTATACTACTACTACATGATAATATAATAATAATCATATTATATAATCAATAAGCGTGTGTTGGAATAAAGAATGTGAATAGAGACATCCCACTTAATCCAAAATTCAAGAATAACTTCAAGTTAACTTCAAGTTAAACTTTTCAAGATACAAGAAATTTTTGTTTTCTATGCAAGGCTATGGATGGTTTTTTATATCACGTCTTCCATATCATTTCACAGTCTGTTCCATTTGGAAAAAAAAATATACTGTGTACTGAAAGTCAAGAAATAAACAAAAAGTTAATTTCCTTTCGTTGCGGGATTGAGCTTCCCATACCTTGAAACAATTTTGGAAAAAAAATTATCATTGCTTAAGGATATGACCTGGAAGTCGATCGTATTCTGAACTGTGGGTTTAGAATTAAATCCAGTTCGGTTAAACAGACAACATTACTGGACAAATATAAAAAAGCGAACTCTAAATTGGTTTGTTCAACTTTGAACGAAAGTCTACTTAATATTAAACTTGCGATTAATATTCAGTATTCAAGGGAGAAAAAGAAGAAGAAGAAAGAAGAGAGAAGAAGAAGAAAAAAAAAATGCCTTGTTTTTTTTTGTTTTTTTCGCTGAAAATTCGGATGGTATCATTTATTTTAGATTATTATTATTTCCATTCGAATTTCATGGAAACGATTAAGAAATAGCGAAATAATGTCATTTGTGTTGATATGCAACGCAAATCATTTTTTTTTAATGAACGTTCAATGAATTCGCCCTCAATTTTAGCGAATATGTACCGCATTTAGCTTCAAGATAGCAAGAGATGGACATGTAGCCACCTGCTGGAATAAAAATTGTTTAAATCTTGACTATTCCAATTCCAAAACTCAGTTCAGAATAACGGGCATATTTAAAATATGATGTTGAATAAAGTACAGTACATGCGAATTTTGTTCGTTTGTGCCGTAACCAACCTGATACACCCCCTCCCACATTGCTGGACGGCGGCTCTTCCCGATTTAGGTTATAACAACTGAGGCTATGGAAAAACCGCTAATGTCAGT
This sequence comes from Paracentrotus lividus, assembly GCA_940671915.1. Lineage (NCBI taxonomy): Eukaryota > Metazoa > Echinodermata > Echinoidea > Camarodonta > Echinidae > Paracentrotus > Paracentrotus lividus. The sequence continues at coordinate 4,573 of CALNVZ010001823.1, read as the reverse complement.
GTTAACCTCAATACATTACATACACCTTGAAGATAGAAGCCATCTCGTCAGTAATCAAGTTAAAGTGATGCCAGCATTTTCAAATGTAATTCGAACACAAAGAGTGAAACTGACCATTAATTATTACAATATGAAAAAAATAAAGAAAACGTGATTTTATAATGGGACTCGAAATGGGCTTCCTAATTTTCAGTCGGCACGAGTGCCGCCCAGGCAATTCAAAATAAAGAATAGAATATGAGATTAGAATTGTGTTGTTCCATGTCAATAATCACTAGTTTTTCAATATATCTATTTATTTTAAAAACAGTCGTAGCCTTGACCGTTGACGTTCCTCCACAGATCATCAAAGAGAACTTCAAGATGAAAAAGGGAGACAGAGGACCTCTAACCTGATTTAACCTGATGGATATGCAAACTACTATGTAGGTGACCAGCCTCTATGTGAACCATTACCTGAAACAGGGTGCTGAATGATCCTCAGAGCTATGAAACTTTTGAAAAACCAGTTTTGAAAAAAAAAAAAAATGTTTGTTTTCCGTTAAAACGATTTCACACGTGGATTGTGGGCAACTGTTTCAAAAACCTAAGAGACCGAGCCGTTTAACCATTAATCTAAAATATGAAGAGTTTCATTCCAAACGGGACTAAATCCATGTTTGGAGATTTCGAGTATAATCATGATTTTTTGATTTTATCATTTAACCATGAACCATGTGACTTAATTTGGACAAATGCTTAGTACAATTGCCTTAGACCATTTTAATAAATTAAGGGAAATCAAGCTATAACATTTATTTTTTAATGCATTTTTGAATTTCAATTTTCTATGGATTTAAGTCCCTTTTTGAATAAACTCTCCGTAAACGTCCTATTTTCCCAATTTTTGCCTAATTGAAGATTTTTTGTCAGTAATTGTTTAATTTCTAGCCCTAGAAAAATAGAGTAAAATGATATGAATTTTTTTCGCCAATTGTTTTAGTCGTTCCAATATTTATTCCAAAAAGGAACTAAAATCCAAGCATATTCCATAAAATTCTTAAAATTATCAATTTAAATCTTTAGATCAATTCAATATTAAACCCCCTTTAACAACCCCTGTGTGCAAAATCGGAATATATATCCGACGGGAAACGTAGTTAAAGTTAAGATATTTAAGAATCCCAGACTGGATTTATTCCATTTTTCGAATGAACTGTTTTTTGGATTAAGTGATGAACTAGAATTTGAAACCATACAAAATATTTTCCAATTTTTTTGTGCAGTTGTGCATTTTAATCCCTTTGTACTAGGTGCAATATATTTAGCTTAAAAAGTGAACTTTGGCAAATTGGATTTAGTCCCTTTTGGAACAAGCCTCTTCATATGAATTTTTATAACAGATTATATATCACATTCGGAAAATTCAATTTTAAACGATTAGGTCTATCACAAGTAGTCCGTAAGAAATGTAATTATTGCCGTCATTTTGATTTGATAAAAACGACAGCACAAGGCTTTAAATCAAACAACACACTACAAAAACACACAAACATACTAACAAATATACACGACACGTGAATATTACGAAAGCGGGCACACAACCATATACACCACGGAACGACAACAAAACGGTGACAAACAACGCACTTAACACACATTTTTCTAAATTTTTTTTTTTTTTTTCTCACTTGTGAAAACTAAGAATTGAGAAAAAAAATTAACAATAATTAATAAAGTAAACCTCAGAAAAGTTCCGCAAGTTTAATATTGGCAGTGATAACTGTTTGGTTACAATTTACTTATTCAATGAAAGTTTAATACGGTTGGAAATATAATTTATTCTACTTTTATATGGTATCTATTCGTAATAACTGTGCCATTCCTTCAAGGCCCCGAATATCTGAACATGGAGAAAAAGTAAAAATCAAATGTTGCAAAATGCATTGGTTATTGATCAACAGTTAGAACTTGGTAACCTTTTTGATGAATTTTAAAATCAATATTGATTTCATACCATGAATGAAGTTCATCTTTTTTATTAATACCTAATTTTTCAGCGGTGAATGTCATAAACATTAATCGACAGAACCCCTAAATACAAAGCAAGAAAGTACTGATCAGATTAAAAATTCTGTAACACAAATTTAACATTGACAATTTTAATGTGAAATTTTTTAATTCATTACTATTTTATACATTATGAAGTTATTTAATCTTCCTTTTAATGTACCACCTATTTGCAAGGTGACATAATGTTAAAGGAACCATACCAGGGAAATTACAATTTTTATATGACAGAGCACAATAAGACGAACATTTATAAAAAGCTTCAATCAAAAATCGGTTATAAATAAGAGAGTTATGAAGTTTCAAAAATCTCGTTGTAAACCCTTTTATGGGAATCCTCAAATTGGCAACATCGACTTTTAAAATGGCTATTTTATGACAACTTACATTTGTTTTTGTCACAAATTTGGATGCTCCCCCTTTTTCTTTCAAAACGATATCTCTCTTTCGACTCACACATGCTGTGTAAAATTATTTTCTCATGACATATTTGAGCTTAGAAGTAAAGAGACATATTTTAAAAGAAAAGGGTAAAATCTGAAAATTTGTGTCAAAACATGGAGAAAGTTTTCCATAAAATCGGTCATTTTGAAAGCGACGTTCCATTTGCGGAATCCCCATAGAAAGTAACAACAGACTTTTCAAACTTCTAAACTTTCTTATTTTTACCGATTTTGATGAAAACTTTTAATTGCTCTTCTCAAATGTGCTCTTTATATAAATAGAGATTATTTCATAGGGTATTGGTCCCCTTATTAAATTTATTATTTTTTTTTTATTATTATTTTTTTTTTTTATGTGAGCAAATTATTTGAAATGCGCTATATATGATATGTTATTATATTATTAGTATTATTAAATTTATTATTATTAATCATTATTATCACTATTATTGGCACAAACGACCGAGTGAGTCAGAAAAAAAACTAGACCCTAGAAAAACCTTTAAAAAAAAGCCTAGAAAACCTAAATAAAAGAAGCCAATCTAATGAAACCAAAATTATTATACATATCCCGGAACAGTAAACTCTTTCCGCATCTTTTTATTACCAATCTTATGAGTTTATATCTTTACGCTGGATGAAACGCGACGCATCTTCTCTGGATCATGCCAATTCGAATTGTGCAAGATGGGGATGAGATTGAAACAACAAAAAGCGGACAAAAAAAAAGCACCTCCATGCCTCATTAAATACATTAACTTGAAGGAAATGTTTTGAGTAATAATCTGAGAAAGTAGTGTTACCAGTTGTCGACTAGATCTGTGTAAAAAATTAGATTGATTAGTCCGTGTAATCACGGAATGAGTACACATCAAAGAGTAACATGTCACTCTCCAACCCAAAAATGCCTCTTAATATACTTTTGAAAAGTGTTTAGTTTGTATTTGACGTGAGTCACTCATGTCTGACTCTACAGATCTATCCATCTTTCAAACAAAATGTAAGTCAATATGTACAACAACACCCCTGCCAAGATATTAAGCGCAAGCATTTTCGTTAAAAAGTTTATGCTCTTTACTCGGATGGAGTGCCTTTTTGATAGCTTTTTGTTGTTTTTTAATTTTACTCCACTTTTTTTCAATCGAAATTTACATATTCACAAACAATGTGCCGTGTTCTCAAGCGTAAAGATAACCAACAAGATTGGTACCAATAGATCCGGGTTACTTTTTTTGGAAGTATAACAATTGGGATTTATAAATTGGTTTTCCTTTATTGACACTTTTCAGTGTCCATTTTTTTTTCTGACGCACTCCGGTATAGTCATAGAATTTGCACTTTTTTTAAAATTTATTTTTACTTCTGACTTGTCCAACAACCAGGTGTTTTGTGCATGCAAAGCACAAAACTATTGTACAAAGAGGGTGTCTTGAAAAGAATTAAAAGAACTTGACAATGGTATAAAATCCTAATAATTGAGGATAATAAATATAATTACAGGGGCTAAAAAGTAGGGTTGCAGAAATTTCTTGCAAGGGTTTAAATTTTTTTTCCTCTTTTGTTTTAATGGTCATACATATAGTGTTATTTTTGTAAATTGTACATTACTTAAACATCAACAAGGAAATTAAACTCAGAAGTTATTTTATGTTATTGCTTTATTTGCTTTAATATTAAATCATATTTATAAGATATGTGTCTAAAATTTTTTTTTTTAATACAAGTTGGAAATATTTTCATGTCAAATTGTTATAATATAAATGCCATTAACGCGAGAATAAATTAAAATAAACAAAAAAAATTAGTATATCAATTTTATGGTGGGTATCCTCAAATAAAGTTATTAAAAAATCAAATAAAAATTCATTAAAATTGTTCCAATATTTTGCCCTCCGATTCCGATCGTGTAAGATAATTGCCTGTTAAGAATTATCATTACAAAATCATATAATTGAATAATAATGATCCAAATAACAAGAACATCATCATCAATTTATCATGAACACCATAGATTTCAGAAATGGAAAATAGTGAGGGCATCAAAACAAAAATATTTCACAGTCGCAATTCCAGCATTAGGT